>NMRB01000615.1:91076-113936 GCA_002633025.1 Notospermus geniculatus
GGGGGGGGGGGGTTAAGGGAAACAGAGCGGAGGTTGCCCATGAAATGAGCTGAGGGTGGGCATGAAATGAGTGTGCCGTTCTGCCAAGACCAGGTTTGTTTTTTGTCATGTATAGGATGAATGTAGGAAAAAATGGCTGTTGCCAATGGTGTTACAAGGAGCGTGCCGATTACACATAAGTGATACAAAGATATTAATAGTACTGTTAAAATCACGCACTTGGTTCGACCAATAATCTGAAATTAAGTGAAAAGTCACGGTTGACCGCTCAACCCGGTCAGTCCTCACTAATAATTTGTTTAGTAAGGTAAGAAATCCACAGTAAATAATCCCAGACAACTGACAATGTGAACAATGTCACAGCGGAACTGCTGTACAAAATAGGTAAGACTTATTGTGGCTATTGTACAGCTAATTCTCCGAGTGATAGTAAGATCTTTTCAATTCTTTGATCCAGGACTTTGATTGATTCTTGTGGAAGTTCATCATCAAAATCCTGGTTTGCTTTTCAAGATTGTTGTACCCCGTTGGGTTGGATATTATTTAGCCTGGCCTGATCAGGACTCTGTCATGCAAAAGGTCAGGCTGTTAGATTCCTCATCCATGCTCAATGTCTGAGCTTTTTCAAAAATCCTTTGCAGCATGCAGCATATTGTGACAGCTTCGGAAAAAATAGCTATAACAAGTGTTTACTGCACATTGAAAACTCTTGCCCCAGATAGACTAGACACTAGATCATACCAGGACACATATGTATCAGCATTGAATGCACGAAATTTCATGCTGGGAATGCAGAAAAGCGTGCATTTTAAATCAGTTTGCAGGTGAACATGAGACATACATATATAAGCTTGAAAGTTTTCAAAGGCTTCAGTGTTCTGAGATGTTAGCAGTCAGCTGTCGCATGCTGGTTTTATAACTTCGTACATATGTAGTTCCATTTTGAAATGAATGAGGATGAGCTGGCCCTACTACTAGAGTCCTTTTCCAACAGACCATATGGTCTAAAATGTTTTCTGGAGTTAAACATGTTTATCCTGTCATGTTTTCCACTTCTGTTATCTCAACTAGAAAGTTCCTGAGGAAGACCCCGGTTGGGGTTGAATATTTACATGTAGAAGATTTGGAGATGACTTTATGTTTACTATCATTTTGTGTGTCGTTTTTTGTGCTTCTATTTTGGATATTTATCCTTCATGTGAAACAGAAACCTTGTAAACAGGTAAAAGCGATGAGTTTTATAGTAAGGATTTTTATGATAAAATACATGTCCAGATCAGACATCAACACTAGATCAATGCACTAACATGACTTACAATATTACATTATTGAAAACTTGATTTGTCAGGAAGTCAAGGACAGCCATTTCCTGTACATTGAACAGGAGGTCATGAATGTCAGATGTCAGTGTCTCATGCCCAGTGGCTCTCCACGTCATAATCATTACATGTACCTATCTTTCAAGCACCAGTTTGTAACTCACTGATCACCATGATGAAATCTACCGGCTGACTTCGGGGTTTTTGGTGTTGTAAGAGGAGGGGGGGGGGCTGATCTACAGGCTGCAGTTACTACTGTCATTGGGAACTTTTTAAAGCGCAGAGTTCCTCAGAATAGAGAAAACTGCAGCCTGTCCCCATCAGTTTCAAAGACTATAGATAATGCGATGATGAGTGTCCAATTGTTTTATTACTTTTTCTTTACAGGTGATATCCGGTCAAGGTTTCCCAGACTTTAAGTAAGTATTAGTATAAAGTGCTGGTAAGAGAAGCTTTGAGAATGTTGGCCCTCATGACAGGGTTGCAGCGAATTCTGTTTCAAGACATCCTCCCACAGCAGAAGTTTTTTTCTCGCTCCTCTTCATCCACTCACAGAGGAACGAGACCAAATCCCTGCTGTGGGAGGGTGGTTTCAAGAAATCTCCTGTCATCCTGGCATCACTCTGAAAACTCAGCACCACAAACATGCGTGATGACAGCTCTGCGCAGTGTTTTCCACAACGTGGATGGATTTTAAATCCAGCAGCTTTTTGCAGAGAGCAGTGTATAAAAATTCAGTGGGTCGAGTGTGCCGCCTTTTGTCAGTCTGCTACATTCATGAATGTTGGCCTACTTAATGGCCCACTCTTGGCACATAAATGTGGTATTTTGAAAACAAGAAGAGAAAAAGGAAATGGGCCGAGAGCCAGAGTTCTATTTATAGTCAGTATGAGCAGCTTGATGAGCAGTGAATTCCATTGAGTTCATAAGTAAGCCTACGGTACAATGCCATGTGTTGTATTTTTGTTCAGTCGGCCTATGATTGGGCTCTTGTCATGAAAATGAAGGTTTGCATTGCTGTATGTTGACAGTCTGTTTGTGTAAAATTAAAAAATGATAAGCTGCCAGTATCCAGTTGAAAATTTCCTCATCTGAACCATTTCTCATGTTCCATGGTGGGAGATCATCGAAGTGCCTCCTTCGGAAGGGAGTTCCCATTGACCTTATCAACGAAATCCCTTTAGTTCTTGTGATAAAAATATGTGATTTGTTTTGCATTTTATACGACTAAATCTGCAGTCATATTTTGTATGAATAGACATTGCCATAAAAATACTGATATACTGGGTGTGTGGTATGCTTGCTTTATGGAAGTACATGTAGTATATGATATGGTGATGTAGTCAGAGAATGAAATGTCCCATCCTCCCATAACAGGGCTTTGGTCTCGCTCCTCTTCACGCACTCGCACACAAAGTTAGTGTGAGTGGATGAAGAGGAGCGAGGTACAACCCTGCTTTGGAGGATGAAAGTGTCCCATCGAAATGAAAGCTGAAATGACAACACCTGTACAGGTGATTACGGTGGCATAGCGGAATGCCTAAAGGCGCATATCATATCATAATTAGGTTACACTTGAAAGGCACTTGATTAGTCCTCATCTTGGCACAATTACCTCATTTGATTGTTGCATTTATGTTCATTGCTTGTCTAGCCTCAGAGGTACCAGAACATAGTGGTATTTTCTGCGTATGTTTCAGAACAATGAGTATTAATTGATGAACTTGGTGTTACTCGTTCCTGTTATACCTTGTGTTTGATTTGCTCGAGTCCATAATAGGTAATGCAGGAGCAGTTCAATACGAATACAGGACGAATTTTTATGTCATCCCCATGGCAACTGAAAGCCGCTAGTGGTTTAAGAAGTGACGGTTGGTAGGATTGTGTGTGATAAACTCCAACAACATTGGACTGTGTGTNGGGGGGGATCTCAATCTGAAAATTTGAGAGACTAGAGCATCAATTATTCAAAACAAAGTTGAGGATTTTTGTGCTTGTCCAGTTATGGCATGCTGGTAGCCAACACGAAGCATGTAATGTCAGTTGCAATGCAAGTCTACCAATGAGGAACCTGCACGCCGTTTATCCCGACAGGTCGGCGCCTCGATCGATGCGACCGAACCGACGTCATTGACGTCGTTTTATGTGCTGACGTTGCGTCATGAAAAAAGCTGCTGTACATTTTTCTAGAGGAAAAAATGAGATAAAGACGTTGCCGTTATCGCCATTCTACCTCTTTAAAGGAAAAAAGCAAAGAAATTGCAGAACTTTTCATCCGCGACAAGATGGTGTAAATTTTAATGTCATGCAACCGAATAAATAGGGTTTATTTCACGCCAGAAGTTAATGGAAATGACTGGAAATCATGTTGAAAAAAGAAACTTCGGTCTCATCAATCGCAGCGCCACGTCGTGACGTTAGTTCGTCCGGTTCCTCATTCCTAAGGTTGGAGTCTACTTAGTAGTGAAGATGAGAGCACCGATGTTGGTCAGTCAGAATGCAAAGGCAAATTACTAGGCAAGGAATGCAACCATCATGTGCAACACATGAATTGAAAGAGCAACAGTTGGTAGACTGCCCCTTTAATTTTTAACAACTCACTGATGACCCTCATACTTCTAAACTGGAATTTTAATACCCGTGCTGCACATCCTTCAAAAATGAAACAATGACCTAGTACATGTACACACCATATCGTATCGATCTGTCAACCTCAGTCTGTCAACACCAGTAAAGTTGACTTTATGATATGGAGTGAATGTCGATTGAGCCAAACCATCTATCAACTGTACACTATGCACCGTTACACCATTGTTATGCTGGTAGATGTAAACACTACCAAATGAATAGTTCTGGCCATTGATTTTGTTCGATGCGTGCAGGTTGTGTGGTAGTTTATTAATACCTGGAGAATACTCTCACCACTACCTGTGCAGCTTCATAGCTCTTGTGGATAATGATGAAAATAATGGCCTGATACTTCACCAGCCTATTAAAAGTGCTTTTGTGTAAAATTGTTGATGGCAGTGAAAACATTTTCCCTGTTCAGGGGATGGTGGTGTTGAAAATGATTCAGAAATCTCGCTCCCTAACACCACAATGAATCAAGAGATTGAGTGGCGTGATGCTTGTCTTTGAAAGTGCCGCTGATGGAAACCTTGCACATTATCGAGCGGAAGTGAATATTCACTTGCTATTATTATCAGGACTCTCCAGAGTGGTGGGCAGCAACGAAACATAGCCCTTGCTGTTCCCCTCGTTCTCCGCGGCTGTCCAAGCCCCCTATTGTTCCGCTATTCATCGTATCCATGACGTAACTCCGACAGTGTCCACCATTGCTGACATCGCCGTAATGACGCGAAGGTGGTGGGCAAAATTCATTGCTTTGCTGAAGAAAGCTGGTGGGCAAAACGCGCAACGTCACAACATCATGTAGGCCTGGGCCTGCGTCATGGATACGATGAATAGGCAACTTCTTTCTTCTTGTTTCAGCAACATGGACTCAAACAGCTTACCATCTAGTCCAATTTCATTTGATCCTCCAATGTTAGACTTTGACGAACAGTAAGTATGAAAAAGGAAGCAGGATTTTTATGTCCCAGGCAAATTTCCCTCCTTCACACTTGAGGTCCATTCCACTTCAGTCGATTCTGTTGCAGTTTGCAGTGAGCGGCACGGTTTTCAAGGCAGGGTTTTGGATAATCCTTCAATGGTTACAATAAATGACGTGAAATTGTCCCAATGCCTGTGAAAACCACTCCGTTTGCTGCAAACCTCAGCAGAAACCAAGAGTGGAAATGGGCCTTTTCATTGGAAAGCTTAGGCGCAAGAATGTAAGTGTAAACAGTTCTTGCTTGTGCTCTGAAACAAAACTACAGAGCAGCATCACCAGTGCTCCAGAAAAGTGGGATCTTTGGAGCAATTTGGAGCCATTCTGTATCTGTCACTCACACTCACAGATTCAGTTCCACTGCTGATAGAAACTGGCTGTATCTTGCCCTATTCCTTGATCGAACACCTACAAACGTGGCCCATGTCTTTATTTGTCATGAATTGTCTTTTTCAGACCTGTTGGTATGCCTAAAATGGAACAAGTCACCTTAGTAAATACAGATAGCCAAAATAGTATACATCTTTTATCAATATCGGGGAGTACGGTCCACTTCCATTGTTCCTTTTTCCAAGACAAGGTGAGTTGGCAGAACATACCTACACCAAAATTACAGTTGTCTACTCCTCCAACATTATCATCAAAAGCATCAGTCATCAAGACTTCGATTTGAAGATATCTACAGCCTGCTGTGTGGTCAGCAATGTCGACCATCACCAACAGGAGAAGCTGGACCTCGGAAATGCCAGGGTCCAGCTCTGTGACCAATGTTTGAATCAACAGAAACGACGATGGAGAACTCCGGCGAGAAAAGCCTATTTATTCAAGCAGTCAAGCTGAATTCATAAATTGGCTGCCCTGGCCCCGTATTCATAAAACTACTTAAGTCGAAGTATGACACTTATCCTTTTTAGCTCACCTGTGGTGAGCTTATACAATGGTTGTGCGTCCGTCGTCGTCGTCGTCCGTCGTTGTCCGTTAGCAGGGCACGTTTCGTAATCGCTGGGGCTATTGATCTGAAACTTGGTACATATATACCCCTAGGTCATATGACCTATGACAACAAGTTTCGGTCCGATTCGATTCTTGGCTTGGCCACCAGGTGGCTAAAACTGAAAACACAAAAAGTGCAATAACTCCTGAACTAATGATATGATCATCTCCAAATTTTTATCATAGGTGTATCTAATGAGGGTACATAACATATATAACGGGTTTTTGATTTGACCTACTTTTCAAGGTCACAGAGGTCAAAGTTCGACAAAAGTAACGAACCTGCCACAGTTCTTCATTATTTCACTGAGCGTCTTCATATCTTGCATAAACGTGTATTAGAGGGGTACCTTCAAAATTACCAAGTTTCGGCCCGATTGGACATCCAATATGGCCGCCAGGTGGCGTAACCTGAAAATCTTCCAAGTGCTATAACTCAGGAACCACATGACCCAGAGCAATCAAACTTGATATTTACCTCCTTCTAGATGACCCTTACAAGCACGTCAAATTTCGGCCTGATTAAACTTCCAATATGGCCGCCAGGTGGCGTAACCTGAAAATCATCAAATGTGCTATAACTCAGGAACGACTTGACCCAGAGCACTCAAATGTGCTATGTGGCTCCCTCTAGATGACCTTTATGTGCATGTGAAGTTTTGGCCCGATTGGACATCCAATATGGCCGCCAGGTGGCATAAACTGAAAATCATTGAAGTCCTACAACTTGGGAATGACTTACCCAGATTGCTCATATAACTATACCTCTCTCTGTCATTACACTATTATGTCCAAACGGGTGAGCACATGGTCCATGGACCATTTCCTTTTTTCAACACAAATGATAAGTATATCACACTTAGACTTAAGTAGTTTTATGAATACGGGGCCTGGAGTCTACTTTACTTCAACACCATAAACTGTGACCATTCAAAGTCTTTTATTTTTTAATTCCCTCAATGGGTGATTTCTAAGAATATAAAGATGACACCACTGTCCTTCGCATTTTGGGCTATTTACGTCTGAGAGTACTGGTACGAAATTTAGGTGTCCACTTGAATAGGAGCAGTCAGCCATGCATATTGCCAAAAGGTGGCAGCAAAGTTCTAGCGGACCAATGCACAGGAAAATCCATGTGATAGGTGCTCAGTCGAGAACGAATGTGTCCACTGTGCATTGAATTGGGCCATAGTGACACCTATTGGTCAACTCACCAACAGCTATTGAAAGGGTCTGGATATTTTGATCCACATTGTAGGCCTACTTCTTAGAAGTAAACAAGGAAGTAAAGTGTTTTTGTTGAGGTCAGAACACTAAAAATAGGCTTGTGGCTTCACTATCTATTGACTTGTCAATCATACATGACACCGTTAGCGGGTGTATAATGCCGTACAGAAGGCTCTATGTCATAACACGATTCTCTCACTTTGCCATTTGCTGTGTGGCTTTTGTCAACTCTTACTTTGGCATTTCTGGCAGCAAGATTTCGTTAAGCTGACAGCCACTTTGCCGTTTGGCTGTTTGATTTCGTTCGAATGATTCTGATTGCCGGGCACGCCATGAGTTTTTGGTATGCCACACCACAACTGATTCTCCACCTTGCATGATGGGTCATTTGTGTACAAGATGGAATGGACTTGTAGTTACATGTATAGCCAAATGGTGGCTTGTACCCAACTAATGACAGGTTTTGAACACTGGTCATCCTCAGTCACCCCTTTCAAGCATTGAGATCAGGCATGAAGCCTTCCTTCAGTACTAATAATAAAAGTAAACAGTCAGCAAGGTGATCCAATGTGAAACTGATATTTATCCAAACACCACTGAACTCTTCACCTTAACAGTTCCTATCTTCCAACAGAAGGATTGGTGTTTGCATTGTATTGTATGTTTTCATCAGGGCCGATGCCACAGCATTATTGGCCCAGGTAAGTATGGAAAGTATGGAAGAGGCCATCTCAAACTACTCATGTTCCTCACTTGGATGGGGTCTTTTACTTGCCCTTGCAAAGGCACAGGGTATAAGGCACCACGGTTTACTGTCCCATGCGATGGACGTGAAGAGCCGGGAATGATTAATCCCACATGGCCCGGGCTGGATTTGACCCCAGGACCTGCCGCTTGCTAAACTAGTGTGATAACCACTTGGCTATCGGGGCTCTTCATTGGTGTTTGCATGAGAGAGGCTCCACTGATATTTGAACACCAAAACGCCGTTCATGATTCCAAAGTGGATTAAGAACCATCGGCGGGCTTGTGGTGGGTTTCTCACTCCAGAGTGTGATCATATTCAAGATCATGTGACATAATTGACGGGAGATTAGTGATTTTCATTCACCTAGTTCCTCCCCAGTCCGTCATGGCAATTTACTCCATTACATTGTTCTTGAAATAGCAACAATTCTATTGATCTTTTTCTCTCTTATTGCCTGTATTCATTGCCTCCAGAATATGAGCTATGTAATTTCTGAGCGTTGGAATATTGGTACGGTATCAGTTTTGCACTCGCCAACCGTTCCTCTTGGTTATTTTTGCTTCTACTACAAGTATGTCTCTGTTAGGCCTAGAGTCCCTGTGGCTGAGAATTCTTCAGTTGATTTTCAGGTTGTGGCAAACCTGCATTAGGTGGAAGGCACAGAGTTCTCCTGAAAAATGTTGACGTCAACTTGGTTGGTTCTCAGAGTGAGAAAGATCCAGGCTCTGCTGAGCCGTTGAAGCTGAGCGCCTGATACAGCATTCCCTCTTTACATCCCTCACTTCAAGCATCCAGACAGGCTAGGTTTTAACTGAGATTTCAGATATCCACTGGAAGGCAGCCCGCCACTTTTGGACACTTAGGGTGTGAATCCAGCCCAGGCTATATGGGATTTCATTCCTGGCTCTTCACGTCCGTCGCATGGGAGAGTAAGCCATGGTGCCTTGTACCTTGTTTCTTTGCAAGGGCAAGTAAAAGACCCCATCAAAGTGAGGAACATGAGTTTGAGATGGCCTCTTCCGTACTCACCAGGGCCAATAATGCTGTGGCTTCGGCCCTGACAGAAAAATGTAATACAAATACAAATACAGGTGTCGATGTTTCCAGTCCGCCACTCGGACAGCCAAGGCTGACTCCACCCCACCCCCCCCCCAGTCATACTGTATGGAAATGTTGTCATCCTATATACTTTGACCTGTTATGTTTCCTACAGCTGTTACTCTTACCCAGATAAACAGGAAATTTACTCATCCGACATCAGCTGTCATCTTCACTGTCCTGTGTTGATAAACCATCAGCTGTCACTAATGACCTGATCAAAGGCCTGCTGAAATCACTGAATGACTAAAAGGAAGTCACTTATGATCAGGAGTGTTTCTGCCGAGAGGGGACACCAGCTCACGGAGTGCCACAGACGCCCTCTGGCGAGGGTATGGGGCCTCCCTTAAGAATATTTGCTTTTCAAGCCCAGAAAATGCATTTTCCCAACATTTGGAAGAAATCTGCATTGCTCAGAAGGGGTATACCCCTCCTCCTTCAAGCCATGGGGAATTGGTCCTACACAATGGACCCCTTTTGTGTGGGAAATTGATCAAGACCTGGATATCACTCTCATTTCAGTAGTTTTAACCACAAGTGACACCTATTGAAGCAGTGGACTAATGATGGTCCCCATTGACACACTGTCCTTTGCCAGTGGAGTTTGGCTGACTAACAAGTGTCTATTAACAGGAGAGCAATCACTGCAGGGTGGCCAATTTACTCCATGGTTGACACTACCATGACTCGAAAAAAACACCCAAGCACCATCTAATCTGTCAAGGGTGGCGTGTCACTGTACATCTGTATGTCTTGCACATGGATCTCTGTGTCCATGACCTGTTGACCAGTCTTTAACAAACATGAAAACATCAAGGGGTGCAAATCCCCCCCCCCCCCCCCAGGGTGTCACATGTCATGTAATTCCTGTTTTTCTGTTGTCCTAACCTGAAGGTCACCTTCAAAAGAAGTGTCTCGTTTGTTGAATTTGGGTGGTTTGCAGACAAAGCAATTTGGTGGAATGCCCTGAGACCCTGCGGCTGGAGTCAGTAGATGCACATGTATTGATCACAGCTGGGATTGCCTGTTCATTGTCTATGCCCCCAGGTACTGATGACACTCTGTAAGTCCTCAGCTCATACTTGAGTCACGTTTTGTCTCGTCAGTGAAACATGTTGCAAGATCAGCTCATGACGATGCTGTTAAATTTGTCCCTTGAATGCTATGAATAATAAACTAATGATGCATCGTCTTTAAGTTGGTTTCCCCTTCCTGAGTCATGATTGCCTGCATTTGTGCTGACAGGGTTGGTTAGCCTGGAACCTGGAATCATCCCAAGACAACACCCAGGTTTGGTAGGCTCAGAACCCAAAATCATGCCAAGTTTTCGTGGGTTCAGAACCCTAAAATTAAAATCATGCCCCGAAAACATCCTGAGACGACCAGGTTTGATGGGCTCCAAATCCTAATAAAATAATGGTGCCTTCATCCGAACCCAAACCCTAACCTAGTGTTTCAGCCAGGATTTGAAAAGGGCAGGGCAGTGACTCCCAAAAAAGGGCAGTGACTCCAAAAAAGGGCAGGAATTTTTCACCCCGACAAAGTGGGACCTTAAAAACTGACAAAATTTTACTGATTTTGGATAAAAACAGGGACTTTTTAAAGCTAATGGTGCTTTTAAAGCCACTTTCAAGCCATTAATTAGGTGTCAGACCACCTGCCTCTTCCTGTTAAAAAAAAAAAAAAAAAAAAAAAAATTTTTTTTTTTTTTTGAAAAAGGGCAGGGCGTTTTTGAGGGCATAAAAAGGGCAGCAGGGCGCCCCCTGGGCGAGGCAGGGCGCCGCGCCCTGCTGAAACGCTTTAGCTGAAACACTATAACCTAACCCGAATTCATCCCCCAAAATTCCGCAAAAGTAGGCTCTGAACCCCAAATCATTCCCTGCCCCCCCCCAAAATCATCCCGAGATGACCAGGTTTGGTAGTTCTTAGTCCTGATGTCTCGACCCTGAATCATTCTGACATGATTCAATATTGAACCATACATGTGTATGTTGTTCTGTAAGTGACTTCTGTTCTAAATGCCATTACGGTACCAGTACCGAACGTGTTGTGTTTTAGCCTCGCCAGCAGCCAAGAAATATAAAACAATTCTAGAATCATATTCATTTGTTTTGCAAAAGATAGAAAGCCTCGGCAAAATTGGACCTGGTCAGGAATATTAGTGATAAACTGTGTTGCTTTAGTGGCTTAATTTATCACTCCAACTGTGGGTGGATGGTCCTTGATGTGCTTGAGGAGCAGCTGGGAACGCGTGATATCAACAATATGTTTGAATATTATGTGATTGTTGTATGCACGTGCTGTTGTGATACGTCGTAACCGTAAACAATGCTGTTATTGATGTTTAGAAAAAATCCAATGCTGCGTTCACACCTATTGCGAATCGAAATCCGTTTCCGTAAATCGAAATACGGAAATCGATTTGGTTACGCCGGGTCGGGTCACACTACAACTAAACCGATTTCGATTCGAAACAAAACGCGTCACACTCAACCCGAAATAAACTACGTCATGACGTTAGGCCTACATTGAACATGTTGAATGTATACTGTGCAGTACATAACTATAAATTCGATTTGGCTAATGCGAATCGAAACCGATTCAAATACCGGTTTGGTTAAATCGGTATAAAAGTGATCTATTTCGAATTGAGTGTGACGCGTTATATCGGAATAGGCCTTTATTGCGAATTCGATTCGATATAAAACCCTAGTGTGAACACGGCACAAGTGAAATGACAAAAAAAGAGTTATTATTAAATTTTGTTTTAAATTTTCTTCCACCTATTGGTACAGCTGTCACATAGGGTGATTTCGTTCTATATCTAGGTCACATTTTCTAGGACTAGGCAACACCCATTTAGCGGGGGAACTACTGCTAAATTTACATATGTGAGCGCCTGGGGGACGTAATGATGTCACACCCATTCGAGTGGCGTAATGACGTCATTTCGTCACAACGTTGCCGATGTCATGGATGACGCGACGGAAATCTCGATGACGTCATGACATCAAAAGGCGTAAACAGCATTGAGAGTTTTCTTGCGCAAGTTGGCTCTCTATGGACAACTCAACTACGAGCAGTTGTTTGTGTCATTGGTCCTAGCGTAAGCCGTGAGGAAACAAACAATGGTGAATTGCCCATTGTGAGCCAACTTCTGCGAGAAAACTGTCAAGTGGAGAGGCACCTTTAGGGTTAGAATTAAATCAGCCCTCAGACATCTTCGATAATCAAAGGCTGATCTGCTCTCCACTGCGTTACATCGCACATCACCCTTCGAGAAATAAACCAGTCGGCGGCGTATCTTGGCAACATGCCAACTTTACCGGTCGACCAATCATATGACACTTTATATCGGGTCTTCGGCTACAACTCTTTGTACCACGATTCCAATTTTACAACACCGATTCTGATTGGCCTCTTCTTCTCGAGGCGGCACGTACGCCGTGGACCGGTCAATTTCTCGAAGGGTGATGTGCGGTGTAACGTAGTGGTGTCGAGCAGATCGGCCTTCGATCATCGAAGATGCCCTCAAATGGTTATGGTCGGCATCGGCCATGTATATTTATACAGTGGATCCGATTTTAAGTCTCCCGATTGATACATCACGTGGTTGTCATGGTTAAATCATATTAATGTGATCTGTTATATTGCCTTCCAATTGTTGAAATTAATAACATCCATTAATATTACTTTCACTTTTGGATCTCTACTACGTAGAAGGTGCCTGAGGAAGACCCCGCTTGGAGTCGAAAATTTGCGAAATTCGAAGACGACTTTATTTATACTATCATTTCCATTATGCAGTAGACTAATAAATCATTATTGGTCGTCGCTGGGGATGACCCTTATTCTCATGCAGAAATGAAAACGTGTCTGTGTGTTACGGGCCATGTGCAGGCATTTCAAGTCCAATTGTGCTGAAATTTGCATGGTAGCTTCGTTATACCATGTAGTTGTGCGCATTTGAAAATCAGCGTTTTCGGTCCGTTAGTTTTTGTGCAGTGGCCGTTTGAACAGCTAAAAAAGGCCTTTTTTGAGATGACCACAACTTCCGGAAGTGATTAAAAGCTAATTTCAGCGAAAATCAAAAATCTGTTCCCAAGGAATTGTGGGGAAGGTAGCCAACTTTATTGTGAGTGATTTTCAGGTGAATCAGTAAAAAACTGTAGGAGGAGATAGGTTTTTTGTGGCTCGACATAAAAGCGTTTTTCGGCGAGTGCATGAATCCCGTCCCACGGCCTCCTAGGTACGTGCAGCCATGTGCATCATTGTACAGTTGGGGTAAGAGAAATGTGACCTGGGAACTGTTGGTAGGCCTAATGAAATTGCCTTGATTTTTCCAACATCCCACATTCCTATCATTTGTTATGCCAAACATTACAATGTCCCAGAAATTATTTTCCCTACCCGTCGAGTATGCTCTCTTCCAGTAAGTTGGTCTAGATGCACCATGGAACAGAGAAAATTCCTCGAAGTGAGAGGTTCGCCGCCATTTTGATAGCCACACTACTCACAGCCTAATACAATGTATGCAAAACCAGAAGTTGGTTTGCTTGAGGCACTCCGTGACGTCATTACATGTGTGGCTGTTCCGTGATAGCTGTTCCGTAGGTGGGAGGGTGGCATAATCTGTTGTTAGACGGTCAACACGTGTTCTCTGTTAACATTTTGGACTTGCTACATTTATCATGTGGAATTGTGGCTAATTTATGGCAGAGTTGATTAGCCAGACACTTTTATAATTACTTAGTTTGCCTTCTTTTCCTGCTGTATGTTTATTTTGAAATTAACCCTTGGCTACACAAATTCAAACTGCAGTTCACTCTCCACAACATTTCTAGTGGTGTTTTTAGCTCACCCGTGAGCTTTTGTCGGGCTGCAGTGCCTGTCGTCCGTCCGTCGTCTTCATCGTCCGTTAGCAGGGCACATTTCGTAACTGCTGGCGGGATGTACTCATGATCGTATCAGGCAATGCTGGCTGTGCGGGAGGCTAGCTTTCAAAATGGCATGCGTTTGAAACCCGGACATTCTCAGCGACGACCAATGTAAGCGTGTCAGCTTGTCCTCAAGAACTGTTTGTTCCATTCGCAAAAATTCTGTTGTGCAGGGTTTCCGCCAGAGGGTAAAATGGGTAAAATTCCGTTCCCATAAATTTTTCCAGGGTACAGATCCGTACCCTCAAAAACGTTGGGTAACCATTTTTCCATGACATGCCGGAGAAAACCAAACAACCGGCATGATCAGCGTGGGGATTTTATGCTAAAAAATACGCCTAAAATGGCACCAAACATCATTTAAACCTTTTAAAAATCAAAAAAAAAAAATTTTCAAAAAAAACTTTTTTCAAAAAAAAATTTTCTCAAAAATTTTTTTTGTCCGTACCCTCGTTTTTTTTCTGGCGGAAACCCTGGTTGTGGACCATGTTAGTATTGCCCTGGCATCTTGAGATGATTTCATGACTGGAGCTTTTTACATTGTAACACATACTGGTCTGTATCGAGACACATCATTCCTAAGTCTTCTATTCCATTGTGTTGGTTTCCATTATCTTCAGGTCCTTCCTGAATAATCGTCTAACTGCTACACGCCTTTTCATGCCGCATGGTGCTTCTGCTTTGAGTAACAGATAAGATAAACTTGTGTTAAGTCACAACCCCCTCCACCAGCACTGAATAGGCTGATAGGCTGATGATATCTTTTGCCATGGTACTTCCCAAGAAGGGTCATCATTGATAATTACGTCCCTTGGCAACTGCTGGAAGTGTAATGTGGCATTACGTGCATAACATTCGTAGCTCATTCTCATGTTGTGTTGCATGTGGCGGAACACAGAGTGATCTATTATTAACCCCTTGCTCTGCAATCGAGGCATATTGACTTCCGAGACGAGAGTCATTTTCAGCGTGAAACTAGAGCATGGGTGTTCGAGAGGGCATCGAGTAAAATGGGAGCGTTTCAAATAAAAATAAACATATTAAGCAAATATAAGTAAAAATTATAAAACTAAGCAAGAAGCCGTTCTCCCTGATTTCAAGGTCACAGGTGGTGGCCAGATTCAATAGACTCTATCACTCCAAAAGAGCGCAGCACCTGACGGGACAGCGTCATGACGTCCCGCACGTCATTTCTGAACGCATGACGTGACTCGAAAAAAAATCCGGTTGTTTCAGCGATCATGACGTCGTGAAACAATCTGATTTTTTTTCGTCTCGCCTCAAAACATGAATGACGTGCGGGACGTCTTGGACGCTGTCCCGTCAGGTGCTGCACTCTTTTATTTAGAGGAATATCCTGTATTCTGGATCTGGGGGATTTTCACAAAAAATACACAGCAATCAGATGCCCCTACTGAACTGTGAAATATAAGCAAAATTTATAATCAAACCATGAAAACTAAGATCAGTAGCACAGCAGGCAGTATTGCAAGCTAGCAAAATTCCCTTGTAACCTTGATTATGAAGTGTTTGATGTCGTGTAACTTCCTATCATTGCAGGTGGTGCCACCTGGGGCCAATACAACCTTTGATGTAGTTTTCCTGGCGAGGCAGCTGGGGAATGTAGAAAATACTCTCTATATTCATACACCACAGGGCACCTTTAGATACCAGGTGAGTTGATGGTCGGTCAAGAGGGGAAAAGGGTTGGAAGTGTGAAGTGATATCAGGATTTGAACCACATTAAGACGAAGGATGGCTTAGGCCCTTAGGGAAGAAGAACAAAGATGCTGGGAGCACGATGACTCTGTTGTATATAACTGGCCTATGTCATCTCTAGAACTCCATGTGGAATACAAAATGCTCCTTGAAGACCTGGCTAGTGGACAGGACAATTCCTCCCCACCTCTCTCTGGATGACATCCCCCAGACATCTCCCTCTCTTGGACATCTGCCCCTAGGACATTTGGCCCCTGGGTATTTACCCCAAGACTTCTCCCCCTGTATGACATCTGCCTCCCCAGGATATCAATTAGCTCCCTACCCCTTGTTCCCTGCCTGGACATCTCCCCAGTTCAAGAAGATTATCCATGATTGGATGAATATTCAGGGAGCGAGATGTTAAAATACTATTTCCTTTACTTTTCAGGTGTTTGGTGTGGGAACAGCGAACCCGTATCGGTTGCAGCCATTTTTAGGGGCAAGAGTTCCACTCAATAGTAGTTTTTCTCCATTGATACAAATGCACAATCCACATCCTACAGCGTTACAGGTAAAATTAAACAAGGAGTGAAGTGAAGTTACTCTACAAGTTGATAGAGAGGTGTCCTTCTGGTACTGTAATGGAGCTTCTACTCCAAAAGATTTCCAAAATGTTGAGCACGAGGCTTTCAGGGATCATTTCTCCAAGTTTGACAATCTACAGTCCACCGCTCAGACTTGGTTCCAAAAGTTGGCCAAACCTTGGCAGCATTTCTATTGTATAGAGGCTATGCACGTGACGTCATCAGCCCGCATGCTGCGATGTGACGCCATGTTGGATGGAACGTTCTGACATTCTGACACAGCGCATGTGACGGTCTGCTCCGTCCATTTTCCATCCAGCGTGGCGGCATACCCATTGATGACGTCATCAATGACGTCAGTGCATAGCCTCTATAGAGTACTGGGGATTAGCACTTGTCCTGGGAGGGGGGTCTGTTTCGTGCTTGTAATTATGACGTGTTCTGATTTTCAGGTGGTGGAAATGTATTCAAGTGGGGGAGATTTACATCTTGAATTACCAACAGGGGAAAAAGAAGCTCCTAGGAATATGTGGGTGAGTAGATGTATTTGTGACGTGTCAAAACTCCAGCTTTTTGTCTTCTCATCGTAATATGGAGGCTGTGTTTGTAGGCCAAGGTCCTGATGGAGAGTCGAGTTTTGTCTCCTCATGACTGTCAGATCTTGCTGCACTTGGCGTGCCTTGGGGAAGAACCCGCATAGCTTTTTATCCCGACAGGTCGGCGCTGCGGGCGGTTGTACCAAAGACGTCAAAAACAGAGCAAAGCACTGCAATGTTGTCGCATTATGACGTCAGTGACGCTGTGCAACACGGACGAGACGTGGAAAAAAGGTAGAACCGCTCACAGCACCTCAGAGTAGCAATAGTTTTGCGGGTTCCCCATTCCGTGTCTTCCCAATTTACTATAACCCCTACAGTGGTAATGTCTATTGTAAGGCATAGGCCCGTATGCACAGACGTTCCTCCACTCACACTTGAGTGTGAGGTCGACCTTTACCTATTGTTTGCAGGGTAGAATACAAAAGATTAAGGTCGACCTCACACTCAAGTGTGAGTGGAGGAACGTCTGTGCATACGGGCCATAGAGTTTGTATTGGGGTGAACTGGGAAAGAGTGAAATGGGAATTAACTGTGCATTATTGGTGAGGAACTACAGTTCTCCCTCGCTCTTACGAACCTCGATTTTACTAACTCCTGGATATTACGAACCCAACGTCTGGCTCCCAAAATTTCATGACATGTATGTAATTTGGCCGTTCGGCCGGCCAGGTGGCCCAATTCCTGCCCATGATCGGTACGCTGTGTATGATACAACCCAAATTATCCAAGCTTGGGTTTAATAAATGTATGTTTGAGGCCTACTCAGTGTGGTCATCATGCCCCCACAGACGAATCCTCGCTATAGAGGCCTTGCAATGACGTCATCCTGGCGGCCATGCTGAGGGGCAAGTGGGCAGAGGTGTGAGCTGACCGTGACGTGGCCTGCGTGAAGTGCGCGACGCCAGTGTTTGACGTAACGTCATTGGGACATTTCGCTGCGCCTCTGCAGTATGTGCCCCCCAGCATGGCGGCTTGTGACGTCATTTGCAAGGCCTCTATTACAAACTCCTCATTAGTACGAACTTAACCCTTGGACCCCGAAGGGTTCGTCATAGCGAGGGGGGACTGTACCACTGTATTAGTTAGACTGTTGTTTTGAAATGATCTCCAAGCTCTCATCATATCACCACATCCAGTTAATGAATGTCAAACATATTGCACTTTTCCCGTGGGGAAAATAACATTTTCATAATGTTCATGCATTAATAATTAACCATGAACTGATGGCCTCGTTTGATTTCGAAATTAATTGTCCCATATTGTGGTGAGATTGTATTGAAATGGTATTGGAGATAAAACAAGTTGCAGATGTAGTTGCCTTCAGTGTTGACCTATGGTCCTCACGTTTTTTTCGAAAACAGCCACAGTGAGATTATGAAATCCAACCTGTATGTAATTTGCTGTACTTACTGTCAGTAGTCAATCAAAACAGTGAGGACTCTGGAAAAGACCAAGTGGTTGATTACATGTAGTTTTAATACATCTATGATCTACTCCCATTGTGAGCAGACGGTACCCTCTGTTGAAATTTTCTGGAAGCATTGGAAAGAAGATAAAACGAATTTGAAGAAACATTCTTCAGATGGTGGACAGGAGCAACCTTTCTTCAAATATTTTTCAATCAGTACAATAGGATGTGAGAAAACTCTGACAGAAAATGCCGTCTGCTGGACTCGGGGCCGATGAGTTAATGTAGTAGTCCTCACTCTGATTCATAACAGTATGCTATCTCCCTTTGAAAATGTGGCCTTAAACCCCAGATATGTTGATTTCGACAAATCAAATTGAGTGTTCTGACATCAGTCAATGAGTTGCTCTTGTAAAGTCTGGCAACATCTAACTTTGACCCAATGGAATGCGGAAGTTAGGAAATTCATAGTTGGATTTTCCACGGACCTTTAATCACACGCGGCTATTGAATAACCAGTGGACAGCGCGAACAATAGGGGAACGACCACAAATTATCGACAAGCATGATTAAAGCGATGTACGCGAGCCCTGCAGTTACTGCACATCGATAGTTCCTCGGGGAAATCCCATGGGGAATCCCCGTGAGATTTTGAAATTTTCCCGGCGATAAACATTTATTTCGCCCAAATTCATTGAAATAATATTAATAAAAGATTTTTCTTGAACGTTTTAGTGTATATAAAACGTCGGCGAACCCGTAATTTGATGATTCAAAGATGCTGGAAATCACACTGATCATCAGTTTCAAGAATCCCGCGAGCAATGAATGAAATTGGGGAGCTATTGCGGGTCGCGATAGCTGAACGAGATTTCATTTTCAACTCTCGCGACTACATCGCTTTAAAAACCGCAAAGCTTTGCCACATTACATGGCTTCCGCATTCCATTGGGTCGAAGTTAGATGTTGCCAGACTTTAGTGTCGTGTGAGTTCCTGAATTTACAAGTCAATTCGACAGTTCCATTTGTGACCATTTCCAGGAAATCCCTGTTTAATTACAAGTTAAATTGGCAGTTTCATTTGATACCATTTCCGGGAAATCCGTCAAATTACAAGTTGATTGACAGTTTCCTTTCTTACCATTTCCAGGAAATCCCTCCGTACGAGACGAGGACGGTGATGCGGGCAAGCTTTGTGGGCAGGATGGAAAACAACCATACATCATTTATCAGGATAAAAACAAATAAAACAGATGCCGATGAGATGCTAGTTTTACCAGTTGAAGTTGAAGTTACATCAGGTAGGCCTAGGTTTCATTCGGCTTAATCCATCACTGCAGGCTCATGGCTGTGTATTTTGATTGGACATGATCCTGCCTTGATTGACACAACAAAGATTCTGATTGGTTCTGATCCTGCCTTGATTGACACAACAAAGATTCCGATTGGTCAGTCTGTTTCCATGGTTGTGCATACACTAGTCTGGGTATCAGGCTGGCAGCGTGCAGAACATAGTTCTCAGTATTCTCTAGACCAGTTAAAAAAAGGCGGCTCGTCCCTCTTAAAAATACCAACGGCAAAATCCACCCCTCTTAAAAACGGCCTGCTCCTCTTAAAAAATTCGAAAAGCCGAAAATAGGCCCTTATATCTATGATTTAGAGTGCTCAATTTTGCGTCTCAGATGCTCAGAAAACGCATCTCAGAGCACCTCCACCCCTCTTTGACCAGAACCCGTGGAGAACACTGGCTGCTGTTAGGCACTCACAAGATTGCAACAAAGGAAGCTTTGAGAGTCTTCGATTATTGAACGGCTGGATCTGTCATGATAGAGATCAAAGCAATCCGAAGGGAAAAAGGCCACCTGCACATCAATCTAACATCTGTTTCTACCTCACATTCATGCATTGGCTGTTCTTTCCTCTTGTTCTCACCCCCTCTATTTCTTCATCCTTTCAGCCCCTGGAATATATTCACCGACAGAAAAGCTAGATTTTGATATACTCAGAACGTTGGATGCACCAAGAACGCTGCGGTTAAACCTTATTAACTCCGGCACAAAACCTATCCATGTTTCTGTAAGTATCATGCCTGGCATGAAAAAATCTATCTTTATTCCGATTCTCTGACAGGATATTGGTCATTAATATGCCTGTTATATTTGTCAATTCCGTAAAAAACATGTCTGAAATGACAACTCCTGTCCATTTCCTCTTCAGAGTGTATCAGTAGAACCACCGAACGAGGCGGTACATTTAGAATTCAGGCCGGTGAAATTATTACCAGGGGTGCTACGGAGAACGCCAGTGGCACTTGTAACTTATACAGGTTAGTAATGGTGCTTTCTAATAAGATTTTCCACTGCCGTCTGTAACTATTGTTTCTCTCAAAAATAGCGTTGAAAATGTCGTTCTATTTGGCTGATTGTGGCTCTTTTTCTATTTGTTTGAGTGTGGAAAAGTGCCAGCCTGAAGAAGACCCCGGTTGGGGGTCGAAAATTTGTTAAGTCCTGGAAGTTGACTTCTTGATATTTACCACTTTGTGTGTCAATTTTTGTGCTTTCTTCTTTGGGTTCTATTTGTTTCAAATGTTTCTTCCAGCTACAAAAGCGTTACATCCTCGCCAGTGGTCTGGGAGCGTGGTCATACGAGCCAAGGACGATGAGTATAAACTTGTGCTTCCATATCGAGCGACAGTTCTACACGGGTCACTTGTATATGATGCAAACAACACAAAGTTTTACTCAGGAAAGTCGGAAAACGTGACGCGAGAAGTTCCACTCACGAATACATTCAACTTCACACTGGTCGTATATAACGTCTCATTGCCTCCAGAAGTGGAAAAGTATTTTTCTGTAAGTATCCAGTGAATCAGACCCATAAGTTACTGCTGATTGTGGCTCTTTTTATGAGGGGTTTTAATGTTATCTAATATGATCTCATGCCACCTTCTTTGTGTCTTTTCCAGATCGTCAACTTCACCCATCCTGCCGAGATAAACCCCAAGGAAACTTTATCGTCATTTTCCCTCCATTTCCACCCAAATAGTACAGACCTGCACTTCACATTTCTGCTACGATTGTGGTCCAACGCGTCCATCTTCCATATCCCGATCTTCGTCTATAACGGGCGTTTAAGGGTCGTGCACCATCGGCCGGAGATATTCAAAGGTCAACTAGACTTCGGCACGATGGGTGTCGAGGAGCAGCGTAGTATGACCTTCACCTTACGGAATGATAATCCGGTCGATGTAAGTTGAAATTTACTCCGTGCCTTTCACCGATTTGTCCCCGGTATTCTTGTACTTGCTCACGGTTTTCCACTCTGCTGTGATTTTGAACATTGCAAACTACCGGTAGGTCCTTTG
Source organism: Notospermus geniculatus (assembly GCA_002633025.1). Taxonomy (NCBI): domain Eukaryota; kingdom Metazoa; phylum Nemertea; class Pilidiophora; order Heteronemertea; family Lineidae; genus Notospermus; species Notospermus geniculatus. The sequence goes on from NMRB01000615.1 coordinate 112,665, forward strand.
AATTGCTGTCCTCTGCTACTTTCTCTCAATCAAACTCCTGTCTTTCTTCAGATTATCATCACAGAATTCGGTGCCAATATGGACAAAACAGTCGTGGAGTTACTAGGCGTGGAAAAGGGCAATGGGACCACCCTAACTCGTAGGCATAATACTTCAGAGTTGGACACAAAACCGGTGAGTGTTCTTCACTCGACTCTCCTACATGACTGAGTTCATTTTGTACTCAAGATCCTTACTCGAAGTCCTTTTGATAGTAAGCTGTTGTCACACCTGTGTGGGCGTACATGTATTCCAGTTCCCAAATTAACTTGTAACAAACTCGATTTCGAGATGGCGTTGATGCAGTGACCAACGACAAAGGTCTGCGCACTTCCGCCAAAATCTCGACCACGACCTCGGTCTGAAACTGAATGATGTGACACAGACAACCCCACGACAGTGACTTTGATGACGTTGCGTCTGAGTCGCCCATAGCTGAATCATGGATTGCGTCACGTCACCCGGTTTCAGATCGAGGTTATGGTTGAGATTTCGGCAGAAGAGCGCAGATCTACGAATTTGAGAATCGTCTATCACATTTATCAATCAAATGCTGGCATCTTGATCGAGTAGCAACCCTCGGTCACCAAGGATCAGAAATTAGGCATTATCCCCCATGGTAACAGAGCGCCATCTTTGTTGGAATGTTCAGCTCTAGTGTAACTTGAGTTCGATTGTTACTTGAGGGCACGTTGGACTTGCACACCAAACGAACTCGGCCCATGGAATTGATAATTGACTGACTTTCTGAGTGCTCTTAAAGCCAAGTACACTTAGGCTGCCAATATGTTTATGAACTGAAAAAGAACTTAGGATCCAGGGAATGCTATGGCAGGTGCATTCTCTCTGAGTTTGGTGCAGGCATGGTTATATTGATCAGTTGTGTAGTTATGATGGTGAATAGTGCTCTCAGCACTACTGTACCAACTTCAGTTCAAGACGATATCACCTTCTGTTGCTGTAGTCTTTTCCACAATGTCCAAGCAGATGTTTCTGGAAAAGACTATAGTTTGATGAACCAACACATGTAGCAGTTTGCTGACTTGCTCTTTACATGTTCCTCCAATTTCCATTACAGCTTGTTCTAAAGCCATTTCACTATGCGGTATTCAGTGTGAACCTGGTAGCTCCTGATTGGGAAGGCACATTCGTAGCAGAAATTATCATAGTTACACAGTTTGAGGTGAGCACCTTGCTTTCTATACCACAACTCGAAGGGGGGGGGGGGGGGCT
>NMRB01000615.1:115096-133421 GCA_002633025.1 Notospermus geniculatus
TCTCTGAGCTCTGCCAGTTGCCGATTCCTATAATGGTTTAATTTTCATGTTCTTTTCCAGCATTTATACATTCCAATGACCCTAAGGACAGCCGAGGGCAGCTTGAATGCCATACCTGAAAAAATAGTATTTGAAAAAGTTTATCCTGTAAGTTCAAGCATGCATTTTTTCGATCCGTTCTTTACTATGTCTGTATTGATATGGCAAAATGAATGGCCTGTCTGTGACACCTGGCTACATGTTGAATTATTGAGGATATGAAATTCACCATCTGTTGACACATGTGTCAAGAACTGCTGCCCTGGTGAAGGCCTAGAAAATTGAGTCAAGTGGTTTGGCACAGAATTGGGTCAGGTGTATGTGAACTGGCAGTGACCGTCATCACCTTCACTGGCTCAGTGTTGGCAACTTTGGTGTTCAAGTTGTATGCTTGGAACGACAGTGTCTTCACAATGCTGTTGACCTTGTCTGGCTAAAAGGCTTGTCGTTTTCCATCCAAGCATGAGCTCCCAAAAAGCACGGTTCATTGGCACACGGACTTCATCCGATTCAGGTCCGTAAAAAATCGATCAAGTTGACTTTTGCATTGTCGTATCCGGAAAACTAGGGGCAAACGGATTGAAAACGGACCGGATCCATGCGCCAGTGAACCCTGCTTAAGTCCTCTTAATATGAAAGATGGCATCACCAATGTTTCACATTATGTCCTTTCCAGGGAAAGATCTCATACAAAGTGTTAAGAATGCATAGTTCCTTCGACAACCTCATGGAAGTACGTGACATCTCATTTCAACCAAACGACACCAGATTTTACTACGAACCACCAAAAAGTACTCCTGTTTACCTAAAGCCACAGCAAGATACTGTCGTGAGTAATAAGAATCCCACCCTTGATCTAGGCTACGCAGAGAGCTTGTGCAGCTGATGTCATCGCTGAAAAGTCCGCCATCTTGAAAGTCAGATTGAGAACAAATTACATCATGGACCCTGACAGCACACTCTGTTATTGGTGCAAGTGGAGTGTGTGAGACTTCAGCCATGACGTAAGACACGTGGTACACTTCGTCGTCAACGTCAGTGTGGTTGACTGCCAGCCAATCAAAAGTGATGTTGCTGTGAGCCACTAGCTCTCTTGGCCTTTGATGGCCTATCATGTCTATTTTATGATTTCCAGTGCATGTTCCTGCTTTGTAGACTGAAATATTTGATTTTGATTACTGACTTGTTATCATATGTTGCAGATTGGCCGAGTATATTTTGATGCTAAGCGGGAATGTCAAGATGATTGTTACGTGGGTTTACCCACTTATACTGCGGCCGGCCACCCCTGGTTACTTGGTCTAACTCTGGATAAAGAGGTGGCAGACACTGACCAATATCATTTTACGAGGCTGCAGCAAATGTGGGAGGTCCTCGGAGCAAGAGAACAGTCCACGTGAGTAACATTGCTGGATATCACTCCAACTTGTCTAGGGTCTGATAGGCCTACACTGATTACACGACTTACGGGTCTAAGATACCTCTGCATGTTTACCCAACCCGATTTGGGTCACTTAAAGTGCTTTGAGGTTTAAATTCCCGTTAAAGAGGAAGTGTTTAAGCCAACACTTCTCTGATTCAAGAGAAACAACAGAATTCCAGACGGAAGCAGGAAGACAGTCGTGTAATTGAGAGTCCTCGATGGAGACGGCCTGACAAGCAAATGATCGGACTGAACGCATGGATTGACAGGAGAATTTCTGGTTAATTGTTTGCCTGTTGATCCAGATTGATCACAGGACATGCCAATTAGGCTAAGAAGCCATTCACGCGATTTTCATGCCGCGCGATGTCGCATCCTTTGTCTACAACCAACGCGACGGAAACAAACAACGCTTTTGAGCGTCTGGCGCCCAAAAATCACGTGAATGGACAGCCAGCCTTAGAATGTTTGTTGTATGACCTGGCTTGAAGTGTTTTCTGTGACAACTCCAAGATCTTACATGACCTGTATTTCTCTTCAGCATAAACGTAACCATACAGCTGGACACGAACCAAGTGAGAGGTTTTTTATTCCCGGCCCATGCCCATCTCTGCTGGCCACCACTCATAAAAAAGTCAAAATTAAAGTTTCCACTGACGCAAATAGGGAATATATCGGTAAGTGAGTTGGGCAATTTGCTTTGACTCCTTTCCTTTCTGGTTTGGAAACGAGTGATACCCAGCTGGCTGCCTGTTCTTGACTGCGAAAGTTCAGATGATCAGTCACCTTTTGGTGGTTAAACAACACACAGCCATTTCTGAGCAAGGCCAGGAGCTTGCTGCCAGGTGTGGGGAATAGACACGAACTCCTGTGGTGTAAAAATTGACAAATTGGTGGACTGATTTTCTCCTTTCTTTTGCAGACGACGGAGTTCTACGTTGAAAACCCAGGCGACGTACCGGTACTGGTACAAGTTCTTCCTCTCTCTGTTTATCCCAATCCTCAAACTGTCATGGATATGGTCAGCCATAATTTGCCAAACGATCTGACGGACTACATAGAGATGGATGACGAGGATATATTCAGGCTGCGAGATTTGGAGATTTATAATGTAAGTTTTCCTGATTCTGGCTGTGAACTGTCGAGTGCTGACAGGAGTTGGGAAAGGCCTCCACTTCCAAGCTGCATTCGGCAGTAAATTCTTTGTTGTCTTCTGCCATGTTACCTCATACAATGGGTGCATCCGAAAATTGACCGTCTCCAGCAAAAGTAGGTGCTTGTTGCAACCGATGAAAGGGTTAACGGCTCTATAACACAATAGCTGACATGTTTGTCTCTGCAGGATGAAATTAGTATTTTGGGCAGTGATGATCACTTGTGACAAGCGCCTGCTTTTGCTAGAGGGGGGTTACAAATCATCTGCAGAAGTGTGCGGAGGCGTTAAATCTTCTGCGGGAACTTGTGTGTTATTCTGTTGATTTCATGTTTCAGAAATCCGATTTGAACCCTGTGTACAAGTACAGAAAACACATAGAGGGTTACCTGGGTGTGAAGCCACATAGAAAGACAATAGCAGCAGTCCTACAGCCTGGGACAAAACTCCAAGTTAGATTGGCATTCCAACCAAAAGATGATACGTCGAAAACTACTCTCATTTTGGTGAGGTAAGCTGTGATTTAATCTGTTTGCTGGGTATTTACAACCTAATCTTGTCATTTGGAGCAGCCTGCAGCTGTCAGATTGAACTTTGATGTAAATTTTTTTGCTGTCTTTTTCCAGAAATAACCTAACAATAGTGGATACAGTGGTTGTCCAGGGGAGAGGGGGCATGGGCGAAATGAGATTCAGTAACCGGAGACCCGGTTCTCAGGCACCCCTACTCTTCGACATGACAGAGAAGCATCTCAAAAACTGTGATAGTAAGTACACACATGTATTGGAACTCCAAGAGCACTAAAGACCTCTGCAGTCACCAGCACCAGTTCTAACATCAGGAGGACTTGGATAGACGATTCTCAAATCAGCAGATCTGTGCACTTCCACCGAAATCGCAACCACATCCTGGATCTGAAATCGGGTGACCTGACGCAGTCCATGATTCAGCAATGGTCGACTGAGGCAATGTCTTCGAAGTCACTGTCGTGGGGTTGTCTGCGTTACGTCGTTCAGTTTCAGACCGAGGTTGTGGTTGAGATTTCAGTGGAAGTGTGCAGATCTTTGTCATTTACATCAGCTTGAGGATAGTCTATTATAGTTTGGTTGGAAGAAAATGTGAAATTTGACGGAAGTCAACTATGGCAGTTGCCTTGGGTTTCCACCCAAATCACATAGGGCAGTGAACGAGCAATATCCCTTTCTTCTTTGTTTTCAAATGGCCTTGCATTTCGTAAATTCTCTTCCAGACAAAAAACAGAACAAAGCCATTATACCCAACTTCACAGTCAAGCGATCATTCACCGTGAAGAACTCTGGAGAGTTACCATTCTACGTCCATAGATTTGGAATCAATGGATATGAGTGTGAAGGATATGGATTCCGCGTGTTAAACTGTGAGGGTTTCCAGCTAGAGCCAAACGCCAGTAGAAAAGTAGACATAGCGTGAGTACCGGTATCTATGATGTGGTGTAGCAGAAACTTGTGTGCCTGTCACTGCTAAATTTGCAGGTTCAAGCCCCAGTCGGACACTGGGTACCTATTGAGGATCATCAGGAGAGCAGAAGATTTGGCAGTTTTACCATCCAGTGCCAAAAACTGCAAGAGAGTGTGCATTATGATGTGCATTATTTGCTGTTCACTTATCAGGTTGTCCTCTTTTCAGATTCACTCCCGATTTCACCATGTCGAGAATTCAACGCACACTAACCATCGACACGACGCTAGGCCCGCCTATCAACTATACTCTACAGGCCACGTTACCTCCTCATATGCTAATGAAATGTTCAGCGGCGTTACCACGACCAACCTGGGAGCCAGTCTTGTATTATTCAGCAACACTATCCATGGTTGTTTTATGTACCTGTGTCTTGGCGGCAGCTTATTTTGAAGGCGATCGGATTTTTATGGCCGATATCATGCGGCGTCGCATGAAATGCTCGGCCAATCCAAGCATGCAGGTGGATAAAGGGAAAATGTTTGATTTGAAAAATATAGCTGGTGTCAAGGATATGAAGACAACCAAAACTGAAGTGGCTAATGGTCATGTTGAGAATAAGATAAAACGAGAGTCCCCTGCGATGGTTCATAAAACGCCAGCAAAACCGCCGAGTCCGGAGGTAAAAAGCAGTCCACAGATGCCGTTTAAGGAAACAAAGGCGCCGGAGAATAAGACGGTGGAGGTGGACACAAAGCCTCGGAAGCAGAAGAATGTTAAAAAGAGTATGAATGATTTGACAGAAATCAGCCATGTGAATGAGAAAAAGTCGACAAGCGCCAGTGGTAGCGCCACGAAGAAATCGCTGAATGATAAACAGGTCACGCCTGAACGTGAGAATGTGAGAGAGACAACGGTGTCAAGTATGGAAACACTCGACCCCATTGAAGTCAACACAATACCTGATGTGTACATTGAAAATGATGATGTTCAGAACAAGAAAGATAGTAAGTGCTGGTTCCACCTGATCTATCTCCTGTGAGAAGCTGACTGTCGTCGTTCTAATTCATGACATGTTTCTGACTGCTCCTTCATCCTCCCACAGCAGGGGTTTTTGCCTCACTCCTTTTCACCCGCTCACACTAGTGGATGTAGAGGAGTGAGGTAAACCCCTGCCATGGAGGATGATTAACTTGAATTCCTGTATCGATGTCAAGTCTAATTATTGGATATTTCACTTACAGTTAAGCCTAAACTGAAGCGTAAATCTAAACTCCAAAAAGATGAAGTGAAGGAGAAGAGAGCCATGAAGCAGCTCCACTCTGACCTCGCTGAAATTGACGATACTTCCTCGACTACGACTGAGTCCAGCCTGGACAATGAAGACAACAAGGTAAGGCCGTCAATCTCAGAGTCAGACTTGCAATTTCTATAATTCCCAGGGCCCGTATGCATAAAGGTGGAATAAGCTTATTACAGGTATAGCTTTACGTTATAACGTTAGGTTATACCTGGAATAAGCTGATTCCACATTTATGCATACGGGCCCTGGTGTCTACTGTTGGTCTGTGATGCCTGAGTGTCATACACGGCAAGAGGTCTTGGGTTCGATTCCCTTCAACAAATAGAGGATATTCTTTGCCTGTTTTCATTCCTATCTCTGTTGTGTTGGCTCCTGAATCGTGTTTGTGACAATGCAGCCCCATTTCTCTCCCTGAGAATCTTTTCAAAAGATATCCACCTGTGAAATTTACTTGTGTTGACTTTTCTAAGTGTTTGCCATATCTGTCAGTGTGTCTTTCAGTCCAGTGCCCGTGATTCAACTCCCGAACCCCAAGTCACCACCATGATCAAGACCAAGAACAAGAAAAACAAGAACAAGAATCGCCCGGAGAAGAAAAAGGTCGTAACTGGACTGGTGGATGATGGGAAAGACGACGACGATGATGACTTTGTGTTGACGACGAAATCGAAAGCACACAAGAAGATCAAAGTCGACCTGAAGAAAGTCTATGGCGGGAATGTCCTGAGACCAAGGTATGATACTACTTGACTCCCTTGTGGCAGTCACCACTGCTTCCTCATTGACCAAAATCCAATCTCCGCCATCGTTTGACCACATCACCGATCGACGGCAGCAGTTTTCTTCTCGTTGTCGTCATTTTTGGGTGGAGAAGACCGTGAAGTCCATCCTAGTTGGCACCGACTCATTCCATGGTGTCTTCCTTCCAGCACCCTTGAGCTGCCGTACACCACCAAGCTGGAAGCTTCCAAGGAGAACCAACAACCCAAACATGAACCCACCTCGCCCCACAGCATCGCGGCGGACATCGTGAACAGAGCAGCGAAGAAGAGCGCGAAGGTGGCAAAGACAAAACTGAGAGGTAAGACACCATGTTGGGGTTCTTGCACTTGAGACTTCAGTTACATTTCTAGATTGTATTATCATAACTTTTCTAATTATTTTGTTTCACTTGCTTGATTTTTAAGCAGCATCCCCTGTATCCTCTGTCTTCAACATCTTGATGTTCGCTGGCCATTAGAAGTGAAAACTTCCTTATTTTATCTCATGATATTTTAAACTTTCAATATAGTTGTACATTTTGCATGTACGTGTGTAGGCATGTTTATCAAAGTAGAATATTCGCATCAGATATTCTGAGTCCTCGACTTGCCAGGAAAGTGTTCTGTAGTAATAGATTTGTTTGCTAGCAGCCATCTTGCCAAAATTAGGTCATCATCATGGGGATTTCCCCCACTGGGGAATGGGAGAACCAATCATCTGTCATTCTGGAAAAGAATCTCCATGGTGATGACCTAATTTTGGCAAGATGGCTGCCGGTGAAACTCATCTATAGCTATCTTTGTTGCACAGCCGTTAGGAAAGTTTAGATAGTTTCTCAAAATCAGTGTCAGTGTTTCTCTCTGGGAGAGAAGTTATAAAGCAGAAAGCTGTCAGGAGTTGATGAATGCTTTAGACTTTTTAACCCATTCTGAGTATGTGAAGGGCAGACGAACTCTGAGGCCGGTATGCATAAACATGAAATAAGCTTATTCCAGGTATAACTTAACGTTATAACGCGAGTTCTACCTGGAATAAGCTTATTCCACCTTTATGCATACGGGCCTGAGACTACAATAATCAGAAAAAAGATACAGCATCCTGTGAAATAAAAACACTAGAAAGGCCTAGATTCAGAGTAGTTGGATGACTTCAGATCTTTTGTATTTTCTCATTCGTTCATTTGTTTTTGTTGCTGTCACATTCTTAGCTTAATGTTGTATTATTGAATCTTTATGTCAGAGTCCCTATGATTATTACGAAAGGAATGAATAATGAACCAGAATGTGGTGAACTCTAGACAGCAAAGTTGATCTGGTAGTGAACAATTGTTGAGATTGCCATGAAAGAGCTTGGTTGGCGTCACACGATGTCTAATCAAAGCATTGATAACATCAACCATAGGCACCCTGACTTTATCTCTTGTCATCTCTGACGTTGTTTCTCTGTTGTCGTCACGTTGTACAGGCCTCGACCCGTTCATTCTGCCAGCGTCCGGCGGCCACGACACGGATAGTAGCGAGTACGATTCCCAGCCGATTCTATGGGATTCGCCCGTCGCCACTAACCAATCCGGTTAGCATATTTTTCTATATCAACCAAAACCACTCTCTGGCCTGCCTGGCTTCTACTCTCATCAAGGCTCAAAATAATCTGGGAAGGAGACGAATGCCTGTCATACCAGTTGATTCAAAATGTTCACATTGTAATCAAGTTAAACTTTTTCTGGTGGAATGGGTTGCATTTTGTGATAGACGACATATTGGGCAAAATACGTGAAAATGAGGACAGTTGATAGTCAGTTTTGAAGTTGTTTCAAGAGTAGCTCGGGCTTTAATATAGAGCTTGTGCAGTGGTTCATTGTGATGTCACTTTTGACTGGGGGGCCACCATGCTGACCTCGACAACAAAGTGTGCCACGACGTGGGTCATGTGATGTCAGTTTGACCATCAAGATGGCAAATTTTTCTGTGATGACCTCATCTGCACAAGCTCTATAAAGACGACTCTATGCTGAGCCCGACTCAGTGAACATTTTGAACCATTTCTCATGAATTTGATGCCTTAGGGTGAAATGCAGCTATCTCTGGTACCCAACCCTGGGAACATGGTGCAGAGGTGTTGGGCTTTAGCTTTTACTATAAACCGTGAAATTTTCGCGGCACTAATTGTTCGTGATTTTCATACTTTGCAAATTCGCCAAGAATAAATTTTGCGATAATGGCCCTTGGGCTTCAGAAATGTTTAAGACCCAGCGATTTTCGCGCGATTTAAGTTCGCGTTTTGACCCCTCATCGCGAAAATAAACGCTCGCGAAAATTTCAGGCAGTAATCTGTTTCTTCATGAACTGATGTATTTGCTTCTTGTAAGTTTTGGGTTCTGTAAAACTTTAGAAAAAATCACTTCCACTTCGTTGTCCTTCTAGACAGTCTGTCCTTTTGTTACAATAATCTTAAACCTCCTCCCACAGTTTTCTCATGCCAGTTGCTCTAAGGGTACTCTACCAGATAAGTTCATGGGCAGTCGTTTATTTTCTTGCTGTAAAGCTATGTGCACACAGAGCTTAGTGCTTGCGCGATCTTAGTGGCAAGCCTCTTCGAGACTACGCAAGGCCCAAGAAATCTCTGTGTGCACGTGAGGCCGTCAGCAGTTAGTGCTTGCGTCCTGAGGCACAGGCGGAATCGTAAATACCAAAATTTTTTGTATTTGGCGCAGCCGTATACGCCCAGCCACAGGACACAAGGCCGCGCAAAGATACTTGCGCCCTCGTGTTCACACAGCGGCGGCGCAAGGATTTAGAGGACTGCATGGTCGCAAGGTTTCGCGGCGGCTAAGATCGCACAAGCACTAAGCTCTGTGTGCACATAGCTTAAGGAAACCAGCAATGGTAAATTGTCCTTCTAAAGCCAACTCGTGTGAGATTTTCTCATGTGGAGGAGTGCCGTACAATGCTGCAGTTCATGAAGAGACAGAAAGATTTCTCAACAATGTGACCCCTGCTTCACTTCATCTGAGACGTACACTTACAACTCCCACTCCAAATTACCATCAGAGGAGTCACGTTCCCTTAGCACCAGATGTCTCCTCTATGACACTTATTAATATTTCCTGCACTCTTCTGTCTTTCCTCCGCTAAACCTTGATAAACGTGATAACTGGTATTGGGTATGCGGTGTTGGGAGAAACCGTAATGAATGTGTGAACAGGTTTGTTTCAGCTTGTTCTGTCAGATGTGTCTCCAGGGAGCTGACAGAGGCATGGGTACTCGGTGTGGGCGAAAATATTCTCATAACAAAGAATCTCACTTCCATAGCCACTGACTAAGCTAATACTGGTATGCCAAACTCATGAGGGCAATGCCTCATACAAGGTGTCTGGTCCTTGGGAGAATCTGAAGGCCTGCTCACTGCATGTATAGTGTGTCATGTGTGTCATGCAGTCTCTGCATGCCCACCAGAGCTTTGCTGAGGCATTTTGATGTAGGATAGGAAACCAGTGGCCTGCTACCCCCTTCTCCTCTATCCCTAGCATGCTCTGGTGATTATCTCTCCTCCTCTCCTCCCGTGGTTATGGCATTGGCCAGCATGACGTGGCATTTTGTTTGACTGCCTCTAGTCACTGAGTGTTCTTCTTGAGTGACAGTAGTGTGGGAGTTCTAGCTTTTGAGTGCTGCTCTCATATAGATATCATCTGCTTCAAAAGATCAAAGATTCTTCTCTTTCAAAATCTCAGTCAGATACGTGTAAATTTGTTATTTAGTAAACGGCAGAGAAAATGAAGTTGAAATGAGGAGGTCGCCTTTTCTCCACGGAAAGATGTTGCTGCGACCGTATCAGCCTTTTCATTGTCTTGAGGACGTAATCTCCGTGGCAATGTGCAGTGCGAGCATGAAGCCACAACGTCACGGCAGTGTGACGTTGACGTTCCGTACGACGTCACAGTGGAAAAGTGGATACGGTCGCAGCGCCATCAAATGGTAGAAAAAATTAGGCTACCTCCTCATTGCTGTCCGTTGAGCAGTTTGATCTGAAGGTTACCATCAACTTGGTAGACCGTTGTCCATTTATACTTTCACCATTAGAAGGGCTTGACACGCGTCTTGGACGTGTTGTGTTGTACGCTACACACACGGAAAACCTTCTAAACACTGCACCTCAATCTGTTCAAAGGTATTTGTAACATCTGCTCCTTCGTCTCATTTTAGTTGATGGAGACTTCAGTGAACTTGCCATGCAGACGGAACAGTTTGCCCTGAAACATGGACGTCACCTCCAGGGTGTAAACAGCAACTCGTCGTCTCCTGAAACCACCTCTGCCTCCAACGGCAGCCGCTCTGGAAGCTACAGCAGTGTCGTGAGCAGCAACGGCTCCGAGACCAACGGCGTCAAAGCCAAGAAAGAAACACGCAAGAACAACCCAACATCTGACAACAAATTCACTGGTGTCTTAGGTAAGCATTCACCTCCTTCAAAGCCCCATCGTTTGTAGAAGGGTTTCCAGTTGTGAGTTCTTTCACGTCTTTCTACTTGGTTCCATTTGTAACATTTGAGACTCTTGAATTTGAATTTCAGCACCAAACCCGATCGGAAGCAAGCCCAAGCGTAACGATCCCCCGGCCACCACCTGGGCCATGCCACCGTGGAACCTCTCCCCCGGGAGCCCTACCACCCCTGACGTGAGCACTTTGGGCCTGCACCCCATTCAGGAGATCCAACCACCAGTCTCGATGATGTCAAAGGACACTACCATCTCGGATTCCGTGAAATACGGACAAGACGCTCCCGTTGCTGTACCAACTACGATCGTCTCAAACCTGGATGTCAACGCTGCACCGTTCACCTTCACTGGTACAACTGTTGGATCAAGTGTTGTACCTACTGTTGGCTCAACTGTTGGACCAACAATTGGATCGACTGTTGGACCAACTGTGGCATCATCTGTTGCTCCTCCAGTCGGGGCGTCTATGTTTGATGCTACTCCAGTGACCATGATGCAGCGTCTCCAGGCAGAACGCAAAAAAAGACTGATGGAGTACCAGAAGAGGCTTATCCAAGGTGAGCTTGTGGTGCAGGTTGTTTATGCCTAGCTCCACTCGTCATACCATGCACAATACAACTCTAATGAAGACTCTCTTTGTAGCATGTACTTGTACACTCTTGGCAGCTTGGTAGTTGATGTATTTTTGCATTAAGTGGCTGCAGGCCTACAGATCATGATCTGTTATTTTCAGGGGAAGAATGGCCAGGTTTTGACATGCCAGTCCAGCAGAGTGAGAGCCTGTGGGACCCGCCGTTCACTCCAGCTCCTGATTCCTGGACCGCTTTCCCGTCAAGCACAGCTAAGGTAAAGACCAATTATCTGATATCACAACTGATACATCTGATTCTTGGATTCCATTTGGTATACCATAACTTAGCTTATGTTAAAATTTTATAATGGTGTGGTCCCTGTAAACTGCCTCCTCTAACAGCATATGCTTCTTCCGTGGGCTCCTGTCTCTTACATTACGTTATAAATCACCCAGTGTTGTCGATACCCGATTCACAGATCTGGCATTTGATTGGTTCATTTCATATTGCAGGAAACCACTTGGGGAACGACCAGTTCCAGCCCAAATGACACTTGGAGCCCACTGTCGACCAGCGTCTGGAGCTCAAGCGCCAACACCTCCAGTGAGAACTCCTTCCTCGATTTGGCTCCTGGTGGCAGCACTGGACTCGGTTCAAACAAGGAGAAATTGGGGTCGGATGGCGGCGCATCGCTTGGAAACTTCGACCCCTTCAACACCCTCGGAAGTACCCGTAACATCTGGGGTCCTGGAGCGACGAGTTCTGGTTGGAACATCAAACTTGATCAAGACACAGACAACTGATCGCCTGACCCTGGCGCCCCCTGTCAAGTTATCAAATGCCATGTTTATTTCAGTCTATGTGTGTGTGTTATGAATGTGATGTTCATAGAAGTTATTTCTCAATTTTTTTGCATCATAGATTGCTTCATTTGCTAGATGATTAGGAAGAATTAGAGAAGAAATTGCACAAAACAAAATCTGTTGACCACAGGAGTCAAAGCGATCTACTGCCTAGTTATAGACAAATCCCAAATTGACGAAAACGAGAAAGATCTGCGCACTTCCGCCGAAATGGCAAACAGAACCTCGGTCTGAAACCATCTGACACTGAATGACGTGACGCAGAAAACCCCACAACCATGTGACAACAGTGAGTTCGATGACGTTGCGTCAGACTCGACCATTGCTGAATCACAGATTGCGTCACGCAGCTGGTTTCAGGTCGAGGTTCTGTTTGCCATTTCGGCGGAAGTGTGCAGATCTGGGAATTTGGGATTTGTCTATTGGCTACTGTACAGTGATCACTCTGCCAGCAGCCTTTGGTGACCGATATGATGTGTTATTCAATAGTAAACATGCACAGTGTACAGAAAGTATGTGTCGTGCACTATTTTGTTATTGAAACATTTGAAACCATCGAAATGTTTTGGTTTTTGAATTGAATTGAAATCTTATTAGTGTTCTCTTGCTGAATCTTTTCAAGGGTTTGTTCCCTTCTCATTTCTGATGAGAGTTAACTCTTTCAGCCCAGGGCGATTCTTTTCGCCGCGACTCCCAGATCCTGGGCGATTTTCTGAAAAAAAGCAATATTTCAGGATTTAGAAAAAAAAACTACTTACCCAATCCTATCTTGTAGAAAATTGGGTTTAGGGGTGGACGGATATACTCGTTCATAGGATTTGAGAATGATTTTGGTGAACGGATATATCCGTCCATAGGGCTGAAAGAGTTAAGTTTAACAAGTTATAATAACATCCCAAAGAGAAACTGACTTGTGAAATGAAAAATTTCACAAAGAAAGATTTTATTCCAACTTCATACAATATATTTCTTTTGTATATCAAGATTTCCATAAGCTCAGCATAACAGAGGCCAGAAATTCTCATATCAGAAGCATTAAGGTTTGTTCAGAGTTATCGACTGATAAATTTCTGTGCACAAGCTGCTGGTTCTGGTAGAATATGACTTACAGTTCATTCCAAATCCCAGTGGCGCGAGGTTTTCAGCCGATATCTCCGCAACGGCTGGGTCAAATTCAACATACCATACATCAATTGACTTGTCTTTCTTGCCGGTATCTTTCTGCTATCTTCATTTTTTGCGTAAGGCCTGCATAACGGATCCCTTCCTCAAAACCCATTTCATTTCGCTATGCTGTTCAGTGCAGTTTACACGTGCACGATGCATTGCGTCATTTCAAAGTGGACGCCATTTTGGCCGTAAACACAAACTGTGATTTGTGAAATAACTTTTTTCTGTCACGTTTTTCGGGAAAATGACAGTGATGATGGCTGTACCGCAAAGAAAGACAAGTCGATTGACGTATGTTTCATCAAAATCGGCCGAGCCGTTGCGGAGCTATCCTTGATAAACCTCGTGCCAATCGGAACTGGAATGGAGAGTAGATGTGAACTTCGCACTATTTTTTGCTTCATTTGTAATGTGTAGTTCATGTAGCGAATACAAATTCAAAGGCATTTGTTGAACTCTTGACAGGGAGGTTTAGCTTCCAGGGCGGGCTCTTTACCAATTTTTGACGCTATTTACCAATGGTGACCACTATGGTGTAGGCTATTGCGGATTAGACTCGTGGATTTGATTTGCTGGTGGATGAAAAACATGGCATCAGAACCAGAAATTCGGCCAGCAGTGGGTATCATCTGCACTGGTGAAACTTAGAGGTATAAGTACTGAAAATTTGAGAATTGGTTGTTATTTTGATGTCAGTTTATCAGTCCACCGAGTAGCAAACCACGGAGTCGATCCAAAGCAAGATGACTGTGCTTCAGGTTTTATCTTAGGCTTAATATCTAACTAATCTGAACATAACCATGTTAATCCTAGGTGATGTACACTTAATACACAAGAATGTAAAACACGGTTCTTAACCACGTCACGGTTCGCATGAGGATTGCGTTTCTGCCGTGGCTGGTGAGTAGAACGTGTTTGCTGTAGGTGATGAGGACTTCAATGTTGTTCGAAAGTTTCCAATAACTTTACGTAGTGTTTGTTGTTTTCTCTTATTCAGCATGGCCTGGGTTAAGTTGAACGAGCATCGGGGAGTCGCTTGGGGATATGAAATTTACGAAACGAGTTTACGTGTGCAGACACTCAAAACTGGTATCAACATTTTGTGAAAATAACCCCTGAGTAAGGATGTTCTTTAGACCCCGTCATCCTTGAAATTTGAACATTGTGTTGTTCCCAATTTTTGATTTAGAATGAACACTGGATTCACTGATTGGCTAGTTTGTTCCAAAAAGTTTTAAATACGTGATGGCTGTGCTCTTTGTGAGCTGAGGATTTGATTCCAATAGAATCCCAGTTTCTTTTGAACGAAAACTTATGGAGGATCGTTTATTTTGAAAAAGTTTCACAAAATTTATCAGGCATGCCCCGTGGAAATTCAGTTTCTGTTCCAGAAGATTGAAAAGGGACAAATTTCAGGAATCTTTCTGTAGACAGGACATAAGACTTCAAAAAATTTTCTGAAATTGCTGTCTTTCAAGTTTCCATGCCAAAAAGGTCCATGTATGTATTTATGTGGCTTGTGTTTTGAGAAGAAGTGTGGACCAAACTACTGGTAAAACAAAAACAGTGGTCACCGAAGATGTTCGATTGTAATGAGACCAAGAAAAAATACTCGAGCAATGTTCTGAAAATTGTCATCAAATGAGGTTCAAAACAGTTACTGTAAAGCAGGAAAATTTCGCGTGCAGGAAATTTTCGCGAGATAGTGTGAGTCGCGAAAATTTCCTGTCGCGAATATAAATACAGGCAAGTGATAAACATGGTCCGTGAAAGAAAAGTGAAAAAAAATGGCAGAGACTCGCGAAAATATCCTCCAGCTAATATGTCTATAAATCTTGTTTCGCGAAAATTTCCAGCCGCAAAATTATCTTGCTTTACAGTATTTCTGGTTGGATCTTTCTTGATCTTTAAATTTACGTCATGTGCTAAAACTACCACGAAGGCCAAGCGGGCCAAACTTGTGCAAACATTAATTTTGTGTTGATTATGTTATTCAAGTGCTAACACAGAGAAAAGGTTGTCTGAGAAACCTGGAACTGGCATCAAGTTATCTGGCTATGGCTTTGTTATTTTGAAATACCCTCTAGGAGAGTCCGAAATATCAGTTATACCCTTAGCTTGGGGTATCCTTGTTTTTTGTCACATAGCCAAGGAAATGCATTCTTAACTAAAGTGTTATACCACGGTTATCATTTGTCAAAGTGTCGAAGGAAGAGATGAGGCAAATTTGATGTCTCCATGGCTACTACTGAGGTTCTTTCAAA
Source organism: Notospermus geniculatus (assembly GCA_002633025.1). Lineage (NCBI taxonomy): Eukaryota > Metazoa > Nemertea > Pilidiophora > Heteronemertea > Lineidae > Notospermus > Notospermus geniculatus. The sequence goes on from NMRB01000615.1 coordinate 130,578, forward strand.
TTTTTTACAGCCATGAAAAATAAAATTTGTTTTTACTGCTGCAAAAATATTTTCAGTGTTAGTTTATGGGCTAAAGTAGAATCCCCGGTGGAACATCTTAAAAAATGTCACTTTTTTGGGGTTATTCGCGTGCGCTCATGCAGAACGTTAATAAGTCTTCATAAAATACAAACTTATTAACGTTCCGCATGAGCGCACGCGAATAACCCCGTGAAAGTAACATTTTTTCAGGCAGAACATCTTTAAAAATGTCGCTTTTTCGGGGTTATTCGCGTGCGCTCATGCAGAACGTTAATAAGTCTTCATAAAATACAAACTTATTAACCCATTGGGGCCGGGATGAAGTTGAAAAATGTACATTTCGTAACATGAATTTCTGACGTCTCTACAAAAATGCGCCTGGCTCCCACAATTTTCAACCAAAACTGGCGACAAGGCACTCATTCTGGAGGCAACTAAATGGGCCACGACCTCATGCAGGTCTGCTTGTTCTAAAATGTCTGTGAGAGAAACAGATCAGAGCCGAAGATGCAAGTTGTGAGGAAATGGTCGCATTCTGCCTACGTTTTCGTCAGGTTGTCAATCTTTAAACGTCCATATCTCGATAACCGCTGCTCCTACGCGTCTGTCGCTAGGTCAGAATGGAAGCTACTTTTTTCTACTCTTTCTTTTGGCGCTAGTCGCGCCGTCGTAGCTGCTTCCGTTCCGGAGATATGGCCATTTTGTCACANCGTGCGCTCATGCGGAACGTTAATAAGTTTTCATAAATAACAAACTTATTAACGTTCTGCATGAGCGCACGCGAATAACCCCAAAAAAGTTACATTTTTTAGTGAATAGAATGAAAAAATGACTAAACAGTGGTGGTACATTTTATTAATTTTTTTATTGGATAAATTTTTTGTTTTTAACAAAAACTTGTAAAACTTAAATGCAATACAATCGCAATACAATCGTTACAATAATTTCCAGTATCGGGTGTTTTCATGAATTTTTTGGCTGTTTCTTTGAAGTTCAGGCCACACTTTTTTTATTCTTTGGTTTACGGGCCCGCTGACCTGGCAAAATGCCAAAAATAAAATTGGGAAAATCAGTTTCTTTTATTGCCTCCGAAGTTCAAAGGAGGTCTTCTAAGAAAAAAACAAATAAATGGAGTTGTTTTTATTCCCGCCGACCTTGATTTCAGCAGTCACGATAGATAAAAACAAATAAAACCAACTGGCGTATGCCTATTTCCCCGGCAGCGAGGACAGAAAGATGTGAGGAAGTATTTCTTCTGCAGTTCGTCCAAGGCACTGGAACATTGTCATGGGGTTATCCCATTAAACTTATCCGTGAGTCCGCCCTAAACCCAGAAGGCATGAGAAGTGTTTGGAGCCAACATCTCGACGCTACCAACGCCATGCACTTTGTGCACTCCGCGGCTAAAAGCAACTTGTGCTAGGACCTGCTTGGTAGAAGCATTGGGAGTATCAACAGATACACATGGATCTGTTGTTTTTTTTAACACAGTTCCATGTCCCAGGTCCCTATCCAATTCCACCCCTCACCTGGTTTCCTCATTGGGGTCATGATTGATATACATGTGTAGCAACACTTGTATATCAGGAGGGAGCTTTGAATGATGACTGAATGGGTTACTTCACCTACTCAAACCTCGCTGAAACTTCCAATGATGAAAGGCCGTTCTATTATATTTTAAATTCACCCCCAAAAGGAGTTACATTAATATTGAAATATAATCAAAAGACCTGAACTCATCATTGCAAGCTTCCTCCTATATCAAGCCGATTTCACCAGGCTGCCTACCGTCTTAGGTATCCACTCTACGGCCCGAAGGAAGTTTCTGACAATGCCCAAGCCTCTCCACAGACTAACTGACGCACCTGTAGCCAGGCAGAAGAAATCTCCCCACCTTCGAACATTTTTAGCTTTCTCTCTGGATTAATGCTCAGTCTCACTTTGCACTTGGCTGAGTTGAGCTCTGTCGTTTATCCAATGCTGGATTGCTTTTACAATAGGCTTCCTCTCTGTTTTCAGAACACCACCAATATCAGAGGGGCTTGAGGCATGCATTGCAGGCGTGGTGGGTGTGTTTCAGAGGTCCAAGGAGCACATACCCCAATATATATGAAATGGTCCATGGACCATGTGCTCACCTGGGTGAATGTACCAGAAAAACATGACAAATGTTAAATCGAAATGTTCCAGGGTCATGTATCCTCATTAGATGCACCTGATAAAAAGTTGGAGACAGTCCACTTACAGTTCAGGAGTTACTGGACTTTGAGCTTTGGTTTTGGCCACCTGACAGACTTGAGATCTGAATCGTCAGGGCTGTCCAGGAATTGGTCGTATACCCTATCCATGACATCTTCTTCAGAACTGAAAACAGAGATTTATCAGCCCTTTTCAGATAAGAGAGCTTGGTGAAGGAAGGTAGCGTGGGGAAGTGCAGCGGTTGAGTGGACTTGAGAACAAGATGTCACAGGTTCAATTCCCAGCTTATTCCCACACTGTATTCTCAAATAAACTGAAAGGATCAAATGATGCACGGGATGAGCTACATTGCACTTCAGTACCGTAGTTCCCCCAGAAAAGTTTTGGGAGAGCCTGGGGTACATGTAATAATGTAAGTGTGAAGCAGCACTTTTTGACTGTATCGCAGTGGAAAGTACTAGACAGTGGCAAAAAACAACACATTTCATATTTCCACGAGGGCCCAAAACTGCTCAAAGCAGTGGATGGAGAATCTTTCAAGAAGGAAGAGATGATAAACGGGAAGTCAATTTCCAGAATCTTACCAAATTTTCAACCCCAAATTCTAGGATTTCAGAAGGGCAT
>NMRB01000615.1:142569-164845 GCA_002633025.1 Notospermus geniculatus
ACCACAAAATGATATCGCCGTGTCGGGCAGGTAAATTTGTCAGTAGGGATGTTCAGCTTCCTGTAAAGGGAGAGTGTTTTTGCTCACCTGCTTCACGTAAAGGCTGCCTCTATACCGAGGAATACAAAAATATTGAAAATAATGAAAATAATATACTTTGATTGCGTCACTTCGGTTTAAAAATGATACACCTTGACAACAAGGAAAAAATACCTCACAATACGAACAGAAATCTTGACAGTCATTAGGGATTGGCCTCTAATTGCATCTTGATAGCATTAAAACACATGTTATCAAAACACTGGAACTCACGGGAAGAGTTATTCAGGGAAGAAAACCACTGGGGTCGTTCTATGTTTTCGAACCAGTTACGGGCCTTCAATAAACTCACCGGAAACCTTTGTGGCAAGTGAAATTCAGGGTTGACAGGTACTACAAGGTACCACCTGGCACCCCTCAATTTCCCCCTCAAAAAAGAGTAATTCCCCCTTACAAAAGACTCCAGCGAGTCGATGGAGGGTCCGTAAGCAACGACCACAGTGAAAACTCACGCTACATCTCAGGCATTTTGCAACATTACCATTTTCGAGAAGGCGTTTAGGAAACTTATTAAAATACGCCAGTGTATAGTCAAGAAATGATGAAAATTAATACAGCGTGGGCTTAAGTACCGATATGACTTATAAGTGCGTCTTTTTTCCACTGACAGTATTATAGTGCGTCACGATAGTCCACGTAAGAGTGGACATGAAGGAAGAATATGACAGTCAAGGTATTAGGGCATTGTTGGCCTTTTTGTGCACACCTCGGACTTAGATCGTAAGTTTTAATCGAAGGTCATCATCACAAAAATGGAACCATTTGCTAAATCTCATTAGAAGCATACAAAATTTGAAACACAACGATAGAAATATTCGTCAAATTGTCTTTGAGAACTTAACCCCCTTTGATGTAACTGTCATTGTCGTACCAAATCAACAACAGGATTGAGAAAGACGGAAGCAAAAGAAGTTGACAATACCAAATTGAACCCTAGCTTGGATTAGTGTACTGACTTTCATTGTGCTTGAAAGGATGTTGGTGTTTCCAACATCTGAATGAGACGGAGACTTTGCAGCATATAGTGAGATAGAAACCCTCGTTCCTGAATCGCAATGCCTCCCTGAGTAATAACACAGAGAGATCAAGGCCAGTAAAATATATTGAGATGAAAGCCACGTGCCAGATACAGCATTACTGGCCGTAGACAATACTGGGCAAAAGTACAGCAGGGGAAAACCGGAGTACCCGGAGAAAATCTGTGCTGTCAAAGAGAGTACCCCGCTCTGTAAGGTGAAGATTAGATCCAACTGGGGACTGAACCTGGAACGTGATGGTGCGAGTTGCTGATGTTTCCAATGGCACTACACCACTCTGACAACTCCGAGGACCGGTTTCAAAGCAAGTCGTGGAAGGCGATGTCTTACGCCAATCTTGATATCACACTGAACACTGATCATAGACTGTGCATACACATGTTCGTGCTCAGGAACTGGGGCCTTGGGATGGTGGGAGTCAACTCACAGTCGAAGCTCACAAGGAACGTTATTCCCCATTGCCCAACGCCGCTGGAAACCTGTGGTTAAACACTGTGGTGAGCAGACTTTGAGGATGATTGAGGCGAGTAGGGTTGTTAGGACATTGATGAGAAACTTATAAAACACAGGAAATCAAGGGATTTTTCATATCAGGTGCAGGCCCTCTGCACGTGGGACAAGAGGAAACCACAGGGTCTCGTTATGGAGTAGATCATTAAGAATACCTATCATGGAGGGGACATACAAAAACGTCACTCAAAACAGTGTTTTGACAATGATTTTTGATGGAGGCAGTGATGTTTTAGTATGTTCCACAACATGCAGGCAATCAGGTAGAACTGACTCTTAACACTGACTAATGTTTTGTGACATTAGAAAATATGTGACGCATATTGGCCAAACTTATTCTTGGATTTCATCTTGACATGCGATATTAGGGATAACGACTAAAGATTTAAAAATACAAGAAGGCATGGTAACATACACGCTTGACTGGTCACCAAAAGTGGTGATATGCGACAGTTGAACCCGAGGAAGCAGTTTTTGACCAAAATACCACAAAACCTGCCACAAGTCTATATCTCCACGAGAGAAAATATGACTTCATATAAAGGGTGTCACAATTAAAACATACTGTAGGTTAAAGGGCTGAGAATGTATATATATTGTTAACTGCCAAATGTGCAGCATATTTTTCCCTACGGGTCAGTCTTCAGTCACGAAGCAGTACAGCTGGCCAGAATACACTGTGACAGTAAAGTTATTCAGGTCTTACGGTACCTGTAACCCATGTTTTGAAACCTCAAAGATAAGGAAGCGCAAAAAAGACAATTGGGGTACATTAGAACTGTGACAATAGCCAATGTCATAAAGGATGTCACCGCTATATATCACGGCATGAAGGAACAGTCGCAAACAGAAATATTGTCAGATTTAATAGTGATATTGTGGTCACGATTGAAGCTGATGTAGCAACGCTTTGAAAGGAGGAAGCCGAGAAGTTTGTTGTCTGTTTTGGTGTACCGACCTTCAAAATACTACCACCAGAGGGCGCTGTGATTGCAAGTGATGGACGTGGAAGTGTTGTTCACACAACAAGGACATTTGAATGATCACAAGAACAACTGTCAACGCAAACTGTCCGGGCTGCTTGTAGCAACATTTATCTGGGGGCATGGCATTTGAACTGGCAGCAGCAATGGTGTATGAATGAATTGTATTGGCCGACCTACTATAAGTGGGTGCCCAAACTACAGGAAAAATCTCTGCTTTTTTGCAAAATGTCATTTAACATGGTCAAGTTATGGAAATAAACTTGCAATCACCGTGACCTCATGTGGGGTAGTTTTGTTAGATCCTCGCTGGTTGTTCGAGATCCTTCTATTGATTTGTCTTATATATCATTGACAGTAAAAACATATCACCAAGATGCGCCATTTAAAAGATCGTTCAGGGACAGCGATATCTAAAAGAGAAATCTGGCAACAAATGCATTTTCTACGGAAGCGTTGTAGAATTACAGGATGATCATGCTTTATGTACAGGGGAAACTTACATTTGCTTAGATCAAGGGACTGCATGTCGGACTGCTTCTAAAAACTGAATGGCATGGTGTTTTTTATGCCAGATTCACCGACTTGGCAAATGATTGATTACGTACCGGCAACCTTAACGTCAGGTAACCGGTAACCTGCATGTACAGGACAGTTAATAGGTTACAGAATAAACAAAACAACAAAACATTTTACACTCGGTGAATACAACTACTGCTCGACGTACTCTAGATTAGTTCCTGATCTCACCATCAGGGAATTCACGTCTATCATCTACCACTGCACAGGTCAAAAGCAACCAAACTAAAGAACTGACTGGTTGAATCGGCTGCGTTTGGGCTGATCATGAAATAATGTACAGCAGGTGATACTGATCTCAGTACCGGTATATTAAGTCCTAGTGGTGAGATCAGGAACTAATCCCCACTTACTGCTCACAAGCAAACAAATTGTGATCTCAGGGGTTCAGGGGTCAACATAAATTTGCAATAAAAGTGAACATGAACGATTCAAGTTATGAGGAATACGCCACGATTTGGCTGTGACATGTACGACTTCATGGAGAGCAAAATACTTAATGTAGCAATAGATGTTTGAGATTTCTACTCTTTTGACGCTGAAGGGACCGACCGTGTCTCGCTGGAAGACTCTTATTATAAATGGCTTGCTCAATATGCCTTTTGATGAATAAGAAATTCTGAGGTAAATAAATCTTGACATTTTCAAGGGCTGGTAAAAATGTTTAAAAAACTGGCGATTCATTTATTGTTCCTGATATCAGCAGCCTGGTTTTTGCTTGCGTAACAACACCAATATCAATAGGTACCAGTGTAACTAGGCCATGATACATGCTTATCGTCAACTACATGTATGTTAAAACATCACATTTCACTCTGACTTCACATGGGGCCATATTTACGAAGCCCGATTAGGCCAACACGCGGGTAGGGTAAGTTTATAGTTATTCACGTTAAGGGCCTAGAAAACCATTGTTTTGCCACCCTTTACGCTGCTTGATCGGCAGCCTTTACCCGCAGGATAATCACCCGTGGTTAACTTTCCTTGTCTAGCTGCAGGAGGACAAAGAAACATTTGAACAACCTACAGGCCTTGTTTAGCGTCATTCAACTCTTTTCTTCGATCCTCCTGCACGAAAACGCAGGAATGTTAACCGCGTGTGGTTATCCTGCGGGCAAACGCTGCCGATCAAGCAGCGTACAAGGTAGCAACACAATGGTTTTCTAGTCCCTTACCATGAATAACTATGAATTTACACGCGTGTTGGCCTAATCACGCTTCGTTAATACGGCCCATGGTGTCTACTTCAGTGTTGTATAATTGTGGTACATTCGTTTGTATATATGTTAACCTCATCAGTGTTCAGCAACACCTTTTCAGGATTGTTGATACCCTTTTTGTTGGCAACCTCGTTTATTGGAAGCATTTTGGTGTAAGAATCTATACGCAGGACTTCTCAAATAGGACCTGGATTAGTCTGTAGTGTAGCTGACAGGCGACGCCACTCAAAATATGCGCACCTCACGTTGCGGAAGTTAAAAAAAGGTTTTAACGAACTAGTAACGGTACTACTGATTAGTGTTGCTAAGATACAGCATTTCTCCGTGAAGATCTTCGTCAAGAGTACACAGCATTGCCAGTCACTTGACTTGAAATGTTTATTAAGTAAGATAGAAAAAATAGCAAGTTACTTTGATGAAAGGTTTGTATATGGCATCATACGACTTTTGGTGGACAAATCTTGGTGAGGCCTACCTCCTCGCAGGTACGCGACAAGAGAATATTGCCTCAGCTGTACCAAGACGGAAATGAAGCTAGCTGTATTTGAGCTGTATGACTTGAGGAAATCCCTCTTTTTGCGACATCGAAACTGCCGAAGGATACGGTACGCACCTTAAACTGTTCAAGAACAAGTGCATGGTTTATCCACGAAGACATTAGTCTAACTGCAAGAAGCATAGGACTTTTCCGGCATGGCATTTGGTAGTAAGAATTTCTCCTGCAGATGGAACTTTAAGAACAAAATGTTCCACACTGCAAACGCTGTCTGGAATGGAAGTATACATCTTTTTGGGGTTGAAATTAGAAAAAAGAGGGAAAGCATCTAAAATTTTGGACAAATTGTTTGTCCCTTGTCGTTCCTCTTGATTTTGTCATTCCAGTTTTTAGAAGCAGCCTCAAAATCTCAGGGTCAAAACAGAACAGCAATGCTTCCACATTTTTTGAACATTCAGATCACACGCAACACAAACAATGCACCAGTAACAACAATGGCATTACCGCTCTGAGTTTATACACGTATGTACAGGATATTGGCAATTCTAATTAAAATAGCATACCGTATACTACATAAAAACTTCTTACTGAAATGTTGGATCCACTTCAGTTATATCAGTGTCATGTTCAGGTCAATGGTCCACAGAAAGTTCAGGGTAATTGTGCAAAATTTGCTGACAAATTTTCAACCAAATGTCTAAAACACGTGCTGCCCTCCCCTGCCCACAAAAGATTGATAAATAGGTGAACTTAAAGATCATTTCAGTCCACTACTGTTTTAGCAATCATGGCAGTTAGTCGCAGTTGCAATGCAACGAACGTTCAATTTCACCGAAACCAATCACTCATGAAACAAGATTTTTGGCCTACCCAACCTTTTTCCTATGGACCCCAAAGATGAAATCTATGTCAACTAATCTTACGGTATCCAGGATTTAAAGGGGTGTTCCCTTCAACAAAATATTTACAATTGTCACAATATCATACTCACACAAATTTTGTGAATTTGTGGACAGCGGTCACATCTTACATGGTCCATATTCTATAGAATGTGTGAATATGATATTCTGGGAGTTATCAGAAGTTGAAATTTATCAGCAGGAAACCCCTTTAAATGTGGTTAAAATTTGTAACCAATTTCGATACATGGAATGCATGACGCTGTAAGTCGACCTAGATCACATCAAGAACAGTACGTGACCTGAGTTCACCTTGACGAGGCCAAAAATGTTTCATAATGCGTATATGAATTGAAACAAATTTCTGGCCTAGCTAGGGTGAAAAATACTCTGATATCTAAAACATTATTACGCTCTATGAACAAAATCAAAGTAATCATTCATTGTACAAAATTAAAACATTTCTCATATTAACAGCACCATTACAAATTGCATACGAAGCCTCACAGTCCATTTCTGTGCACTCGTGAATAGTCTGACCCCCATAGTGACCTTACCCCCATCGTGTTCAGTAGGGCCCGGAACAAAAATCACACTACACCAAAGAATACGGTGTTTACGATCATAAAATCTGTGCAGATGGGAATACGTAGCGGTCATTTTAAAAGATCAATCACAAACCTCATTGACAGTGTTTAATTTCTCATAAAGCCACAGCAGGCCAACCACAAAACGCCTTTCAGTTTCAGCAGGGGAAGTTGATAGAACGTAAACAGCAGGAGGAAGTTCTAACAACCGATTGTTGTCTTGTGACATATCCCATGAGTTAAATTCACAAATATTGGCAACTCCCTACTCCAAGGACAGAAAATTTCATCGGTTTATTGTTGTCAGACCACTTATGTCAACAGGGTCCCCATTACTGTTACACTTCGTGCAATCACCACAGACGTAACTTGTTCAGGTTCAGGTCAGGGCAAACCACTACACGACCATATCATTGAAGAATAAATTGTCGATTTCGTTACATAATTCTTCCGGGTCAACATTGGAACTCCCTGAGTTTGTCGTGCTTGCGCTCGTGTTCCCACAATCCCGTGAGGGCGTTCCCTCGTTCTTGTTCAAAACAGAATCCATGTCAGCACACGAATAATCCACTCCTGGCGTTCCCGATGTAGAATTCCCGAACGTTTTCGGTGTCCGGTACCGCGACTCTTTTTCTGGTGTATAATCTCCGTGTATGGGCGTGTTATACCTGTAGTCGTTCTCCGCACGTTTTGAATTACTTGCATTAATGGGAGTGTTCGGTATTTTGAATGAACTGAATGAGCAGTTGCTCCGCGGTGAATAATTTCTATCAGCAACCCGATTGTCGACGACGCTATCTTGTGAATTGTTCATGCTGTATTCGTGCGGGTGTCGTATGATGTTGCGATGCTCGGGATACCCTGGACCGCGGAAACTGCTTCTGGGTGGAATTTCTGTGAAAAAATATCAAGAATTCAGGAAAAGCAGTGAAATGACTAAGTTTGGTAAAACTGTCTTCAATAGCAAGCCTATCATGTCTGATCGGGTGATGACCATTTTCCTGATCAAGTTCTGCCCATTTTTCTTTAATTTCAATTAATACATGTACTCAAGTTACAATCTGTAGGCCTAGAACTGAAGCCATCTCAGGGAGGCATCGGCTGACAAGACAGTCAGGTGCTGCCATCTTTGCTTTCAAACCTAAACTATGCTAATGATGAAGTGAAACACCTTCACCAAACCAATGTAAACTGTGGCCTTACCAAAACCATTCAATTTCATGTAACGCACGTTTGAGTAATTACGTTTCAAGAATATCACCCCAGCTCTGGGATCTTGAGGCAAAACGCCTGAAAATTTCAAAGGTAGCTGAACCATCAGACAATTTTGTAATCACACCATCACCAAAGGTCTGCCAATATCGTTGTGTTCTATTCTAACACTACAATCACAGTGCACAGTGGGACTGTAAACTGAAGTTGTGTCGGCCCATTCAACTAAGAACGAGTAGAAACAACTAAGAACGTAGCCGAACCCTGACTTATTCCAAGAGTTGTACACCGAAGTGAGTCCCAAGGGCACATCCAGGGTTTGCGAAAAGAGGGTGCACCATGTGCTAGGAACATTGAAATTTGTGCCAAGTTCCAGAATTTCATGGTCGATTTTACACATTTGTTGGTCAAAAGGGGAGGCACGCACCCACGGCGCTCCCCTCTGGATCCGCGCCTGAATTTTGTTGTTAACCTTACCTGTTACAGGTGTAGGAGGCAGGATGACACTCATGTCTTGTGTTTTTGAGTTGATCTCCTCATCGCTGCCCCCTCGACCGCTGTCAGCGTTGGACCCTTGTGATACCTCACTTTCTGTATCACACTGCTTCAGGAGTTCCATCAGCTGTTTGGACTGAAACAAGACGGGGTGGGATGAGCTTTTTCATGAGTAATGGTCAGAATGACGACACTTTCATTTTAACCAGTAACCACTAGTGACACCTATTGAGGCAGTGAGCTGTGGTCGTCATTGCTGAGCCTACCTGTTCGCCTTGTGGGACGTCTGGTGTCTGAACGGGAGTTTGGTGTACGGGTTTGCCCTTGCCGAAGGTCGTCTGGCCGGTTTGACATGAGAGGTCGTTCATCGCTTTGTATTGTGTCTCAGGAGTATTGCCGCCATGGAGGAGGGAACTACACGCACGTGGATGCTGTAATGAGAGGAGGAGAAGTTTTTGAGCATTTTGATTGGACGAGGAGAAGATTTTGAGCATTCTGATTGGATGAAATGGATTTAGCTCAATGAACGGTTCACCAATAGGCTTCAAGCAATGCCAAAGTATCACCTGAAAATCCACAGTTTTGTAAAGAAAGTTTTGTGGAAGAAATCACTATCAATAGGGCCTAACTCTAGTTGTTGATGACAGATCAGGTAAAGTGATCAACTTTGTGGAGACTTAGCACAACATTTCACGAGAGAAATGTGAAAGGCACACAAACAACACTCACATAACTGACTTGACGTCACAACACTTTGGATCGAAAGATGCAAAGGTAAGGCTACATTTACAGAAATGGACCAAAGAAAGCCAGACTTTACAACTAGATTGTTGTGTTATTTACAGTCTCCTCAAAAGCTGACACAAATTCATTGCAATACAAGGCGACGACTAGTCAACAGTTCCATCATCTTAGTCCAGGTGGCAGCACAGTCAGTTTTATTCCCAGCCTGAGAAATGGTTGATGAGATCATAAATATTGTGAAGTTGTGAGTTGAATTAGACTTGAAACCTATTCTGAAGAGGATTCTCATGGTTTAACTATATCAAAGAGAACTAGAGTTGTCAGTTGAGTCTGCATGCAGACTCTGGAGTCTCCGCCACGCGTCGCATGTCGTCACACTAGGCCTATAAGAGACATGCACGGCCAATTTTGACCCGCAATACCACATGAAAGAACGAATGTAAGGTTTTATTGATGAAAGTGACGTAAACTGAACCGGAAACTGTTTATTTGATGTATTTTAATCCACTCTGCCTCGCGCAATTTGACTTCCAAAAGTGTCCGAGAATAGATTTTTCAGTGACGGCGGTCCTATTCTCGGACACCATCCCCATCCCGCCATGTCCTCGGACAGTTGCTTTTTGTGGCCAAAATGTCAAAAGGAATGACAGTTTCGTTAGGGCCTACCAAAAAACAGAATGCCGATCGGGAAATGGGGGATATGGGCCGAGGACATGGCGGATATAGGCCTAGCCGAGTTGGATGTTGGTCATGTTCGTTAGCATGTCGTCCATGTTGTCAGGCTGGGATCATACGGCAGTCGTGGCGCAAAACATCGTCGTAAACATCAGCATGGATAAATTAAACAACATACACCCGACGTGGAAATGAAAGAATACTAGTAGTCACAAATCCTGACACCGGAATATTTTATTGAAAGACAGTTTCGTCGAAACTTCGTGTTATATGGTGATAAAATTACGACACTGCAAGGAGCCCGTGAAGCACTGCAGAATGCACACACGCATAGGCACGTAATTAGCCTCCTGGTGTGAGGTTGGTTTGGGCCGAGAAAGTGGCCGAGAAAGTTTCCTAGCTAACACAAGAGTCTCCGCTCGGCCACTACGTGGCGTGGCGGAGACTAATGAAACAGGTTTGAGATACTTTAGGAAGGCTTTGGCATTCATGGTATGACGAAACTTGAAGAATGCTAAGAAGTTTAGTAGGATGCCAAAGCAAAGCTGATTTTGATAAATGACGATTCGTCGTGAGGGTGTACGTGGGGGGAGGGCGCGGAGAGCAAAGAGTTCGGAAAGATGCAGGTTTTGCAAATGTCTTGGTAAATTCAATCAGCACGTCAAATCAAGCCAAGTGGATTTTGATGAAGGCCAATTTGGCCAACCATTATTGGTCTAGTCACCTCGTGATTGGAACGTCAAACGACTCCCCTGTCATCGATTCATTTCCAGAAAATTGAACAAACGCGATACGTGTAATTATCCACCGATTGGCTTTTAAGTGACCTTTATGATCAGGGAATCAATCATGGCGACCCTGACTAACACAGCGCCCCCAAGGGATCAATAGGAGGGTTTCGTTGTCGCACTCGCACTGCTGAGGTCCGTGAACCTAGTGGCGGGTTAACCCTAATGGTAGACATGGGTATCACCAGACGATATGGTAGAGCTGACCCCCACGGGACTTTCAGTTCTGTTGGAACACATTCGAGGGATCAATGTATCAGGTAGAGACCCTGGTAGACATTTTAAATGTCAGGAATGAGAATACTGAGCTGGAAACCAAGCCAAACAAGGCACTGGATACTTGGTGTGATGTTTAACCATGTTTTGCCTAAGGGCCAAACAAGGAACTAAACAGAAGATACCATTCCTTTTCCCATGTCAACAGATGACCTTCGTAATGTAGGCCTACTAAGCTCCAGAAAACTAACCTGAGACCCTAAGCTCCTGAGGGAGGACAGGATGATCTCTTAATGACAAAACAGGCCATGGGACAAATTCTGAAACAGTGGGGGTTATCTGTACCTTTGTCTTGCCGGCAGGTGACGGCCTGATCTCCACTCGCATGATGCACTCACTCCACAGACGTGACAGACAGACAGACAGACAGACATAAGTATGATGATCACGTCTGTATAATTCTGAAGTCAACAAGTACACTTGACGCATCGTCACCGACTATTACATTAAAATCTATGGTGCAAAAAATGGCATGGCATCTATGAGCATGGTGCAGAGGAATTCCATTCACATTTTCTGCCCAACGAGGTTTAACGAGCCAATTATGGCACCTTTATGATTTTGTTGTGACACTTTCATACCCAATTTAACTGTGACGATTCAATCGTTTCATTATTTTGCACCCAAATCCATCCGACATACGACCACCAAGATTTTGATTCCGACATCTGATATACAACCAGGAAATCCTGTTTTTGGTAAACAGGCAGTAGGCCTACATTTCTCTCGGCGTCACCAAACCTAAAGCTTCAGCCTTGAACAGCAGGGGTTGAGTGGTTTAGCCTGAAGGCTTGGTCGAACTGAGATAATCCTTGTAAGGTATTAATGCTTTTCTACCAAAGCGTTCATCTGTATATACTCTTGGAACGAGTTTAGAATCCCCGATCAGTGCCCAAAAAAGGTCATCGATTGATGGAATAAGCCGCATTGTACAATAGGATTTCCATTGTGTGCCATGGAGTAACGTCACTTCCGATCGGGGATTCTAAACTTTAGCCCATCACTTGATCCTTTCAGACAGATGTAATAGCCATCATTGTCAGCAAAACCGACGGAAAAAACTTAGCATGTTAACACACATAATGATCTGCGGACCGCCTGGTAAGATAATATGACAAAGATATCCGAGCGATATAAAATTCTCCATGAAAGATGTAAACAACCCGAGGTTGTCTTTGTTCATCGAGTTATTCCAGGGATCGGTTTGTTTCACTCGTATTTTAAAAATTATAATTGGAAATAATGTATGTAATCGCAGATGAGGAATACAGCGGTGAAAAACACCTTCCCGTCCTCAAAGCGGCGTTCCACCCACTGCTGCAGGCCAAAACAAAAACATGAAATTATCGGTAAAGCTGCTTGATTCTGATATCAAATTCAAATCAGTTGGGAGTTTCAGCAGTAGAATTTCATTAGGCCAAGAATCAGATATGAAGGTTGATGACTTAATTGGTAAAACCCTACACTTGACATTTCGTCAGTGTTCTCCACTGCTTTTGAGTTGATNATGATGAATAAACACGGCAAGAGGATCCCGACAATGGGACATAAATACGGCCATTCATAAAACGATTGTCTTGGGTTCTTGAAACCAGCAGAGCTTACGCCAGAATGATGACGTACTTGTCTATCCGAATGTCCGTGAACATTGCCACTGTCAGTTCCTGCCAAACAAACTCCATTGTAGCATATCACTTCTTGAAATGTGCATCTGAACTTCAAACAATTTCAATGTCGTCTTTCAAATATGGAGGAGATTAACTCAAATTTAAAAGGTCGGGTTCAAGTTTAAGACGGCGTGTTTCGGTCCTGGGTCTCAATTGGGTTTGCAGAGTCAACGTATTTCTCGTGGGACGTTGCTAAGTCTTTATTCGTTTGGATGCCGGGAGATATGCAGATGTCCGTAGCTAGAATGGGAATTGTGGCTCTTGCCCCGTGCACCTCCATTCTGGAGAACTGAACCCCCCTACCAATGTACTTCACAACAAGGTATTTTATTTCTCCATCACCTTCATCTTTTGATCCGGGGAGCTCAGACTAATCATGCGTTTGTAAATCATCGTCAGTGTTTGTAACATCAACTTCTGCAGCATCGTAGATGAAATCACAAAACTAAAAAACGCAGTCACTCAACTTAATGAAGTTTTGCAAAATTATCTATCATTCAGGCGATACCTGAAATTACCAAGCAAAGATTCCCAAATTTATCACAAAGTATGAATAAGTACTTGAGACAGGCTAGAGTGAGACTCCTCCGAGGCATTTGACGTCTTGATCTAGCGATGACCTGCGGCTGCTTGATAAGCACGTCTGCTCCAAGTAGATGAAGTAAATGGAAGATAATAGTCTCCTTCATTCTGTCGAGAAACTCGTCAGTTAGCAGTTCGTGTTTGTGTTAAAGGGGAAGTGGACGGATATTTTAAGAGCCCTAACAATGTGATTTTGGCCGAACGAGATCACTGATGCTCATCCATAACTTGAAACTACTGGTATTCCAAACATTCGCCTTCAGTTTGGTCCAACGTTCACAATATCAGTAGGTATTAGCAGCACTACCACTGATATTTTGTTCGCGTGATCAAAAATCGTTGTGGCACTTCCCCTTTAACATATAAACCATAGCGATGTGTATGAGAAAATCTGGCTTTTCTCACTGGTAGTTTATCTTCTTGGCTAGGATTCCTCCTCGGCGTATTCAGTTGCAATAATATTTGGGATGCGAGCAAGGACTCGGGCAGTTTTCAAGGACATCCATCTGTCTAGTCTCAAAATGTCAGAAACTTGTAGGGGTTGTTTATTCCTGTAGTTACAGCTCCATTTGCATTCTCCATCAGCAGTACTGGTACTTTACTCTCTTTTATATTTTCAAACAAAAAGGAAAAGAAATGTTGTGAAGAACGTGAGAGTTCATTTTCTGCAGAAGAAAACAAATCTACTCAACCCTGGATATCAGTTTACATCAGTTTTTCTCCCTTTAATTCCTGGAGTACCCTTGATGCTGCGGTATTCTTACAAAAAGTAGTCGGAACTGTTTGCGTGTAAACTTGATATTGAAGGTTATGGTTCATATTGAATGTCAACACCTCCTTGAACATAAACAAAAGGAAATGGAAAGAAATTCGTCATCAGACGGATGTCTTGCCATCCAATATTTTACTATTCTTAGATGTAGTGTGTATGTACTTCAGTGGCCTATGCATTCACATCGAATCTTTTTGAAAAAGTATGAAGATTCTTCTGAAACTGTGACATTTCAAACTTTAATCAAAGCATGCAGCGAAGCTATTTCGGTTTACCTGGCGTATCTATGACAGCATTATTGTTTGGTATGTTTTATGACGATCTTTTTGAACCGAGACAAACAACATGAGCAAAAACAGACAATTCTGGTGCAGTATTGATATGGGGTATCTTCATAATTAATCAATAGCGTCTTCTTGTTGGTGTCAAAACAAACCAGTAGGGGGCAGGAGATAAAAGGCGGCGTCCTACTGGGTCGCATTCAGGTGTAATTTCCGACAAAAAAAGGACAAACATCTCTGACAATCAGGGCGAATCATTTCCAGTAGAGCAAATGTGATCAAAGGCCATTGGTGCTTACTTCATGTTACATGGGTAATTTTCTGCTCCGTGAATCCTGAATGAGTTTGTTCAACTATGTCACGATGGGGCACCATTATCGAGATATTCTGCACTGAGGTGACGATTTTGTCACAATTTCTCTGACCGAACTATACTATTCGGGTGTGTGGGTGGAAAAGAGAGGGGAAAGGATAGTGGTGCAGCGTCAGACTTGAGACCAAGAGGTCATAGGTTCGATTCCCACCTGAATTTGAATTCTCACCTCAGTTTGAATTCTGAAGGCGACCAGGGAACACTGGTACAAACATTGTGGATATAAGCTTATATATAAGAAAGAAGGTACCAAAAAAACTGTTTAGTTACATAGAGTCGCTTCTAATGAGTTTTCGGTAACTAGTAAAAATATTTTTGGAGAAGTGCAGATGTAGGCTTTGTAGAATGATTTATGTAAGATTCAAAGGGAATAATTTCTGCCGACCAGGGAAAAGGTATTCAAGGCAATCTTGTTGCCTTTTTGACTGTGTTAGGGAATAATTTCTGCCGACCAGGGAAAAGGTATTCAAGGCAATCTTGTTGCCTTTTTGACTGTGTTAGGGAATAATTTCTGCCGACCAGGGAAAAGGTATTCAAGGCAATCTTGTTGCCTTTTTGACTGTGTTAGGGAATAGGTATTCAAGGCAATCTTGTTGCCTTTTTGACTGTGTTAGGGAATAATTTCTGCCGACCAGGGAAAAGGTATTCAAGGCAATCTTGTTGCCTTTTTGACTGTGTTGGGAAGAACAGGATTTAGAATGTTGTTGTTCAAAGGAATTACACTGTTTGTCTAGGAAGATCTTTTAAGTTCTGCCATGTGTCTACATGCATGGTTCAAGTGGCATTTACTTGGTGTTGGTTTAGCCAGCTCAGATTGAATTAAATTTGCCATAACAATGATTTTCAGTATGTAATACCTAGGATCAACACTCAGAAATCTTTGGTAACTTTGCATAAACTGTTGTTTGAATTTCTGCTGTTTGGGGACCAATAAACCACCGAGGAGGTCCCCCAACGAGGAGGTCCCCCAACGAGGAGGTCCCCCAATGAGGAGGTCCCCCAACGAGGAGGTCCCCCAACGAGGAGCTATATGCACTAATGACACCAAATCCTGGAAGTACATGTATTTTGCAAATCCCTAAAGTCGATTACGACCATAATGAGTCTGACGACCTCCAGACCCTTTTCAGGCCCTCACAGTGGTATGTCTTTGTCACCCAACTGCCTGATGCTGTGTTTCATAAAAACCTCACATGCTTGAGCTGAAAGCTGGAGGGCTGTAGAGGGTTTTAATATACATGTAACATTCAAAGGGCTTAACAAGTTGTTTGTTTTTGTGAAGATAAAGTTTTTTCAAGTCACAAGTCCTGGATTATTCTGCCCTTTCCTGGGGATTTCTGATAACAAAACTCAGCGGGAAGGGAAAAGCCATGAATCAACAAAATTCCTTTAAGTATTCAACATTGTTTCTCCTCCATAAAAGGCCACGTGCCTGGGCTTAGAAATAAGATTCTTGTGATCAGTGATCTGGGCCTTTTATCCTAGTTAGACTTGAGGCCTGTGGTTTGAGAATCAAATGAAGGTTACCAAACGTGGCCCTGTTGGGCCGACATGCAATCATTGTTCCTCCAGTTTCTCGATTCTCTGCTCATTTATAACAGGAATCCTCAGTTTTTCGTTCGACCCTGTTACCATGGAGATGTAAATTGATGAAATGGCCACTTTTTGTCAAAATACTACTTACTGCTTTAGGACATGACGTCATCAGTGTTCATAAAAATTACGAATTCATGACATTTTATGATGAGATGTCATTTGCGCAAGCTGAATGTCTGCAACTTGATTAAATGCTACTAAAATATCATATGAGAATCTGCTGTTAATGGAGGAAGGGCGAGATGAATCTCCATTTGACCTTTTTAACATTTTCATGCTAAGGTACATTTTGTCGAAAGTGAAAATTTGTAAAGTACCGTAGTTTGAAAAGCACCTGAAACCTGTCATAAAATTTGCAAATCATTCAGTCTTGGAGGATTTGAAGGCGGATGTAGTGCCGATTTGTATGTGACACTTGACGTGCAAAGGACCGCAGAGCCACAACATTTTGCCACATTATCTGGCAGTACAATCGCTATATCATATCACCAACAGAGGTCTGGGTCAGTCACGTGGCAGACTTTGGCAACAAATTGCGCGTGACTCGCAATTGTTTTCAAAATGGCGACGGGCCCTTAACCAAGAGGAAACTTTGCTGCATAAGTTGGCAAAATAAGTAGCGAGATAATATGTAACAATATTATCCCATCCTCCCACAAAAGTCACATGTCAACAAGTTTGCTCATTGTCTCATCTTTTGTTTACTGGTGGAGTACAACCTCAAAAGGCTGAAGAAAGCCATATAGTTACCCAATTAGTCCAATATCACTTTCCCAATTACCACTTGACAACAGAGAACATGATTTTGTCTCCCAAGTCAGAAAGCACTCAATATCTGCTAATGTATCTATTCATGTTTTGCCAGGACATATAGTCCTAATAGCTCGTTAACAATTGTGATAATTGTGTGTTTTGTTATGATCAATACGAGAGGGGGAGTAATGAGTAATAAATGTATAAATGATCGCTGAGAGAAGAAGAGGGCTAGATCTCGCCCATTACGCCATTGTCGTGCCTTTGAAAAATTCTCAATGAGTGGAAAGGCGGGCGCATTTCCATGCTAAGTTGGCCTGAAATTTTATGTACTTTTCCTGTAGGAAATTGTGATAAATGTACATGAGTCATTGTCTGTGATGTTGATGTTGAAAACAGCAATGCAATCTTCATCATTATCCTAACCATAGCAACTTGATGACTTTGTAAATAAGACACAGGGTTTATAATGGCCGTATCTTGTAATGGCAGAAAAATTAAACGGCACAATCTGTAGGGAACATGGTTTTCATCCTTGTTTCATGGCGTGAATTAAGTGAAAACAGTGTTCTCCACTGGTCGTTAAAAGAGAGGGCGGCCTGCCCCTATTACAGCCGCCCTACCCCCAAGGGGCAAAAAAGGATCAAATTGGCCACTCTGAGTCATTTTTGCCTCCTCCCAATATGTCATCATCATTCTAAATGCCATTAAAATGCATTCAATACCATAAAACTGATTATTTTTAAATTACATGTATTTTGAAAAAATTAAACTTTTTTTCGAAGATTTACCGGGATACCCGTATCAATTCAAAATCAGTGGAGAACACTGAAGAAATGTCAAGTATTGGGTTTTACCAATTAAATCATCAACCTTCATATCTGATTCTTGGCCTAATGAAATTCTACTGCTGAAACTCCCAACTGATTTGAATTTGATATCAGAATCAAGCAGCTTTACCGATAATTTCATGTTTTTGTTTTGGCCTGAGGCAGTGGGTGGAACGCCGCTTTGAGGACGGGAAGGTGTTTTTCACCGCTGTATTCCTCATCTGCGATTACATACATTATTTCCAATTATAATTTTTAAAATACGAGTGAAACAAACCGATCCCTGGAATAACTCGATGAACAAAGACAACCTCGGGTTGTTTACATCTTTCATGGAGAATTTTATATCGCTCGGATATCTTTGTCATATTATCTTACTAGGCGGTCCGCAGATCATTACGTGTGTTAACATGCCGAGTTTTTTCCGTCGGTTTTGCTGACAATGATGGCTATTACAACTGTCTGAAAGGCTCAAATGATGGGCTAAAGTTTAGAATCCCCGATCGGAAGTGACGTTACTCCATGGCACACAATGGAAATCCTATTGTACAATGCGGCTTATTCCGTCAATCGATGACCTTTTTTGGGCACTGATCGGGGATTCTAAACTCGTTCCCATGAAGTGCTTTGAGACTGCAGCAATGCTTATGTACTGATGGTTCTTTAGCGTTGATGTAAACTGTCCTAACCGGCCAGCTCATCATACTAATGTCCAACGGATAAAGTTGATAATCTTCTTAAAATCTCATAATGATCTGTTCACTAAGAGTATATACAGATGAACGCTTTGGTAGAAAAGCATTAATACCTTACAAGGATAATCTCAGTTCGACCAAGCCTTCAGGCTAAACCACTCAACCCCTGCTGTTCAAGGCTGACGCTTTAGGTTTGGTGACGCCGAGAGAAATGTAGGCCTACTGCCTGTTTACCAAAAACAGGATTTCCTGGTTGTATATCAAATGGTGGTCGTATGTCGGATGGATTTGGTGCAAAATAATGAAACGATTGAATCGTCACAGTTAAATTGGCTATGAAAGTGTCACAACAAAATCATGAAGGTGCCATAATTGGCTCGTTAAACCTCGTTGGGCAGAAAATGTTCGCTCGAGTATGAATGGAATTCCTCTGCACCACGCTCATAGATGCCACGCCATTTTTTGCACCATAGATTTTAATGTAATAGTCAGTGACGATGCGTCAAGTGTACTTGTTGACTTCAGAATTATACAGACGTGATCATCATACTTATGTCTGTCTGTCTGTCTGTCTGTCTGTCACGTCTGTGGAGTGAGTGCATCATGCAAGTGGAGATCAGGCCGTCACCTGCCGGCAAGACAAAGGTACTGATAACCCCCACTGTTTCAGAATTTGTCCAATGGCCTGTTTTGTCATTAAGAGATCATCCTGTCCTCCCTCAGGAGCTTATGGTCTCAGGTTAGTTTTCTGGAGCTTAGTAGGCCTACATTACGAAGGTCATCTGTTGACATGGGAAAAGGAATGGTATCTTCTGTTTAGTTCCTTGTTTGGCCCTTAGGCAAAACACGGTTAAACAACACACTAAGAATCCAGTGCCTTGTTTGGCTTGGTTTTCAGTTCAGTATTCTCGTTCCTGACATTTAAAATGTCTACCAGGGTCTCTACGTGGTACATATCCCTCGAATACGTTCCAATAAGACAAGTCCCGTGGGGGTCAGCTCTACCACCTTGTCTGGTGATACCCATGTCTACCATTAGGGTTAACCCGCCACTAGGTTCACGGACCTCGGCAGTGCGAGTGCGACAACGAAACCCACCTATTGATCCCTTGTGGGCGCTGTGTTAGTCAGGGTCGCCATGATTGATTCCCTGATCATAAAGGTCACTTAAAAGCCAATCGGTGGATAATTACACGTATCGCGTTTGTTCAGTTTTCTGGAAATGAATCGATGACAGGGGAGTCGTTTGACGTTCCAATCACGAGGTGACTAGACCAATAATGGTTGGCCAAATTGGCCTTCATCAAAATCCACTTGGCTTGATTTGACGTGCTGATTAAATTTACCAAGAGATTTGCAAAAACTGTGTGTTTCTGAAGTCTTCTCTCCCATCCCCCACCTATGCCCCCCACCTACGCCCCCACGATGAATCGTCCTTTCATCAAAATCAGCTTTGCTCATTGACATCCTACTAAACTTCTTAGCATTCTATGTTTTGTCATACCGTGAATGCCAAAGCCTTCCTAAAGTATCTCAAACCTGTTTCATTCTCTTTGATATAGTTAAACCATGAGAATCCTCTTCAGAATAGGTTTCAAGTCTAAGTCAACTCACAACTTCACAATATTTGTGATCTAATCAACCATTGTCAGGCTGGGAATAAAACTAACTGTGCTGCCACCTGGACTAAGATGGTGGAACTGTCGCCTTGTGTTACAATGAACTTGTGTCAGCTTTTGAGGAGACTGTAAATAACACAACCATCTAGTTGTAAAGTCTGGCTTTCTTTGGTCCATTTCTGTAAATGTAGCCTAATCTTTGCATCTTTTGATCCAAATTGTTGTGATGTCAAGTCAGTTTTGTGAGTGTTGTTCGTGTGCCTTCCACATTTCTCTCGTGAAATGTTGTGCTAAGTCTCCACAAAGTTGATCACTTTACCTGATCTGTCATACCTCATTCAACAACTACCGTAGAGTTATTGACCGTGATTTCTTCCACAAGACTTTCTTTACAAACTGTGGATTTTCAGGTGATACTTTGGCATTGCTTGAAGCCTATTGGTGAACCGTTCATCAAGCTAAATCCGTTTCATCCAATCAGAATGCTCAAAATCTTCTCCTCGTCCAATCAAAATGCTCAAAATCTTCTCCTCCTCTCATTACAGCATCCACGTGCGTGTAGTTCCCTCCTCCATGGCGGCAATACTCCTGAGACACAATACAAAGCGATGAACGACCTCTCATGTCAAACCGGCCAGACGACCTTCGGCAAGGGCAAACCCGTACACCAAACTCCCGTTCAGACACCAGACGTCCCACAAGGCGAACAGGTAGGCTCAGCAATGACGACCACAGCTCACTGCCTCAATAGGTGTCACTAGTGGTTACTGGTTAAAATGAAAGTGTCGTCATTCTGACCATTACTCACGAAAAAGCTCATCCCACCCCGTCTTGTTTCAGTCCAAACAGCTGATGGAACTCCTGAAGCAGTGTGATACAGAAAGTGAGGTATCACAAGGGTCCAACGCTGACAGCGGTCGAGGGGGCAGCGATGAGGAGATCAACTCAAAAACACAAGACATGAGTGTCATCCTGCCTCCTACACCTGTAACAGGTAAGGTTAACAACAAAATTCAGGCGCAGATCCAGAGGGGCGCGCCGTGGGTGTGTGCCCCCCTTTTGACCAACAAATGTGTAAAATCGACCATGAAATTCTGGAACTTGGCACAAATTTCAATGTTCCCAGCACAGGGTGCAAATCCTGAATGTGCCCTTGGGACTCACTTCGGTGTACAACTCTTGGAATAAGTCAGGGTTCGGCTACTTTCAACTCCCGTGCTTACTCAGTGACAAGTAGGCCTATACTGGCCAGTTCTGGAGTTGAATGGGCCGACACAACTTCAGTTTACAGTCCCACTGTGCACTGTGATTGTAGTGTTAGAATAGAACCCAATGATATTCTCAGACCTTTGGTGATGGTGTGATTACAAAATTGTCTGATGGTTCAGCTACCTTTGAAATTTTCAGGCGTTTTGCCTCAAGATCCCAGAGCTGGGGTGATATTCTTGAAACGTAATTACTCAAACGTGCGTTACATGAAATTGAATGGTTTTGGTAAGGCCACAGTTTACATTGGTTGGGTGAAGGTGTTTCACTTCATCATTAGCGTAGTTTAGGTTTGAAAGCAAAGATGGCAGCACCTGACTGTCTTGTCAACCGATGCCTCCCAGAGATGGCTTCAGTTGTAGGCCTACAGATTGTAACTTGAGTACATGTATTACCGGTAATTGAAATTAAAGAAAAATGGGCAGAACTTGATCAGGAAAATGGTCATCACCCGATCAGACATGATAGGCTTGCTATTGAAGACAGTTTTACCGAACTTAGTCATTTCACAGCTTTTCCTAAATTCCTGATATTTTTTCACAGACATTCCACCCAGAAGCAGTTTCCGTGGTCCAGGGTATCCCGAGCATCGTAACATTGTACGACACCCGCACGAATACAGCATGAACAATTCACAAGATAGCGTCGTCGACAATCGGGTTGCTGATAGAAATTATTCACCGCGGAGCAACTGCTCATTCAGTTCATTCAAAATACCGAACACTCCCATTAATGCAAGTCATTCAAAACGTGCGGAGAACGACTACAGGTATAACACGCCCGTACACGGAGATTATACACCAGAAAAAGAGTCGCGGTACCGGACACCGAAAACGTTCGGGAATTCTACATCGGGAACGCCAGGAGTGGATTATTCGTGTGCTGACATGGATTCTGTTTTGAACAAGAACGAGGGAACGCCCTCACGGGATTGTGGGAACACAAACGCAAGCACGACAAACTCAGGGAGTTCCAATGTTGACCCGGAAGAATTATGTAACGAAATCGACAATTTATTCTTCAATGATATGGTCGTGTAGTGGTTTGCCCGGATCTGAAACTGAACAATTTACGTCTGTGGTGATTGCACGAAGTGTAACAGTAATGGGGACCCTGTTGACATAAGTGGTCTGACAACAATAAATCGATGAACTTTTCTGTCCTTGGAGTAGGGAGTTGCCAATATTTGTGAATTTAACTCACGGGATATGTCGCAAGACAACAATCGGTTGTTAGAACTTC
>NMRB01000615.1:175021-249935 GCA_002633025.1 Notospermus geniculatus
CAATGAATGAATTGAAAGTTTGAACTGGCAAATCCTTAAGCATCTTCTTTGGAAGTCTGTTGGACAGTAGCAAGTATTTTTCTAAACATGATGAAGAAAAAAATGAACTAAATGATAGACGATGGATAAAAAACCCAAGTTCCCAAAAAAAGGTAAATATTTGACGATATGTTAGTATCCGAGGGAGAGAACTTGACATCAAAAGCAGCCCATTCCAAAAAGAAAGGAAAGTGCAAACAATTGAATAGCCCATCAACCACATTGCGAAAATGGCTGATTAAGAGACGAGGCGTATTTCAATGGTTACCTTGGCGATATCGACGTCCTTCGAGGTAGGCCTAGGCGAGAAAAAGTTAGGGTTAATCAAGAACGCCACCGATGGGAGTTAGCAAAACTTCAGAATTGTTCTAAGAATGTTTTTGTGGTTATATACCATCGCTTTTGTGCAAAATGGTGATAAAAATGATAAGTTAAAATAATAGCATATCATACTTCATTCGTGACGATATAAAAACTGTGTTCTGTGGACAAAAGTAGGAATAAAATGAAGACTGCCTTGGCTCAAAACTGTTGTTATCATCTGGTGTTTTTGAACGAAGCTCATATTTGACACTGTACGGGTTAACTTGAAGGTAACGTATGGTTATAGAGTAATCTCATAAGGCACAAGAGGAAGTCATTATGCGAGTCACATATTAGAGAGTGTCATCTTCGGTTAACAGGGGGAACAATTCATCCCGGTTAATGACAGAATTAGCCCATTAATCCTGTGAGAAAATTGCATTAGGCACTCTCAGAGATGTGGCACGGCCTGCCGTCAATACTGGGAAGTCAGCTGAATAACCGGGGCCCACAAACAACTGGGGATTGCAGTTCATTTGCTAATAATATGATTCATAGATAGCTTACAAAGTGTGATATTGCACTGTTGCTGCTGTTTTGGGCCACAGGCCATACAGGCAAAACGCAGCAAGCACGCCCTCCTGTAGACTTGTCTCTGCAAAACTGTATAGTAGTAGTAGTAATGATGGACTTGTATGCATGATGAAGGCACGATAGGCCTACACAGGTGGTGTAGTGGTTCGGGCCTCCGACTAGCGGTCAGAGGGTCCCAGGTTCGAATCCCACTGTGGCGTGAGACTTTGGGCAAGTCTCTTTGCCTCACTGGCCTCTCTCCACCCAGGTGTATAAATGGGTACCGGTCTGAAATGCTCAGATTGTAGTGCTGAATGAGCAGCTCATCTGAGTTCTACTGAAAGGTTTCAGGATAGACTGGGGTTAAAGTGTGAAGTCGGATGACACCTCTACCGTTATTGATATCAGACTATAAACACAAAACTTTTAACTTTTTTTATCCTGACAAACAGAACAACAGAAACACTTTCCACTCAAACTGTACAAAATATTTAGGCCAGAATGTCCCTAACCCAGCAGAAGACCACCGAGAAGGGAACAGTTTTGTTGTGCCACCCTGTACATACAATTCTCACTGCTACAGTTCTGAAAATACATCAAGGAGCCCAAATCGCAGCAGGAGGAAGACTGATAGAACGGTATTGTTATCTGTTTTGATAAAAGATCAGTGCAGGCAGATTCACCTTTCACAGGTCCAGCCGCTGCTGAATCAATTATTCACATCATGATGTCAAAGTGGATTACTCCTGCGCGAGGCTCCAACAGAATTCATAAATCTCGGGGAATTCGTTTAACGTGGTATTAACGGCCCTAAAGCAGCGGATGTTCCGATGAAATTCCTCGATGGATAATGATGGAATTTTTGAAGAATGACCCCGTGTGTTGGATGTGCATAACTCGGGAATGTGAACCGTTCTTGCTTTGTTTGCGTTTGAAATCGAGTGGTCTGAAGTAATTTTCTTAAAGGTTTAAACGAAAATAGTAAAATTATGTCGTCTTTAACAGATGTTTCTTGGGTTCAGAATAGACTTGGCATATTTCAAAGGCAGACGACACCCTCAAAAAGATCACAGAATGATTCTTAAATCCCCTTTTCAACTGATCGGCACTATTAAAAGGGCTCCAAACTTTACTTTCGCCAGATTCCTCGATAATTTGATTGTCAAGTGATCGAGGCACATATATATCTGTGATCAATTAGCCCAATACAACCTTGAGACAAGCCCAAGGTCAAATCACACCTTCGTCTCAAGTGAGGAAAACACCTGTGAAATTAGCGGATGTTTTCTGAATGATTTTGCCACTTAACGAGAATCTTCGAAGCCTTAAACATCACAAGTAAACAAAGGCAATAAATTGAGTATGTATGATATGAAAGGGTAGGGGATAGAAGACCAATTAAGGGGACGCTTGCCAGGGGCTTCTTGGGATGATATTTCAAAGGATCTGATCGAAGGTGATTTGATCAAGGCTACCGCATGCTGAGTGAAGATGTGAGGTTTTGCCTGCGGTTGGATGACAAGAGTTTTAAATGGCGGTAACAAAGTACTTAAGCCGGTTTGGTATAGAGTGAAAGGGACATAGTTTCATGGAGACATTGCCACCAACTGTGAGACAGCTGGCGTGACTTAATTGTTCAGTCAGACCTAACAATCTTTGCCATTGCAACCTTTCGTAAGCCGCTCCAATTTCTCTCAGACTTGCAGTGTCAGATTGGTGTAGTGGAAAAATTGGCACCTGTCACCAGTGAGGTCCCAGGTTCAACCCCCAGTCAGACCCATTCCTCATGTAATAGAGAGGGCAACTCTCTCTGACAGTGTTGGTTCTCCGGGCACTCCGGTTTCCTCCTGCTGTATACAAATTCGCCTATTACCTATTCATCATTTCTACGTACGACATAACATCCTTCTGTTGGGTTGCCAAGATACAGAATAGCACAAAATTGACACACAAAATGATAATAAGCAAGAAGTCAATCTCCAGAATTCACGAATTTTTGAGTCTTTTCTAGAGTTTCAGGTTATAAAGTTCCACTTGAAAAAGACCCCGGTTGGGGTCGAAAATTCGTGAATTCTGGAGATTGACTTCTTGCTTATTATCTTCTGTTGGGTTGTGTGTTTCACCCCAGCTTTGCATCATAGGATGACTCAGTAATGCATTTTACCCCCTGGCTTCGCAGGCCTTGCCATTTGAGGGGTGGGCGAGTGATTGCTCGCCTCATGAACAATAAAGATCTATTGTTCATGAGGCGAGCAATCACTCGCCCACTCCTCAAATTGCAAGGCCTGGCTTTGCGTCATGATATCAACATCAGCAATGGCGGACATTGTTGAAGTTACATCCTGGAAACCGTACCGTACTTGGCGCTCGTTCCTCAACAATATTTTACTCAAATTTCTTCCTGTTCCACCGATCACCTGATATCGGCCACATCTAGAGAATACAACATTGTGAATGTAGTACACCTCATCCTCACTTTGAATGGCTACAGGTGGCCAACTCCCAGGGCCGACAGAAGAGAATACCGGTTGTTGTCTCCACACAGTAGTATTGGATTCCAATAATTCAAGAAGTCGCCAAAATTTGAAACATGTTGAAGTTGAACACAATGAGGCCGTCTATTGATTGGTAACTGTATTCCATTGTGGTGACATACAAGTAGACATGGTTACAAACTACCAAAGTTTGTCATGAAATTTTGCCGATAGTTTGAGAGTGTTTGGTTACTAACGGTATTCTAAGCATGCCAACAGGGTGCAATGGTCCAGCAGTGCAGAAAGTCCATTGAAAACTTTGAAAGTGCAAGTTGAGAAAAATATCTAAGGCCACAAGAGGACTGTTGAGAAGTAGTGAAGTTATGAAGTCTTTTTTCATCACTGGCGTTATTGGCCTTCGTTGTATTTCATTTCATGAGCTACCTGATCTTTTGAATGTTGACATTGGAAGCTAAAATGACACCATTGGCTTAACATTCTTCATAATATGAATGTTGACCATGTGAGACTTATACAATAAACAGGAAAGATTGACGAAGAGTGAGAAGAATATGACCTTGATCCAAGGTCATACGCGGTACAGAAGCAAAGAGAAGTCCCCGACTTGAACACGTCGCAAAATGTCAACACCAGCAAAAACTTACCACCAAAACGTGTTCAGACGGAGTTATTTAGTCACCACTCAACAAAAAGAGCTCACTGAAGCAGAAAGTTGCTGTTAAAGAAATTCTGAATGAACACAGCACCACCAATGGTACATCAACTAAACACTAGCAACACATATATTCTTGTTTTAGCTGACTTACCACTGGCTGTTAGTTCAATAATAATATCACAGAATCTTCTATACCAAACACTCCGTTATGGGTACCATCTTAGAATACTTAAATGAAAAAAAAACGTGAGAGATGAAGAAAGTTTTCTTTATCATTGGTAAAAGAAATGAACTTTGGCTTTTTTAGCTTCTTTTTGCAAATTATTGTTGCCTCTTTTGTTTTGAAGCGCATCGGTTTTGAAAAAGACTATAGGAAAGCAATCCCTTTTACACTTAAGAATGAGACTTTACCCCAATAAGAGGCTGCCTGTTAGCGGCCCTATGTCAAAAACTTTGATGTCACAGACGTAAGCCATGGTCACATGTCATTATTGATGTTGTGGCCCGCACTTCACTGTGACGTCAAATTCCATGACGTTCTAGGACTATTAACTGGTGGCGGCCTCTAATGGCAGTACCGGTAAAGTCTCCCATTACACTCATTACGCCTAGATTTAGCCCTTTCCTAACCTTAGCATAAACTGTCAATACCGGTACGTCAGATGAGCAATGAGTCCACCAGGTATCAAACCATTAACTGCTGAGGTGACATATGTGGCTGTCACGGTCTGTCGGCCACACGATGGTGATAGGTCCGCAGGGAAATCCACCGCCAACCACGGAGTTCAATTCTGATTTTCCGCGACGCACCTCAGACAGCCGAAACGTAACCAAGACAGCACTGCATCTGTAGCCAGCTACTACAGATCCAGAATCACTTCCATTACGCTCTTTATCCCTTTTTTCTCGTATCGCTTTGAACCCATTTGATACAGCGTACAAAAACTGCCATCTATCTGCCCAAGTGTGAAAAAACTTGAATGTGATTATCAGATTTTGGTGCTAACCCTTGAACGCTGTGCACATCGCGTTAGAGATTGCCTCTTACGATGGATCTTCCCCAGCTGGAGAATTCCCAGAAGCACATTATCCTTATTCTTGCTTGTCAAGATCTTAACATGCTTCCATTCAAAGCAAGCGTCTTCACATCAACAGATAAGCCATTTTAACAAGTGGTCAATACATCTTGATGCGAGGACAAAAAGGCAGGCCACCGCGGGTGAAAATTCGATGAAGTTCTCTTCAATTAACTATGCAGGGATCTCTAAGTAACATGAGCTGATACAACACCACAGACCGCAACAAGCGATAACGAACCAGAAAAGAAAATTGGATTTTAAAAATTTAGACATGATCGACCGCTGTGACCTTCAAGTATTGCTTATTTCAACGGTGAAGGGACTTGAGATTTCGCCACTGGCGTCAGATACGGTGAGAATTTTCAATGCAGTATGTTGATTAGTATTCATATTCTGAGATCCCTAGTGTGAACATTGGACTTTGGGCCTTCTGTCGCCGAAGAAGTTGCTGAACATGCTTGAAGACGCCAGGAGCCACATTGGCTACCTGACCACAGCCTGTCGAAGGTAGGGGAACGTTTTGCGTGAAATGTCAGAGGTGGGGGAGCATTTTGCGATTAAATCAGTGCAGTTTTTTGCCTTTGCCAGCTTCTTCTAGCCAACTGTAACAGAGTCAAAAAGATTACCCCCGAGGTATAACAGAACAGCTATCAGTTATAACTTGCAGTTATTGTAACAATCTTCTCGGTAATGGGGAGAAAGTTTTGACACAAGGCAACTGATTTCGACTTCTGTTCCACTCTGTCGACACCAGCTAGGTTCTCCGACTACGACATATTTTTATCTTGCAGCACAACAGCATTCTCAACCCGACTTATTTTTGCGTAGCATTCAGTTTTGCCAATATGACTAATTTAGTACCAAGTTTGACAACACTGCAACGTAATGATTGAGAAGAGCATAAGAAACAGAAGATCGTATGCCTGCTACCAAACATGCAATCCTGGCTCTTGTTCGTTTCAGTTCGGTAGGCCAAAGTTTTATGTCGTAATCTTCGTGGAAAACAACCACTGAAAGTTTCACGCCACGGAGACAGGTTCAAGATCGGAAACGACGGTGACCTGATCACTCCGGCAGAAGTTGTTTTTGTTGTGTAATGGAATTCTCTGAAAACCAAGCACCAGGTGACGGCCTCGGGGATGGTTTCACTCGTTGAGATTCACCGAGATTTATCGCAAAGAAATTTACCAGCTGTCATCGTTGCATTCTTCAGTTCATGTGCGGTGAGATGGTTAATGGAGTAAATGGATTAAAACGTAAGACGAAGCGTGGGACGCTTTTAGTTATATCATCATATTAAGTTCTTAACCATTCTTCCTTTTTATAAATCATCGCATTCCATCAGGCGAAAGATACAATACAAAGAAGAAATATCTCAGTTGGATTGAAAAGAAGGAAAATTGGTTTCAACCCACGTGACCAAAACAGGATGTATCTTACATAGAGTAAGTATGCACTGATGTATAAGCGACTCTGTCATCTTGACATGAAATCCACTGAACGAGTGATCGTCAAGCCTCCATCACGATGATTCCTTGCTAGTAGCTAACGACTAAGTGGTAACTAACTGAAACATATTAAACGCTAATGCGTCTCTCCAAAGAATACCTGCCATAATTGCGCAGATAAACATTCTATATATTCAGCATTAATGGCGGCTTGATGGAGCTTGACAATACGGCAGGTGACGGGAGTAGTAATGGATGACTGATGTATCCTGTAAACAGGGAAGAGAAGCCTTGTTATGCAGAAGTGATTTGGACCGAAAGCTATTCGATGAAACATCCGACAATGAAAAAGACTTAAAACACATTTTCCATTAATGCATCTATCATAAAAAACATTCTTTGCTCAACAACATGCTCAGTGGGATGATTTCATAAGATGGTACGGCCTTTTTCAAGCACATTGTTGGAACTTCAATGACGACTGTGGGAATCTTGCTCCAGCAACCTGAATGGTATCATTCTCTTTGACTTACTACAATCAACAAGCCAGCTAGTTGTACTCGCTAACACGAGTAAAAGCCACCTTCACAGCCTCATCAAACAGCATCCTTCTTTTGTATTTTGTGATGTACAGCTGGCAAATGTTATGTGAATACTGCTCATTGCTGCTGTACAGCTGGCAAATGTTATGTGAATATACTGCTCATTGCTGCTGCACTTACCAGTGCAGTTCTGCAGTCACTGCATGGTTCTACTAGGGAGCTTTCACGATGTCAAACGCCAACATATGAACTTTGGCTCATTTACGATGCATTCATCAGAAGGTAGAGCTGAAAGTTACTATCTTCAGAATGGACTCTGTCAATTTCCAAACACAACAAAGAAGCCATTTTTCATCCACAGGCTGCCGATTCCGGCACCAGTACTTTTCGATATACGGTACATCGACCTTCACGAACCCGATCCAAGGATATCTGACACCAGCACAGAAATTTACCATCTTAACTTGAGAGCCTACTCCGTCACCTTTCAACAACAACAAGGAAGCCATTTTTCATCGAGATTGGCTGCCGATTCTGGCACCCTACGTTTCAATATACGTTGACCTTCAGCGATCTGATCCCAGGATAGTTGATGCTTTCCTTCCTGCATCGAGCCGTGCGATCAATTTCCATTCAAAAGACCCTATCAAGGAGTGGATAATGTTAAATGACCTTCTTCCTGTTGTAAAGCTACGGGAATAAAAAACATCGCAGGTATTCTGCACCAATGATGGTGTAACATTGGCATCATGAGCTGTGCATTGCTGAGGATTTTCTGGCTTACCAGGGCTTCTTCTTCAAGACCTTTTTGAGTCATGCACATGATTACATGGATAGCACAAAACTGTTGCAGCAACCAAGTCTTCGGAGTTCATTCCTGCCTTAAGCCATCAAGATCTCTTTCATGTGATCGAGGCAAAGCGTTGTCAGTGCTGCGAATGCTCCATGGGCTTCTTACAACATGACCTGTAGATCGTGCGATTTGATGCCAACAGCAACCATGTCATCATTGAATGCACCTTACATCCCTATAGGTTAATCAATGTTTTTGTAGAGAGATAAAGTGGATCCAGGGAAAGCAATACTTGGTCGTAAAATGGAGATCTAAAGGTTTGATTTCCATTCTGAGGAAGCAAAAAGGCATTAAGAATGCAAAGATACAATGTTTTTTTTAACGAGGCAGTGCCATGTGAAAGCAACTTAACTGAGACACCACAAGTCTTCAGTTTTAAAATTCTTTTGACAATTCCTCATTCGTCCTGAGCTAAACTACCCTGCAAAGGTATTGGTAAACTACCCTGCAAAGGTATTGGTAAACTACCCTGCAAAGGTATTGGTAAACTACCCTGCAAAGGTATTGGTAAACTACCCTGCAAAGGTATTGGTAAACTACCCTGCAAAGGTATTTGTAAACTACCCTCCAAAGGTATTGGTAAACTACCCGGTACCTTCCAAAGGTATTGCATATACACAGGCATATAAGGGTATTGCATACACAGGTATTGCATATACCGGTTAGCAGTCCTAGAATGTCACAAATTCGACAACACAGATGAAAGCAATGGCCTCACGTCACGGATGATGTTGGGGCATGCGCCTCTTCTCCATGACTAACTGGTGGTGGCCCATTCTTCCTGGGGTGGATCAGGATAATCTAGAAGTGGTCACGATCACACCATCCCAATACAAATGGTTGGAAATTGATATCTCAGTCCTCTTGCCAATCTGATCTTTGGACTTGATCATGAACAAGAAGAAGAGTTTTGAAACGGTGCCCTTCTCAGATTCACGACGTATCAAAGCGCTGGGACGAATTCTGTTTGGCACTTTTGAATTAGACGCCACCTGTTCCACCGCTCAGCTCCAAACACATTAATCAACATATGATGGACAACAAGCTCTACAACAGCAGCCAGATTAAGTGAAGAAAGAGTCACGTTAGTCATCACGCTATGGATCGGGAACCGAGGAGAAAATCGTAAGGACTCGATACCACTTAAGTTAATCACCATCTTTTGAGAGTTGAGATCAAACTCGGGATTCGATTTAGGATCATTGGACGGATCACACATGACAAGAATCTAAAACCAGCCAAAGACAGACACGAATTCTCACCACATATTTGTATTAATTTGAATTAGCTCCGTCTGGCCAAGTGTAATGCTATTTTCTAATGGATGTTTCATAGGTTAAGTGACTTTACGGTGTTGGTTGACAGCTGGGTTGGGTTGAGGTAGGTGAGGACAGCCAGCAGGTGAACAGCAACTTGCCACGTCTCTGTCTGAAGGGTTAGCCCAAAGTTATGCTCAATTCTTAATCCAACAGCACACCAGGCAACATTACAAGTGATCAGATCGTCACCGAGCAAAATCAGCAGTTGATGCCATGTGTGTGCTGAACAGCAAAGTGTGGAATCTTCTCGCCAGCGATGATCGCCCAATACCAAACAATACCAAAACCGATATCGCCAAATCTGCAGTGGCTGGCGAGAAGATCAGCGGCAAGAGATAACTTGCATTGTATCGCCTGTATGCTGCGGGTTTTACTCTGCGAGAAATGCATGGTAAGCAACCCAATACCCTCTCAAAAAGTTGACTGCCAATGGAGTATCATCTGTATTCTGAGAGACCCGCATTAAAATCAAGCCAATATCATCTCAAAAAGGCTACCAGTGCTGTCACCATCTGCTGCTGACAGCATTCGGCATCAAAAATGAAACCATACCATCCGATGGTGACTCAAGCACAAACAACAACTGCAAGTTGTCTTCAGTTCATTTGCTCCGTGCTGAGTAAGAGATAAAAGATAAAGAGAGATGGTTGGAAGTGACACCACAACCGCGAAGAGGACAAGAGGCTCGAGTATTCTTGATACAAGATCATATTTCAGCAGCTTTCTCTGAGAGTGGAGCCAACGACGCAATGGAGCAAGCAAGTTGGTCCAGCCACTGTATCAGTTTCAGTAAAACTGGATGAAATTTTTTCGTTGTCTTTTTCCAAAAGACCTCGTGAAGAAAAACATCGGCGAATCAGTTTGATAGTGACTGAACCAAGCGTTAACGAATCGGCATGATTCAACTCAGTAGCCAGGTGATTTTTTTAAGGTACACCTCCACGTAAAGCTTTCCTGCATGAGTTGGCTATCAGTGGCAATTCACTATTGTTGGTTTCCTCACAGCTTACGACTTGACCAATGCCACAAACAACTGCCCCTAGTTCTCACGGCTGACTGCCCAAAGTTTTCTACGGCATGACCAGAATGCCACGAACGGCTGCCCCAAGTTTCCCAGAGCTGAGTACCATGAACGGCTGCCCAAAGTTTTCTACGGCTGATTTGCCAATAGTGAGCCAACTTCTACAAGAAAACTCACACACAGAGTTGCACCCTTAGTTGTTTGGATCGAGGTGACTTTGCTAAAAGTTTCAACCCTTATTGGAAAGATTCTGCGATAAAAAACAGCGAGACAAAAGTAACCAACATCAGAGCAGACATCGAGAATGCACCTGTCTGAGAAACACCGTTACAATATCAATTGGGTTACTTGAAGCCAACAAGGCACAAATGATCATTAGCAATAGTGTTATGGATCAGGCTAAGTAGGACCTCGCACCTGGGGCTAATGACCGCTCTGAACAGGGCTAGTCAACACGCTAATGGCTAGTTGATGATGTAGCGTCTTTTCATTGGGTATTGAGTCCAAAATGGCCCGTTTATGACGAGACGTCTCTCCATTACCAACACACCCAAATACATGACACAGGTGAGAGGGAGAGAGGTCATTCTAGGTGAATGGTTTGATAAGGTGGTCAACATGTCCAACTTGTGCACAGATGGCCACTTTCTAATCCCTTTATGGGAATATTAAATGGTGCCTAAAAAGGTTCACCCCACGGGGGACATCTAAGAAAACAGGTCCTAAGGATTTGTGACCCTTTTTGGTTTAACCCTTACAAGGCTTGAAAGGGGGTGATGGCCTGCCCTGTGGGTGCAGCAGGGAAAACAAGCCATAGAAGATCGGTTTACGGTTGGAATGAGATTGTCCAGATCGTGGATAGCGGGAGCATAGTTACAAGGGATAATTTGGATAATTCCATTTGGGATGTTCTGTTACCATAGCATGAGATCGAATTTATCCGATCAGCCGAGCTGGGAAGGTTCGCTCCCTTTGGTTTTCCCTGATCCATGCAAATCCCAGTGGCGAAGGGTTGGAGGGCTGCCGTTGTTGGGCTGCGGTACGGCTACATTTGGTCCACTGATGTCCCAGTGGCGAAGGGTTGGAGGGCTGCCGTTGTTGGGCTGCGATACGGCTACATTTGGTCAACTGATGTTCCAGTGGCGAAGGGTTGGAGGGCTGTCACTATGAGGCTGTGCGACGGTTTGCCTTAGTCTGCACAAACCCCAAAGCCGAAGAGTTGGAGGGCTGCCGTTGTTGGGCAGGGCACAGTTTCCCTTGGTCCACCAAAGCCCCAGTGGCAAAAGGTTTGAGGGCTCTCATAGTAAGGCTGTGGTATGGTTTGCCTTCCTCCACGCATGTCTCAGTGGTGAAAGGTTGGAGGGGGCTGCTGTTGTTGGGCTGGGGCACACTTTTCCTTGGTCCACCGAATCCCAGTGGCGATGGGTGGAGGGCTGTCATTGTGATCAAGGTTGTGGATGGTTTCACTTGTCCCACGCAAGACCCAGTGGTGTGTGGGAGGGCTGCCGTTGTCGAGCTGTGGTATAGTTCCCCTTAGTCCATGCAAGTCCCAGTCGTAAAGCGTTTAGGGCTGCCATTGTCAAGGGGTGGCAGGCATATCTGGCGATCATGTCAATGGTTTTCATAGTGAAGTGGGTCATTACTTTGAAATTGAAAACCTGCTAAGTTGAGCTAAGTGTCAAATACGGCTGGACATCATCATCAGGTATATTCTTACAACAAAGGTCTCTCAATGCAGCATTCAAATTGGCGAAGGATGAGATAAGCGCTTTGCCCAAGGAATACCAGAGAAGTTCCTCAGAGAACAAAAGGCGTCATCTACATCATTAATATTAGAACTGAGCCGCCTGAAGCAAGCTAAACTTCTTCCTCGACAAAAGAAGCAAAAAAGTTCGCAAAAAATCCTGATTTTGTTTCCTGGTTCAGTGTCTCACAGAGTTCAGAGATCGCTATCAGGATCACGACATGCAACGCGAGGATCGTTCATCCCCCCAAGCGACTCCTCCGCTGCATTCAACCTGATCTCTCCACGGAATATGGCTTTCCTTCGACGCGGTGAAAAATACCGATTCTCTCTGCGCTAAGCGTGCAGCAGGCAGAACGTTAATTAATTTAAATCACGCTGGTTGATTCTTTGCGAACACAGGTGCTGGCAGGAAAAAGACGACATCCCGGAATTCACAGTCTTTTATTCATTTCAGAAGTCTTCTCATACCGGTATTGACTTTGATTTTAAATTGTGTGATGTTCACTCAATCATCGAGTGAACATCATGAATTACTTAACAGCTGTTGGGCTGTTTTAAACTAATCACAGACTTCTTCTGACTTCTCAGTCCTGTAAGGCCTAAAGAGGTTCTTCATGTGACGTCACATTTCCATGACGACACGATGCTGCCATATTGGCCGTCAAAATGTCAAGCGACATCACAGCATAAACACAGCTCAACACATAGATACTGACGTCAAAATGTCATGATGTGATAGTACTGACGTCATCGCTGGCTGTTTGACGGCCAACATGGCCGATTCTTTGCAGTCGTGTGACCGTTGTGACGTCAGTGAAGAACCTCTGTTGGTATGGAGAGAATTTTCAAATTCATCATTCTTTTTAAGCCATTTCAACGATTTCCTCCAGAACATCCAAAAAAGTTGTCGAACTACCAACTCAAATAGATTTTCATTAGTAAAATGGACCAATTAGTCAAACCACTCCTCTCCATTTTAAAATACCAAATCAAAATTAAATCTGAATTTTCAATTTCTCTAAAGAACCTCGGCAATCATTCAGATTAACAATGAATGTGATGAGACGAGGACATGATTAGACTGCAATGAATCATGGGAGAAATGTCATTATGGAATTCTTAATCGTGTAATTAATCTCGGCCGAGTTAGAATAGAATCCTCATACTGCGAGTTTAGACAGAAGGAGGCATCTGAGCTGACGATATCTTCAGGCCCTTTGGACGACAATTGGATCCCTTTTGAGATCTAAAGCCTAGTCCTCAGTTTTCATTCAGGAAATAATCTTTCTATTTATGAATCTAGTCCTACTATGTAGAGTCAGATATCCAAAGAGTGACTGTCAAACGCCTGGGGCCTGTTTCATAAAGTTTAAGCTTTAAGCTTTAAGCTAATGGTACCATTAACTCAATGCATTTTCCATTTGGTTAAAGGTACCATTAGCTTAACGTGACGTTATGAAACAGGCCCCAGGTCAATCATCCACGTACCAACCACGCTCAAAGTTGCTTATTAACTTCAACCTTGGAGGACAACGCGTACCAACCACTAGGCCATAAAGGAATCCTCCATGGCCGGTGGGTTAGGCCGTGCCATATAACTGGTATGGGGTATAATACACCAATCCTTTCACTGATACCAAGGTCAAGACATACACATCGGATCCTATCTTCACCCGATCAAAAAACCTTGATCAGATTCATTAGCCTTCGAGCTGTACTTTTCAATCAAGGGTAGAGAACTGATGAAGAAAAGATTGCTTTTATGCCAAAAAATCACCGTACAATGGCACAGTTGGTATCTGCATAATCCCATCATGCATGCATGCAATGGATGCTGGAATGATCCGAAACGCAGATAACCAAAATTAATGAATTGTGTGGAAGCTTTGCCTGAATTTCCGACGAGAAAATAAAATTGTAATGCAAGGTTTCGTCGTCGGATAGCTGTTATCTGATTGATGCGTTAGCCTTGGTGAAAATGACCGCGATGACCAGAGCGAGATTTATTGGTTGGTTACGTTGGCGTGTGAAAGGAATATGATTGGGCGGATTGTGAGGGGTCGCGGTGCGGTGCTGAGGGTGGCCAAGTGTCAGATGGTTGTAATAAAGGGCTGGATTGGCTTACACCTGAAGTGTTACCAACAGATCAAGAGGTTTTAGGACATAGCGCTGGATTATGACGATCTTCCCAGAGCAGAGACAGTTCATAGTTCCACTCAAAAAGGCGATGGTTACTTGGTGTACTGATTGGCTTACACATCACTTGCGCCACATAACACAACAGAGCAATGGAAGGGCCATGGATAGGTCCTGAAGTATCAAAATGCAATTGGCTATCAAAGGCATCAAATGAAAGTGATCACCAAGAGCCACGTTGAGACCTGACAGCTGTCACCCTCAGACCTGGAGTGATGTTTGGTCAAGTACATGTATGATTGCCACCCTAAGTTCCAAGGTCTTGTCAACTTGCGAGCATTACCCCAAGGCTTGGATTTCCTGACTGGGGCAGCAACATTGATCGCCAAGGTCCTGCATGATTGGTACAAGCAAATGGACACTGGTCTAATCTGGGGTGATAAAAGAGATGCTAAAAACATCCTCTACGTTGAAAGACAAGGAGGAAATGATGGCAAATGAATTGTGACGGGGAAAATGCCATCAGAAACCAATAAGAATCTCCGATCACTTTCTGATGGCTGTTAATCCGTGGGGAAAAGCAAAAAAATTGAATCAATGCGGCAGCCAAATGTGCTAGCCAGCAATCGGTTCGTTCCAATCGTGCCAAATCGCTGCCTAGCACTGGAGCAGTCTGGTATCTTTGTTAATGTTAGCCTTCACGACCGTCTGCTACTTGCACGGGTGATGTATGAGCCCAAATCTCCGCTGAACGATTCCCGCCTCCCACTGGCCCGACGTCAATTTGCCGAGCACGCTCAAATAGTTAATCTTACTCGTAACCATTGCGGTAAGTGTTTGTAAGTATTGGGAAGACCTGCTTTATACAATTGACCTGTCATTGCGTCCAGCGAATGTTGCCCAAGAGATTGCTGAATCGGCTGATAAAGGATTGGCCGCGGTCGTCAATACTGTGTTTAATGAGTGTCCTTCGATCACGACGCCGACGCGCGAGTGTTTAATGCACATCGCCTCGCTACGAGAGTGAGATATCATGTTCCGTGATGCAAGGGTTCACGGATGGGTGAAAGCTGATCATATATCAAGGTGAAGGTCAAAGGTTGAAGGTCAAATATGACCTGCTCTAGCCAAAGCAGGCGCTTGTCACAACCGAGGAAATGGTTAACGGCCTTACAACACAACAGCTGAAATATATGTCTCTGCAGGTTGACAATAGTAGTGGCCAGCAGTGATAATAGTCGAGTAAATTGATGACCAATGATGATCACTTGCGACAAGCGTCTGCTTTTGCTGGAGCGGATCACAAATGTTTATACATAACATCATAGTACTTTTCTTGATTGGACAACCATTGCCCACACTGCACTCAAGTTCAACTTCATCCATTTAGGCCTATTCTTAAGGATATGGCCCTCTTATGCTTCAGACTGAGTCAACTCCGTTTGAAGATAAAAACCTGCAAGTTAAGTCGTGTCCAAAATATCTGCTTTGATCAGGATGACAGCTATTTCACAATTGCTTTCAAACTTATGTGACAAAATTGATGTCATTTCACTTTAAACCCAACATTTATATGATTTTCATAAAGGGGATCAGAGACAATCTTGGAAACAAGCCACGTGTCACAAACTGTCGTTTCATACCTGATAAATTGGCAAAGAGCCTTATTTCAGGGCCTAACACTTCTATTTCCATCCTCAAGACAAGTTCAAAGGTCTGCCTTGAGCTTCCAAAGTTTAATTTCCAACGAAACACCTCACAAGCTTTGATGGTTTTCAAAGCAACAACCTTTAATGAGGTGGAGTTGTTGGTTCATGATGGAAGTAGGGGCATCAAGTTGACATCAAAACACCAGAGGATAAGTATCGGACATCCAAAATCTTTCAAGGACAGCTGTGCCAAGAGAGAACTTCAATTATTGGCAATCAAACATGTTCACAGGTGTTTTCAAATGGAAACTGCCTTCAACTTGGAATCAAAGTCGTCACCAATTGAGCTCATAATGGATCCTCCCACGGGGAACGGAAAGGTGTGATTCTCCTTTCATGAATTTTCATCCGAGTCCAAACGGCCCAAGATCCTGTCGTTACAGCTTAACAGACTTCTGAAGGATCGACAAACTCGCCGCGTTCGTGCTAAACCCACCAATTTTACCCCTTGATGGCGTCATTCTTACAAATAACAACACCAGGTTACTATTTTGAATGATGCTTACGATGTCAACGAACATGACACCATAGGCTATATATCGACTGACGACGAGACTTTTTTACCCAGCGGTACTATACGACTCTCCGCTGTCTCTTCATGTAGAATTTGAACCTTGTTAATAGAGTGCATGGGTGTTTGGTCACAACAATACAGGACTCTAAAGCTACTAGAATGATCTTTACGTATTGCTCCAAAGACATTATTTTTGAGCTTACATCACCTGGCACCGAAACGAGTGGTAATCACGATGCAATAAGGTGACATTTCACACCAAGATGACGATAAGCCTTACTAAGGACACCTGAGACGGGGAAGTATGATGCTGGTATTGATGCTGACATGAGTGTATTTCACCCTTGCATTGCCAGCCACAATTTCATTGAAATCAACAAGCCGAATCCAGAAATGTCACTGAAACCCCGTCACATAGGTATTCATTGGAAAGCACTCACTGAGACCTTTCCAATGAATACCTATGTGAAAGGTTTCAGGTGGTTTTCAAAGATTTTTACATCATTTACGAACTTCTTCATAAACTTTAGTGAAGGCGTTGGATACAATGGAACAGAGTTGGGTCTTTAGATTTGTTGTACTTTTGGATCTTAATTTTCTGGTTTGGTCTGAGCTGAAATCTATGAAGTTATCCACATAAAGTTATCTACTCTTGGGTCTTATAGTTTTATAGAGGTCTAATAGGACTTAATTTTATAAACGCCCCACAGGAACACGATTGGACTGGTTGACAAGTTACCCAAGAAAGTGCACCAATTCGTCACGCATCACAATCTCAAAGCACCGCCACCAGCTGAACGCACCAAACTCACAACATCAATAACATTCATGACAAACTCAATTGTATTGGCAATATCGATCATACGTCCAATTTGACCTCATATTTTTACTCAGCAGGTAATGCATTTAAATTGTAACTTCAGACTTGAGATCGATAGTAAAACCAATTGAAAGGTGTAACAGATGGTTCCATTATCAACTTCATGTGGCATGTTGGCTGCCACAGGATGTGTCCTGTCCTAAAGTCACACTAGGCCTAGTCATCAGAACAATATGCTACAGGTGTGCTCCCCAGGGTACTAAAGACATGACAATTGCCATTGAAATGCTGACAACAACGGCGACTCTACTATTCACAACTTACTCTCATACATCAAACCAGACCATTTGTAATGTTCTCAGTTATATTCTCGAGCATAAGTCAAAGTAATGAGGAAACAGTCACTGACTGTGATGTATTCACGATCATAATGAAATGTAAACAGAGGCCATGATGAAGTATTTGGAAACCTATCATATCAAGATGGCAGCTGTCTGGGTCCTTGTTTGAGATTAACTACATTTGGCAAAGGTTTCCAGACGTGATGTCAACAGAACATTCCTCTACAACGTTCATAG
Organism: Notospermus geniculatus; assembly: GCA_002633025.1. Classification (NCBI taxonomy): domain Eukaryota; kingdom Metazoa; phylum Nemertea; class Pilidiophora; order Heteronemertea; family Lineidae; genus Notospermus; species Notospermus geniculatus. The sequence goes on from NMRB01000615.1 coordinate 192,853, forward strand.
TATCACTTATGAAACGAATGGTACTACGCAGTACCACTATGGTGCTCCTTAAGATCATTCCAAAGTCACCCACAAGTGTTCCTGACATGAAGCTAATGCTATCACAAAGGCGTTCCTTGAGAGCTTTCCAAAGAGCAATACTAATGCTACCACAAGGTGCTCAGCCTGGAGAGCTTTTCAAAGAGTGAAGGTATAATGCTACCACCTGTGACTACCAAGTGTTCCTTGAGAGCTTTCCAAAGAGTAGTCATGCTGAAGTGTTGTCAGTGAGAATTTCTTTGTTTGATTCAGGCCTAGTTTGTCGTGTCCATTTTGGCAAGAATCAACAGATTCAATCTGAGTAATGTTTCCAAAACATGAATTTAGGCCTACACAATGTGTCTCTGGTCAGTGGTATTTGGAGCCAAAGGGTGTTTACTATACTAAAGTATGCAGGTGACCCTCCAAGAGCCCACTTTTTAACTTCCTGACTCAAGTCGTCTCTTTAAATTACAACAACGGAGATATAGTAGACTGGCAACTTGGTCTTTCCTTTCCATACCAAAGAATGCTTCTCCAAATGTTAATGTAGAGCAACAGGTTCCATGCTTCTCCACATATCAACAAGTGGCAACAACAAATTCCATGCAAATTTACACAAGGTAATGCAGGAATTCTTTGGTTAAATGTACATGAATTCTAACCAAAGCTGGAGTGACACCACCAAACTGATAAAAAACCAAAACAAAGAGACACTCTTACATTTATTAATAATAATAAGCAAGAAGTCAATCTCCAGAATTCACGAATTTTCGACCCCAACCGGGGTCTTTTTCAAGTGGAACTTTACAATCTGAAACTCTAGAAAAGACTCAAGTCATTGCTTACAAGTTGCTGACATTTATTAAGGGGACAAAAGATCAATTTGCTTCCTCTTTTACATCCAGTGGACCACCCTTTTGTCATTCTTGGGCTACTTGAGACCAATATTAGTTTGATTGAAGTGTGATCATCTGCATTCTTCCATACTTTCTCCTGATAATTCATTGTACGGGTTCTATGAGGCATAGGTGTGGCATAAACACTTGGTGCACACTATGAAAATAGCCCCGGGGTGACAAACCTGCTATTTGTCAAATGTTTGTCCGCTGCTTTTATTGGATGTTTTGGACACTGTAGGTGAGAGAAGGCCCCGTTATGACTGAAACAGTGTGGACATGGGAGCGGACAATGTGCAATATGCTGATGATAGCCGCTTACAGTACCAACCTAATTGAAAGTAAACATAAGCTCAGGTGGATGTCCATGAATAAAGTGTCATGAAGGTTCACAGGTGAAATCCTTCTGTAACACCCTCAGCAGAAAAGACTCCAGAAATTGGCCGTACCTTGGCAGGATTCCTAAGATTTGATAGGGGAGATTGTGGTGAAGGAGTGGCAAGGCGTTGGACTTGAAACCGAGAGGCTGGGGGTGTGATTCCCGGTTGGGTCATTACTTTGCTTCCTGAAAGGATCAAGTGTTGTGCTGAATGAGCTGCTCCTTGAGTTCCTCATGGAGTGGCTGGGGTAGGGCTACAGTGGGAGGTCGGTTGATTGGTGGGGAATTAAAACCTTGCACTTCGATCTAGGTTCTAGGATGTGAAAGGACACGTTTCACCAGCAAAGACAAAACCAAGAGGTGTTCAAACAACATAATTTGTAGCAAACTGTTTAAAAAAAAGGAAAGGAATAACATGTTGGATTGCTATAAAAGCATGAGTTGTTGATAGGGAATGTTTGTTGGAATATGGAATTAGCATTTTTTCTTTTGGCCCGGCAATGCTAACGGTGGTCCTGTTTTTTCTCACAGTTACTACCAGTACTAGTGTTTCCCGATTTAACTGGCATTGAATACTGTATAGAAACAAAGAGGTAACGCTTGTTTAGTCCAGACTTCTGTCTGACTGTAGAAATCACACATGTTCGACTTTTGTGTCTCGGGCGGGAAAAATGTCCATGTTACACATGGAAACATTTGCATGATGTAATTTCTGTTATTAACATGTGAAAAATCATTTAAATATGTTTGAAAGCCATTTTTAAAAAGTCTATAACAAAGCCCCAAAGGTTATGACAATGTTTATTCAATCAATGTTTTGATATTCTGTTAATTCTATGACCTTAATGTCAGATAATGTTTGTATCAAGTTCGCCGGGAAGTTTTGTACTCGTGCGCCGAGGAGATCTAAAACATCGAAGAAAAACATCGTGCTATTTGATGCTAATAATAAGACAATTACTCCCAGCTCCACCCTGAATTTGAGCAGTAATCATTTGCATCAAACGCATAACTCCACGAGAGACATGGAATGCACGAAAAAGTTCCTACGGGATGCTGTTTGAAATCAGAGCGAGCGAATGTTGACAATAATAGGTTCAGATCATGTTAACTTGTTTGTTTTTAACATACTCAGCTTTCACGCGAAAAATACAAAGATTTTGCTCCGAGAGGTCTGCCTTTTGTGTCGAGTAAAAAGGGCAATGAGATATTTTCCCAACAGATCTGGTTTCCTTCTACATCAAGTACAACAACTACAGTGAATGTATACTTTCAGTGCATGGCCATCATGCTTCCAAAAAGTCCCATTTTAATCAGGCCATCTCCGTGTTCGACAAGAAATGCAGCGATAATTAGCAGCAGTAATTAAGTATTCATTAGCCGTTGTTAAGAATTCATGAGGTCATTACAGAAATGGCACAGTAGCATCTCTTAAATCGACATGGTCTTGACTCTCAGCCAGCGGTGAAGACGTCTGCCTGCTGTCTTATTAGTANGTCCCACACGTCATTTCATGTCTTGTGGTGAGACGAAAAAAATCAGATTGTGTCACGACGTCATGATCGCTGAAACAATCATATTTTATTTCGAGTCGCGTCATGGCGTTCAGAAATGATGTGTGGGACGCCCGGGGCGGGACATCATGACGCTACCCCGTAAGGTGCTGCACTCTTTTGGAGCGATAGAGTCTATTAAAACCTTGCAATCACCAGCAATGCGACTCCAGCATTCACCGTCCACTTCGGTCTAATCAGGTTCTAGGATGTGAAAGGACACGTTTCACCAGCAAACACAAAACCACGAGGTGATCAAACAACATAATTTGTAGCAAATTGCTTTAAAAACAAGGAAAGGAATAACATGTTGGATTGCTATAAAAGCATGAGTTGTTGATAGGGAATGACTGTTGGAATATGGAATTAGCATTTTTTCTTTTGGCCCGGCAATGCTAACGGTGGTCCTGTTTTTTCCCACAGTTACTACCAGTACTAGTGTTTCCTGATTTAACTTGCATTGAATACAAAGAAACAAAGAGGTAACGCTTGTTTAGTCCAGACTTCTGTCTGATTGTAGAAATCACACATGTTCGACTTTTGTGTCTCGGGCGGGAAAAATGTCCAGGTTACACACGGAAACATTTGCATGATGTAATTTCTGTTATTAACATGTGAAAAATCATTTAAATATGTTTTAAAGCCATTTTTAAAAAGTCTATAACAAAGCCCCAAAGGTTATGACAATGTTTATTCAATCAATGTTTTGATATTCTGTTAATTCTATGACCTTAATGTCAGATAATGTTTGTATCAAGTTCGCCGGGAAGTTTTGTACTCGTGCGCCGAGGAGATCTAAAACATCGAAGAAAAACATCGTGCTATTTGATGCTAATAATAAGACAATTACTCCCAGCTCCACCCTGAATTTGAGCAGTAATCATTTGCATCAAACGCATAACTCCACGAGAGACATGGAATGCACGAAAAAGTTCCTACGGGATGCTGTTTGAAATCAGAGCGAGCGAATGTTGACAATAATAGGTTCAGATCATGTTAACTTGTTTGTTTTTAACATACTCAGCTTTCACGCGAAAAATACAAAGATTTTGCTCCGAGAGGTCTGCCTTTTGTGTCGAGTAAAAAGGGCAATGAGATATTTTCCCAACAGATCTGGTTTCCTTCTACATCAAGTACAACAACTACAGTGAATGTATACTTTCAGTGCATGGCCATCATGCTTCCAAAAAGTCCCATTTTAATCAGGCCATCTCCGTGTTCGACAAGAAATGCAGCGATAATTAGCAGCAGTAATTAAGTATTCATTAGCCGTTGTTAAGAATTCATGAGGTCATTACAGAAATGGCACAGTAGCATCTCTTAAATCGACATGGTCTTGACTCTCAGCCAGCGGTGAAGACGTCTGCCTGCTGTCTTATTAGTATTCCTGTCAATTCTTTTTGCACGACTCATCAACAAGTATGAAACAATCCATAGAGAAATTACTCGTCTTATATGGATGACACACAACCATAAAATGACGATCGTTGTCTCATACTGGGCAGGGTAGCCCTTTATGAGCGGAGAGTTCTAAATTAGCCCAAGTAGTAGAAGGTGTTCTGCATGAAAATTGAACTTCACGGCGGTCACATGCGTGAATAATATACAAGGATCGCCAGGTAGGCGGTTTTCTGAGCATCTTTTCGCTCATCAAGTTCATGCTGGGCCATTCTATGGAAACTTTCCGAGTTGACATATTCTACATCCTATATCACACGTGCCGGTCACCGATCTAGGTACTGACCGCACTAAACGATGCTTAACTTCTAGCTGCAAGGACAACATTCCAACGCTAGGACATAAGGAAATCCTCCATGGCCAGCGGGTTAAGCTGTGCCATGGAGTAGCTGATACCTAGAAGAATAAAGGCGCTCTGCCAAGTGGGATTCCCAATTGGCTCCGAATGGGAAATTCACCATTTAGGGTTTCATTACGGCTTACACATTTACGTGTTGCACGAACGACTGCAGGTTTTATGGCTAAGTTGCTCAGAGAGCCAACTGGCAGAAGAAAACACCCACGCAGAACAGAGCATAGATAACCATCAAGACTATCTTTTCATCAGCAAAGTTCATGTTCTTTTCTCCAACTAAGTAGTTGATTAAGGAAGACGTATTAACTCAACAAACTGCATGGCAATATCGAAATAGTGAATTATTGATGTGGTTTGGTAAAGAACAAGTTTATCTACCAACAGTTTCGTACAAGAAGATTACATGCAGAGGTGTTGTTTCCCATTTTAAGTAAGGTTGTCCTGAACTTGGAGATGGAATGTTTGAGCCACAGTACCAGTCAGTGCCTTGTGGATATTGCACAGATATCTTGGGCAAGTAAGTATGAAATGAACCACATAAATATCGAATAAAATGCACTGAAAAACAGATTATCAATGGAAATCTATGCATACAAACAGGTTTTTAAAGGAATTTTCTTGGTGTTGAGACGAGTAAACAAACAACAGCAGAAGAATCTATAAGAATTTGTCAGTAATTTTTCAGCAAAATCGAGGTACTAATGTTGTTTATTTGCTTACCTATTTTCTGCATCTTTCGCCAGGAGGCAATGAATAATGCGTGTTACCACGGAGAGCTTTGCCCTTTAGCCCAAAGTGTTGCATAGTTGTTCAGGATTTTCTCAAAATGTCAAACAGAGCTTACACACATGATGCACATGGATTAAAATATGAAACTGAAAGCCCTGGAGTATTTGGTGAAAAAAATGGCAGCAACCGTGGCCCATATTCATAAAACCTTGCTAGGCCTAGTTACGTGCTAAAGTGTCCAGTTTGTAAAGGCCAATGTACCCAACTTACTAGCAACTTACTAACCTGGAAAGGTTTTGTGAATATGGGCCGAGGAAGCGCAATACGGGATGTCAAACTGCAGAAATGCCACTTGTAAAAAACCCTACTTTCATTTCGACATGTATGCCAACAATACCTAAAGAGTTGGTTCTGAAGTAGCTGCAGCCACGTATAGAGTAGCCTATCCCTTGGAAAGTAATCAAGGCCACTGAACAACTCGGCAGGAAAATAACAACCGGAAAAGAAGCAAGAGGAAGGATGCCGCGCAAGTTTGTTAAAAAGGATGCATCTCGTGTTATTTTGATGGCATCGCTGTCAGTGGTATTATCGACACCTCCCGGTGTGAGGGTTTAATGTTCCTAAAATCTCCGGGCGTTTCTGTACGGTTGTTGCTTAAACCGGGTTCATGTTCTTCTCTTTGTGTCGTTTGATATAGTTTTTCATTGTGATAGATTTTCAGAAGATTCTAGACGGTCACGGAACATCCTCCCATAGCAGGGCTTTGGTCTTGCTCCTCAGTATACACTCGTGTGAGTGGATGAAGAGTACCGAAGTAAAAAACCCCGCTGTGGGAGGATGTCAAGAATGAATCAAACTGTTTTGGTGTAAGCCCTTGTTTTTCTCAACGAAAGTAAGTACCGGGTAGCAATGGATCGTTACAGAGAAAATGAATGCCCTTTACGACATTGGAAACCGTGTTGAGACCGATCAGATGACGCCAAACAAGTACAACACTTAGAGAATCTTTGATAGGACGAGGATCACACGGTCCAATCAGGTTTGCCCCGGCGCCCAGGGCCTAGTCCGAGTCAAAATAACATTAGATGTTATTACTAGTAGATTATTCCCAAATCGGTCCATGGTTTTGCCACTGGCAGTATTGTGTCTCAGAACTAACTAAATAAAATCAGAACTTCAGAACTCCTCCAGGGTGAGTGAAAATAACATTTGAGAATTGAATGATTGATGTGAAAACAGTGTTACACTGTCCAATCTTCTGTATTTATATTACTCTTGTTATGATGTCATTGTAGGCCTCAGGTCAGTGGACGGAGCCATTCACAGGCCTTTCTCTCCTGACAAATTTGGCAGAAAAAACGCAGGAAATTATTGCAGGAGATTAGAGGCATTAGGTTCACTTTTATTTTCTTAACCTCCTATCCATTGTACTACTACAGGATGTCTCAAAAGTAGTCTCGGTCATCCAGAAAATTTCTCATGGAACCAGTCTCAACTGTCTGTTGGCATGGCAGCTAGTTTCTGCCATGGGCACTGCAAATGCTGCCATTTTTGTAGCACTTTTGTTGTATTACGAGTTATCTACCAACATTTAACATGATGCCCCATTTTTACTTTGCACTTTCAGGACAGGAACAAGTAGGCCACGCCAACATGGTAACAGATCATAGAACTTTCCCCTCAACGCCGCCACTGTCGCAGTCCACAGAGTAAATGGTGTGACAACCAAATAAATTTGTCGCCTGCGTGCGCTAGCGAATCAACCAATCACTTTAAGGCAGATTTCGAGACTTAATCGTCTCATCGGCAACAGGTCTGCAAATCAACTCCCTGGCAGTGGAGGATTTCGTTCCAGATGGATTTGGAATTTCTTCGTAATGATCACGAGTTATTATGTCAAAGTCTCCACGACTCTGATGGATGTGATGGCGTTATTGCATGTCTCGGGTTTTACGCGACTTGATGAAGTGGTGACGCCATGTAAACTCATCAACTACATCCGGGGAGAGATGGGAACGCGGGACTCTGGCATTTGTGTGGTTGCCTCGAGTCCCAGTCATACAAGCATCAGGAATTTTAATCAAAGGCTCGTTCCTGATAATTGGTGTTTTGACATTTTCATTCAGCCTCAGGGATTTTTCTAAACAATATTATACACATCATCACGATGATAAAACTCAAGTCCACAATGCAAACTATCGCGATTAATCAATAAAAACATGTTCTGTAAAAAGAGCTCAACATTCTACGCATTGTTTGTTTAAAATCCGACAGAATTTTGCTTCAAAAGGTGAGGTTGTGTCAATATTAGACCGAGTACACACACCATAAGTTTATGATCCACAATAAGCTGACGCATGATGCTCCGGGAATTCCAAATATTACAAGTCAACAGAAAACAAGGGAATATTTTCAGCGGTCTATCAATAAGAAACGACAAGTTGCTGCTAAAATCTCCCAGTGTGCGAGACGTCTTGTACAACATGCCGGCTGCACTAACGTCGGCCATTTTAAAATATCCCATCATAGACGGAAATTACTTCATTACAAACCAACATGTGCGTGACGTGTCGTCAGGAACTGGAGTCGAATTCAATTTCAATTTCATTTCCAAACTTTATTCACTTAGTTCGTTCACTTCCTGTATTAGCCAAAGTGTAGGCGATCCCTTAGTACCCTCAGGGTCAAAGCCTGTCCACCTGTTGTGAGTACATTGATGAGACCTTGTATCTGTTTACTCAAACAAAACAATCAACATCAAAGATACTAGTTTAAACCATGACATGAGGTTGGTACAAAAGAACAAAGTAAATCAATGACAATCCTGATAGATCATTGCAAATCACCCAATTTTGAAGAAAAATCCCATGATTTTACAAAGAAATGGGAAACTAACTGCCACCCCCCATGAAACTCCCCCCATGAAACTTATCAAAGATTCTGACTTTTCATCTCACTTTCATCTAATTATTTGAAAAGTTAACAGCGATGGAGGGAAGAGTGTCCCATTCTTGACTTGAGCTAATAATCACCACCAACTGATTCCACCATCTTCTCTGTTTGAATGACAGGCATATCTTCCTGTGATTATTTAACAAATTCCTCTCGTCTCCCGAGTATTCGACCTCTTCCCCTTTTCCCCTTTCCATGCCCACTGTTCCCACATACTCTGACTAATTCTGCCTCGGCACTGACCTGTCTTCACCTTGTATGCAAATATCACCCAAGGAATTGTTTGACATGAAATTACACCAAATGACTCTGTCATGCTTTCTGTGTTCACTTATACTTTCAATGTTTGAAGGGATAATAAACCCAGAAAGTGTGTATACGCATGAGTATGACAGCAATGTTAACAATTTGTCCCTTCTAATTCCTACAGAGCAGGGGTCATGAATAACTATTTTGCACTCAAAACCCTCACTTGGGGGAATTGAGAGCAGAAGACAAATTCATACATTTATGGATCCGGCATAAAATCATGAAATCTTGAAGAGGAATATTACTGGTATGTGAAATGTTGTACTATGTGAAATCTAAGATCACTAAACAGAAAGGCTCTAGGAATCTTCAATTCTGACTATTCATGACACTACCGAGGCTTTATTTCTAAGTCCCCTGGTCCTGGACATTCCAAGTAAAAGGTGAAAAGTGAGAGCTTAACCTAAATGCTGAAGTCATCATATCAAATGTATCACATTTTTGGAAGAAAGTGATGATGCAATGGTGATGGTGTACTTATAAATGATAGTAAATGTGTATGTACAAAAGTTCATACTGACGTAGATGGAATGACATCTGTTTCATCCCAACTTTGCCAAAAGCTGGTGTAAAATGATGTACACCATGTACAGGAATCCCAAGCCAAGCAAGCTTGAAATAGAATAGATCCATTTCACCTTTGTCTGACTTAAAACTTATGTACACGTACATCTACTTTGAGTTGCACAGAGTATGGAAAAGTAGGCATGAAATGTAATTCACTGCTGCATGATGACAAATAGTGGCTTTTTCCTGCAAAGCAAGTTGAGAACTACGGTGATCTTGCAAGCGCGAGCAATGTGGCGAGCATTGTGAGGTTGAGGTGGGGCGACCCCATGCGCTAACGAAGCCTTGGCTTGTGCAACTGGTATGACTGGTTTGACGCAAACTACACACGCTTTTCCACATGAAGCAAATTCTTGTCAGTTTACCCCATTTTTTCACTAACAACAACAAAAATCAAATTACAAAATAGCTTTACATCAAGATGACGTAAATTTGTTTATTTCTGTACACTCAAAGCCAAATCTTCCATCAAACTTGATAGATGTAGCACAGGAAATTTTTCAATCATTGTCAAATTTTCATCCAATTCAAAAAGTCTGGATGCAAATACCATGAAATTCTACAACTGGTGAGAATTTCTACAGAAAACTACCGAAATTTGCTTCACACTTCAGGGAAAAGTGATATTAGGTGAGGAATTTTAAACCACCACTCCACGACAATTTCTAATCTAATGTCTACCCAGCGGTTAAATGAAAGAGCTAAGGCCAGGGAAGGGCTAATCAGGACGTATGTCAAATTTCTGACCATTTTTTCCACAAAAATTTCTTCCAAACATTCCTAGCAGCACTGCAACAGACGAGGCTTTCCACAGTTTCGATAAAAATTGAAAAACATCGAAAAATTTAAGAGACAACATTTTGAAATTTCATTGAAATTGACAACACTGACTGCTGACAACACAAGGAGCAGACAACAGACGGGGTTAATGCTGTTATAGGGAAGTAAGAAAAAACATTGCAGGGAAAAACTGATGTTATTCTTGAAACAATGTAAAAAGATAGCAGCTATTGATAAGACACCAAATAGCAAAGTTAAAGAGGCAATTTAGGGAAGACTAGGACTATTTCAAAGGAAAAAAATCTCTAGCAATGAACTGCAGTGAGCAGGTAGTCTTAATTAAGAATTTTATCATCCATCAGCACAAGTTGAGGGCCATAGTTGTCCATAACATTAGACTCCAGTGATACATTGAGTGACCGTCACGACGTGCAGCATCAATTTGTGGAGGAGATACAGGAAAGCAATTTCAGTGATGTTGCTTTCCCTTTTCAGTGTCAATTTCGCCAAAATCACTAATTAAGTTCAGGATTCAAAATGTTGAAAGTAAGTGAGCTGAGAGTGTCATCTTGGACTAAGCTCAGAAATTGGCCTAAGTTATGTAGAAGAAAACCAGATCCTTGATTAGCCCCTCCTGGATCACACCAAACCCCAACAAAAGCCAGGACCATGAGATGAGAGGGTAGGAGAACGTACACTACACAACCAAGGGGTTCCACGGCATGCAAAGTGTCAGGGGGTGACTAACCAGTCTCACAGCGAATCGCAATTCTCTGGCCTCCATTGTGCAGTGGTCCTGGATCGGACTGGCTAGGAGTCGGACTGGCGAATAGAGGAAGAACTTGTTGTGCATAATGTTATCTGACTGAGCGTAAACGTGGATGTCTACGCCCTGTCATGACAGGCGTGGGACTCAAAATAATCTTCTGTTGACGTCAAGGTACAGAATTGTTCATATCTTTCACGTGTTTTTTTTAATCATTTACACTAAAATATGTTCCTTGTAGGGTCTAAGTCGAGTTGAGTCTAAGGCCAATGTTGATTACTTTTTAGCAAAAACCTACATCACTTTATGATACTGAGCATGCTATCAAAGCAGATTTCATAAAGTACTGGTGACAGTTTCTGTAGAGTACCTTTCAACTATCTTTCTAACCGTATTCACTGCTTTTTGGCAAAATTTTGATAAATGAACACATTTTAATAAAACAATATCAAGCTCGCTATGCGGAAATCAACAAGCCAGAAACGAATCTAATATAATCATCGCAAACTTTAGAACACGTCACGTATAATGCATTCCCACTTTCTCCGCTTTTAAATACGACTAAGAAAGCCAGATTACAGATTTTCAAGTTCATTCAACATTTGCGCGAACGCATTTGGTCGACTTTCATCGACCAGAAGCCACACTTCCTGTACACAGGTTTGCTTCTGATCGTAAACTACCATTTGATAGGTCAAGGTGGGAAATGGTATATTCTACTCGCCTTCGTATCGATTGGGGAGAGCGGCCATCTTTAATTGGCGTTCGACACATTTAGAAAGTGACCTGTGATTCTGAGCTGAATAGCTTCTACACTGAATGAGCATCAGTTTGCATAGGTAGTTTTTTTAGTAACGCTGTGTTATAATCTCGACTGATCACTAACGGAGGACTGATTCAAGAGAGGGGTGCAGAGTCATTCAGGAACCTCTGGGATAATACTTGTTCAATTAAAACTGGACCAAATGCAACTAAAGCAAAATAAAAGAACAGACCACTCTATATGGACGGGAAGCAGTCCGTATTGTATTGGTGTACGTTTGGAGAGGACATTGGAATTGTCGGGATGACCTGAAAATGTCCCTAGAGTGTGAAGGCTCAAGCTGCTTGAGAAGGAACCTCAATCAGTGTTACTACTCAAGATTGCAAGCACAATTCAAGTTCAGCTGAGCTTGTGTTGTTCCCGGATTGAGAACTCAACTCAAGTTCGCTTGAGCTTGAGTGTAGACTAACTGAAGATGATTCAAGTTCAGCTGAGCTTGTGTTACGCTAGATTGAGTTCTGCTGAGCTTGTGTCATACTGAGGTTGAATTCAAGCTCAGCTGAGGTAGTGTAAAACTCAGACTGAAAACACAACTCAAGCTCAGGCTGAGCTTAAGTACACTAAGCTTGAGTTGTACTGTGATTGAAGACAACTCAAGTGCAGCTGAGCTTGTCTTACACTCAGATTGAGAACACAACTCAAGCTCAGCTGAGGTGGTGTAAAACTCAGATTGAGATGACCACTTGCAAGCTCAGCTGATGTGGCCTTAATGTTGTGGAGTAGGTCATAAAGCACTGCCTATCACCAGGGTAGATCATCGGGCAAATATCAAATCCACCATCAGTTGTAAAACCTACGAGGGTATAACATGACATAAATCCATCACCAAACCATTTAAAGTGGTCCACCTTTACAAAGACATAACATCAACGATACACCAAGAAAATACCACCTACCTCCAGCATTTTCGGGTTTATACTTGAGTTCCACGTCGACGGTTGTGTCTTCATGCTTAAAAAAGTACTCTGGTTGTTTGAATTTTCGGCCATTTCCTCAGTCTCTAAAGAAAAACTCACTTCCTTTTTCGGCGGTTTTTCCTCGTCACTTACTATACTGCCATGGCTATTGCGTTTTTCTCCTCGATGATGAAATATTTTTTGCGTCTCTGTTTTCACGTTATATCTATGGTTGTCTCTGTCTTTTCGTTTGATGCATACGATTGCGACGATTAAAATAATGGCAAGAACACCTGAAACTGCTGCTAGGCACACCACGATTATTAAATTTCGATTACTAGGCTTGCCATCGATGTAGACACCAGTCAAGTCTATGGCTTTCCCTGTACCGTCTATCACAATATCTAACGCCTCAACATTGAGATTTTGAGGAATACCCCGGTCTATCACTTTTATGACCAGTTTATAAAGTAACGCATCTTTTTCTTCCATGGATTTTGCGACTTTGATTTCTCCCGTATCGGGATTTATTCGAAAAAGGCCTTCACTATTGCCACTTTTTATAACATAGGTCAGCTTGGCGTTAATACCGGTATCTGGATCTGTGGCATTAATCCGTGTAATCACATGATCAACTGGTTCGAGATATGATATGTAAATGGTGTGGTTGTGACTGTTGGGGAAGTGAAAAACCGGAGGACTATCATTTACATCTGTCACGTTTATCCGAACTGTGGCGGTACTGCTGAGCCTTTCTTCCTTCCCGTTGTCCTTGGCGAGCACGACAAGGTCATACCACGCCCGATGTTCACGATCTAACTCCTTTATGGTCTTAATCACGCCTTGTGAACTGATATCAAACATTTCTGATGCATCGTTGTACAGGAGGCTGTATGTGACTTCCTTATTCCGGCCAACATCCGGGTCGTACGCCGTGACGTTGCCAACAATGGTGTGAGGTTTGGCACTCTCCGTGACGTTAAAAGAAAACTTTTTCCTGAAGGTCGGTGGATTATCGTTCTTGTCGGTCACCTGAATGACGACCGATACCGAGGTACTCTGTGGCGGCTTCCCGCCATCCTTCGCAATCACTTGAAAACGAATGTGATCATATTCCTCGCGATCAAACGACCTATTTGCATAAATTTTACCATTTTTCGGGTCAATACGAACGAATTTTCTCCCAGCTTTGTTTATGGAGTACCTTATTTCACCATTGGTGCCAGTGTCTGTATCCGATGCTGAAACCTGGAACAGGAAGTCTCCGACGGTGTTGTTTTCAAAAACAGTGGTCCCGTATCGTTTTTTCGGAAACACTGGCTTGTTGTCATTTGCGTCAGTCACGAAGATGGATAAAGTCTTTCCAGTCCTCAGCGGCGGCTCGCCGGCATCAGAACACATGATCATAATCTCATGTTCTGATTGGTTCTCACGGTTTAGTTTCTCATTGGTGACCAACTTGTACTGGTTTGGCTCATCCGGCCCCATGGGCTGCAGACGAAATTTCTTATTATCGATGGTGCATGTAACTTCTGAATTCTGTCCCTGGTCTGGATCTTTGACAAGGATGTGAGCTACAAAAGTCCCGAGAGATGCAGACTCCGATACCTCGGCGCGTCCAGCGTCGGTCAGGAAGTTAACAGTAATCTCAGGTTCGTGATCATTGATGTCGCCGACAATAACGTTCACCCAGTTATTCACGGGAAATGAATTGGCGCCCTTATCACGCGCAGTAATAGGAATATTGTAAATCTGCGTATCTTCGTAGTCTAGTTTACCTTTGGTGAAGATCTCCCCGCTATCCTTATCAATACGGAATAACTTGCTGACTTTCTCAGAAGGCCTAGCACGAATGGAGTAAGTTATTCGACCGTTATCGCCAGCGTCTGGATCAACAGCTTCAACTTTCACAATACTGGTTCCGATCGTCACGTTTTCCTTCACGCGGACCTCGTACGGACGTTGTAAAAACTGTGGAGCGTTGTCGTTCGCATCTTGAATCTCCACCATTACCAAGAGCTGACCAGTTTGTTGGGGAACGCCGTGGTCTGTAGCGATGACACGAACCTGATGAGCGGCCGATAACTCCCGATCCAGCGTTTTGTTCACCAGCATGTACAACTCCGTGTTGCCGAATGTTTGCGCAACACGCAGCTCGAAAATTTTGTCAGCGTCGACAATACTGTATGAAAGGATTGAGTTATTGCCTGCGTCTCGATCTGTGGCTGTCTGGAGATGGAATTCCGACCCGACAGGGGATGTTTCGGGGATTTTTAAGGTCACAGGGTTGACTTCGAATTTTGGCGGGTTGTCGTTGATGTCTTCGATCTCCACGAACACTTTGATGGTTTGCCAGTACTGGGCCGGGCCTACACTGACAGTCAGTTCTAAGGAACAACGCTCAAAAGTTTTACAGCAAAGATTACCGGTAAAGTCACACAACGTATCACGATCGATTGGCTGCCGCGTTCTCAAAACACTTGTCTTATTATTAATGGCAAAGAACCGACCAGGCACAGAATTCCTATTCCAAAGTTGATATCGAAGCAGCTGCTGAACGGACGAATCATACTTGGCGCTTAATCCACTATCGTCAACGATGGTCCCCACGATTTTATCCTGTGGCTCCTCCTCCTTTATCTTGTAGTTGATATCCTTTCCCTGAATGAAGGGCCAGAAGACTGCTATCAGCAGGAGCACAACACCACCGGTCCTTCCTCGAGCCATCCTGGCATACAACTGACCAACCACACCACCGATTGAATGACTTACCCTCAATCAGGCTAAATAAGTCCCATTGGATCAAAGACTCAGAACAATTTGCCACATTTATTCCTTCTATTGTCCTCTCAACAAGTTAGGTTCAGGCAGCTTAAACCTCAGTAAACAAATGTTTGGATAGAAAGGGCCGACTCCTTGATCCTCTCTGCTGTTCCAGGGAATGGCACACCGTTTGTCTTTTACGACGTCTTCTTCACCTGTGAAAGATAAAATTAAAAAGATTTTGAGTCTTATAATCTGGACATCACCGTAGGATCTGATTGGCTTATCAAAGTGAGAAGGCTGAGGGGCGTTTATTTTGGGCGGTTGACAATTGAAGTGGAAGGCTGGAACGTAATGGAGTTGACAAAGGAATTGTAACAGTGTTTGCACAATGATGTTACCGGCCANTTTCGGGTCAATACGAACGAATTTTCTCCCAGCTTTGTTTATGGAGTACCTTATTTCACCATTGGTGCCGGTGTCTGTATCCGATGCTGAAACCTGGAACAGGAATTCTCCGATGGTGTTGTTTTCAAAAACAGTGGTCCCGTATCGTTTCTTTGGAAACACTGGCTTGTTGTCATTTGCGTCAGTCACAAAGATGGATAAAGTCTTTCCAGTCCTCAGCGGCGGGTCGCCGGCATCAGAACACATGATCATAATCTCATGTTCTGATTGGTTCTCACGGTTTAGTTTCTCATTGGTGACCAACTTGTACTGGTTCGGCTCATCCGCCCCCATGGGCTGCAGACGAAATTTCTTATTATCGATGGTGCATGTAACTTCTGAATTCTGTCCCTGGTCTGGATCTTTGACAAGGATGTGAGCTACAAAAGTCCCGAGAGATGCCGACTCCGATACCTCGGCGCGTCCAGCGTCGGTCAGGAAGTTAACAGTTATCTCAGGTTCGTGATCATTGATGTCGCCGACAAAAACATTCACCCAGTTATTTACGGGAAATGAATTGGCACCCTTATCACGCGCAGTAATCGGAATATTGTAAACCTGCGTATCTTCGTAGTCGAGTTTACCTTTGGTGAAGATCTCCCCGCTATCCTTATCAATACGGAATAACTTGCTGACTTTCTCAGAAGGCCTAGCACGAATGGAGTAAGTTATTCGACCGTTATCGCCAGCGTCTGGATCAACAGCTTCAACTTTCACAATACTGGTTCCGATCGTCACGTTTTCCTTGACACGGACCTCGTATGGACGTTGTAAAAACTGTGGAGCGTTGTCGTTCGCATCTTGAATCTCGACCATTACCAAGAGCTGACCAGTTTGTTGGGGAACGCCGTGGTCTGTAGCGATGACACGAACCTGATGAGCGGCTGATAACTCCCGATCCAGCGTTTTGTTCACCAGCATGTACAACTCCGTGTTGCCGAACGTTTGCGCAACACGCAGCTCGAAAATTTTGTCAGCGTCGACAATACTGTATGAAAGGATTGAGTTATTGCCTGCGTCTCGATCTGTCGCTGTCTGGAGATGGAATTCCGACCCGACAGGGGACGTTTCAGGGATTTTTAAGGTCACAGGGTTGACTTCGAATTTTGGCGGGTTGTCATTGATGTCTTCGATCTCCACGAACACTTTGATGAGTTGCCAGTACTGGGCCGGGCCTACACTGACAGTCAGTTCTAAGGAACAACGCTCAAAAGTTTTACAGCAAAGATTACCGGTAAAGTCACACAACGTATCACGATCGATTGGCTGCCGCGTTCTCAAAACACTTGTCTTATTATTAATGGCAAAGAACCGACCAGGCACAGAATTCCTATTCCAAAGTTGATATCGAAGCAGCTGCTGAACGGACGAATCATACTTGGCGCTTAATCCACTATCGTCAACGATGGTCCCCACGATTTTATCCTGTGGCTCCTCCTCCTTTATCTTGTAGTTGATATCCTTTCCCTGAATGAAGGGCCAGAAGACTGCTATCAGCAGGAGCACAACACCACCGGTCCTTCCTCGAGCCATCCTGGCATACAACTGACCAACCACACCACCGATTGAATGACTTACCCTCAATCAGGCTAAATAAGTCCCATTGGATCAAAGACTCAGAACAATTTGCCACATTTATTCCTTCTATTGTCCTCTCAACAAGTTAGGTTCAGGCAGCTTAAACCTCAGTAAACAAATGTTTGGATAGAAATGGGCCGACTCCTTGATCCTCTCTGCTGTTCCAGGGAATGGCACACCGTTTGTCTTTTACGAGGTCTTCTTCACCTGTGAAAGATAAAATTAAAAAGATTTTGAGTCTTATAATCTGGACATCACCGTAGGATCTGATTGGCTTATCAAAGTGAGAAGGCTGAGGGGCGTTTATTTTGGGCGGTTGACAATTGAAGTGGAAGGCTGGAACGTAATGGAGTTGACAAAGGAATTGTAACAGTGTTTGCACAATGATGTTACCGGCCAATAGGTGAGGGCGGCTTTGATGATGTTCACTGTCAGACGTCCTAAAGAACTCTGGCAGACGGTGGGCCAAATTACAGCCAATTGTCTAAATATGGGCACTAGCCAATCAGAATTGTCAGGGCACAGCTCTCAGGACATTGGACGTGGATCAGATAGCGATCTCGGACTCTGGTACCTCAGTTTGACAAAACATGTCCAAGCAATTTGTTGGTGCCAAGTTATTCACATTGACAAGTTTCGTAAATAGCCAGAGCATGAATGCAGCGAGACAATCAGACCATTATCAGGAGACCTGATATCAGATGACAGGTTTTTGACCCCTTTCCCCTGAGACCCTTCCCCTTTGTGCCCGGTTTCTAGTTTTTGTACCAGCTGCTTATTTTAGCTGAAGAGTCAAGTTACATTACCCACGGATCGTGAAATTTGACAAAACAGGCAAAAAGATTATCCCAGAATCTCATATTTCTCTTCTCAAACATGGTGGTTAACCCTCGTGAGGGCTCAAATATCTTTCTTTGATGTAAGGAGTGTAATCAAATGGTAGGGACAGTGGCAATTCATTTTAGACCCTTTTTTAGTATCAAGTTGCAGACATAATAGAAAGCATCAAATTTGGAACAAAATTTGTTACAAAATCAAGGCTTAAACACAAATTGCATAACGCCTGAACAGATTTTTGAACCCAGCAGATGACCGACCACGTTTGGTAAACATCATTATTGGAGGCACACCAAGGTGAAAAGTCAGTGAAAGGGCCAGCGGGTCTGATCTCAAAAGATCTATCTAAAATGATCCCAAAATATCCAGGAAAGTCGACAGATGCATTTGTTGACTTGTTGAATGTAAACAAGCAAGAAAATCGAAATCGTCCAGATTTAACTCTCTGTTTGAACAGTTTAAAGTGATCTGCTGGTAAAATGTGTGAAAAGGCAACGTGGGTAAATAAAGTTATTCATGACACCTGTCACCTGATCCTGGCTTTAACTACCTCAATGAGATTTATTGGTTTTTTATGCAAAACATGCAGTCGTTCGTTCTCTTTGGGAGAGTGTCCAAGCTAAGAAACGGAGACTGAAATTACTGTGGTTTGGTCAAGTGAATTGGATTCATTCACCAATGGACAGCAAGTGACGCTGCTCTCAGTGTAGGCCTAGAGGTTCTTCACTGATGTCACAACAGTCACGTGACAGCAATGAATCGGACATGTTGGCTGTCGAATGGTCACGTCATGACATTTTGACGTCATGATATGTGTGTTGACGCTCTGTTCATGCCGTAACGTCACTTGACATTTTGGCATCCAATATGGCGGCAGTGTGTCTTCATGGAAATGTGATGTCACGTGAAGAACCTCTACTCCTCTCAGTATAAGCCCTGGTGGTGAGATTATGAACCAATCTACAATTCGTGTTCCCTTATTTTATTTCATTCAGGTAACACCAGATCCACTTTGCCCTTCCTCAATCCTCTGATCTCTCTCAAGAACCACTCTGCCCCCTACTGGTCAGAAATACAACCAATATTTCATTAGGCTCAATTGAATAATTGATGAGTATTTGATGAAACTGATCCGCCGTGAATAAAATTTTAAAAACTTCCACTGTTTAATCAAAACAGAGAAAAAGGTTTATCAGCCTTTGTCAAGTACTGGGTTTGATTAAGTAAACAAAAAACACACAAATTATGCAAAACAGGCAGGAAATTTGAATTCAAATTACCCTACAAGTTGATAATCCTAAAACGATCCGTTTCATAATCCTAAAACACGATTCCTGAACACTGCCATGGAATTCCCCGGTCCGCTTAACCCCCATAATTCCCTGCGTTTGCATCAAGTGAGGCTTCATGTACGATGTGATCACGACTGCTGACTATGACGATGAACCACCGTCCGTCCAATCAATGAATCAACTGATTAACTTGTACTAATGTTGTTTCATTATTCATATAACAATCTACCAAGATTAATTAGCAACCGTGAAATTACGGGCGAATTGGGAGATGCGGTCAAATTGCAGGTTCACAGCACAGATAATGGCATTCATTTCAAGAAACACAGGCCAGAATCCCTTGTACAATCTCCACAGAAATACACTCTGATGTACAGTATGTTATGTCAAGTAGAATTGGAACAGAAATTGCACATCCGGAACATGACACCTGCAAAGATGGACAAGTAATCCCACATAAGAATTGGTGCCGAAACAAGATGCAAATAGGACGTCTTCTATTCATATTGAATTCAATTAGTGTAAAGTCTGAGCATCATATTTTGGTAGATAGCAAGTTCCCATGACTGTCTCAAAGATTTGGTTCAAAGAACTGTCCAATCACCCAAGAACTTTCAAAATGTGGTCAAACCTTGTGAACAACATAAACACCATGAAGTTCATACCCGTGTAGTTTCAGTTGCTCATGGCATCACAAACATGGCGAAGAGCCCGCAGTCAACGATACGATCTCATTACATCTTAAATACGTGCTACATGCCGATTTGCAACGACGCTAGTCATGAAGTGTTAGCGATCATAATGAGGCTAGTTAGGGTGCCACGGAAACATCTGGCATGCGCTAAATGTGGACTTGCGGTGAAAAAAACGGTAAGCAAACAGCGCTATTGGCTATCTATATGCTATTAGTAGGAAGCCACTGTGCTACATGTTCTTCTGATGAGACCATCGGTCCCGGCGTGTAAGTTAGATTGAGGAGGTTCTAAAAAAGAGAACGACTTATTCACAGGTGGCTGAGACGCATTTGAAGAAGCAAGAATATGGTAATAGAAATACTGTTATGGGTGGCAACGGGGCAATTTCTCGCGTTGGACATCTTTAGAATTTAGACGACAAGTGAAGCCGCTGGAATGCACAGCTACAGCAGGCGTTTTTCTTGCCAGCAAGCGAGGAAATTGACGATCAATATTATGACTTCGTTAGCTGGCCGACGTAATGTTCTTCCAATTAATTCAGATCCGATCATCAAAAACAGCAAAAACTTTGGGTGATTTTAATATACAGCAGGAGAAAACTGGAGTGCCCGGAGAAAACAAAGAGACAAAGAGAGTGACAGTGCTTCATGTAAGACAGGTGCAATCATGCTCGTGCCCCTGCGTGCCCTCAAAGTTGCACCGAGGAGCTCGATTGACCGTGCTCCTCGGCATCCTTGAAGTAACTGACCATCAAATTTCACGAGTGTGAACAGCTCTCCTCGAGCCTTTGAGGAGCTCAACTGATTGAGCTTCTGCAGATTTCAAACATGAAGCACTGGACTGAGAGATGGAGTTAATATTACATAAAACGTTTCCCTCAAAGACGTGGGCTGAAAAGGAAGTCACTGCCTGCTCCAGAAGTTACATTCTATGTCTGAATGATTACATGGCGTCTCGTCAGCACAAACCACCTGGAATGACAGGTTGAAGGCTGCTTCCTTCCACATCCTACCTCAATCTAAATCTCGAGTACGACAGCTCTTGGACGATGGCTTTGTCTTCAGAGGTGGCGCTCTCTCCAGGACGGGCCGAACCACAACAGATGTCCAGCGTCATCGAATCGTGATGATTACAGTTCAATGTTTACATCCCCAACATGGGCAAGAAACCAGGGAACATGCCCGGGGGGAGGGCCCAAAACTGGACAAAGGGGTCAATCTCCTCACAATGACGAGCCCTAGGGTCAAAGTACACCATCAGCCATTTGCTGTGTGAGAATCTAATTGCGGGGTGATCTCCCGTCGAATTCAGCTGACTGGTTTCATAAGCCGATTCAGACAATTGTGGATTTTCACAATGTGACAGGCGACAGTTAATTTGGTCAATGATTGTGGGTTGGACATTGTGCACACCTACGCCCCTTTATCACTCTTACAATCTCATACACCTACGGCTGTCAAATAGGAGGAAACCCGATTCATTTTACTCAGAAGTTTAATACCTTATTGAACACTTAATTTGAATTTAACTTCAATTGACTTCATCGTTAAGAAATAGTATTCACACTCGCTAACGAATTCATGCCCCATACCAAATGCCAAATGTCGCATGGCAAAAAGTAAACTTGTTTGATTACGTGACGTATTGGAAAGGTTAATGATTAATACTTTTACACATAAACCATTAACCAGTTAAGAAAAATAAAGAACGCATACCAAGGGTGGAAATATGATGGAAAAACACCTCGATTCAATGCAAATAGGAAAAAAAAAATTCTATTCAATGCATTACAATGAAACAAGGAGAAAATACTCTAATTACATGCCGAGCCATTTCTAATGAAAGGGGCGATTTTTATGTCAGCAATTGAAATACTTCCTTTGCAATTAATCAAGGTTTTTATCATTTCATTGCATGATGGTTAAAAAGTATGAATTTCATGACCCCGGGAGGTCAGATCGTTGAATGCGAGTGTTAAGTTTCCGAGCGTTCGGTAGCCAATTAGGTGCCGCCCGCCGTGGTGTGGTGGTGGTTCGCTTGATTTTTCCTATGGGACCTGGCATTTCGCTTTCAATGTATGATGCTGCCAATCTTCGCTCACAAGACTGATAGGTCATTTGTAGGTTCAGAGCAAAGGCATGCTCAATTAGGGTTCGCCCATAAAAACGGCTTCAACTCAACACGACTGAGACCAGTGTACAATACCCACAGCGCATGTACAGCAATGCCCTGGCAATTAAAAGTGAAATTTCATCCATCAATTTGATTTCAGCGAAAACGCCTAAAGATACACTGCAGTATGTGTATGTATCTGTGTATACAAGTGGCCAACTTGAAGTGAAACAGAAATCGTACAAGCACACATCATCTGTCCCCGAGGACAGCCATGTTCTCCTGTCTAATTTAGCACAAAGATAATTTCTCAGCACAATGAGATTGTTCCCTCCAAAGCTAATCCCACGAACCTCTTGCTGCAAAAGTGGTTTAAATTTTGCAAAAAGAATAATGGGCTAAGTTTCTTGACAATGAAATTAACTTGGAGTAGTGAATTCCATAGAGTGCTGTCTGCAAGTTAACGAAAGACGTATCTGTGTAGAGTCCAATTGGAGCCTTCACTCATCAGATCCTATGACCCTGACGTGGAGATTTTCAACGGGAACCTGTCTGCTAAATCCTACGGCCCTGACATGGAGCTTTTGAACGGGAACCTGTCCGCTAATTTCAGAAGTTGACACTTCAGAATGAGCTGAGTTTGGTATGTGGCCTATCAGAAGAACTCACCGTCTGCTCTGAGCATTTTTATGTGAAGATGGCAGCACCGTACAACTTCATGTCTGTCAGACCCTCATCTTACTGATCTGTAGGCCTACTCCTAAAGCTGGTGACGCCCACAAAAATTCATGACTAGAACATTGAAAATCATGTCCGTGTGACGTCTGTAATCTGTGAAGACACCAAAACCAGTCCTCCAGGGTGCAGCACTGGTGTTACCCCCCTCCCACCTGAGTGGTGGATGCGGACATACAACTCAAGAGAGATGGAGTAGCAAACACTGGTTTTTACCTCAGAGACATGGCTTATAGAGACAACTCTACTCAGATATCCGTATGTGTGCCACCTGCTTCAGATGTCAGATGAATCACTTCGCTTTAGCGATCTTCTCCAAAATTACCCGGATTTTCCTTCAACACAAAAATATGACAACGATGCAGCTGGAAATGACACAGACGCTGGCGTTCACCTGCTGAGGTGGACTAGTCCCTCATCTCTGAACAGACCGCCGAGACGCTGTGACATTTCTCGTATGGACCTGCAGCCATCATCGCCTAAATCCCCCTCCTCCCCCGGGATACTCTGGCTATCAGAATAATCCAGACCGTACCCCGGGGACCCCAGGTTATAGCATCATGAGGTATTCGCACACAATAGATCATTATTGCCATTAGTAGGAATGGCACAAGTTATTGGTGAAATATGCTGATAATAGCCTAAACAATATAATATATTATACCAATATTTCGTCACAGTTCTACACTGAAGCACAATCTTGTTATTCTGATGAGATTTTTACGATGAGTTTGATCCTTACTATTTGATCGTTAATATTAGATTTGGTTATCAAAATGACAGGAATGATTGGGGTTTGAGATCTAAATTGCGTGATTATGTAACAAGATTAACCCTTTCTCGCTGAAATGTACAACAACATCGATTTCATTTTGGATATGTACTGCCATTGTTTAGTAGCAACTGGCGAACCCAGTTACACAAGACACGACTGAAGGATATTCACCACGTTCAGTAAGCTGACTGCAATCGGAAACAAGAGCAGGTGGGTAAGGGAATGATCCCTCAGACATGTCAAGAGGTATCATGTTCACAATTAGCCAAATGGTAGATATTTCCACCCATAATGGACCGAGTCAACTGCACTTACACTATAGACAATGGCAATGAATTTTAGCTCAAGTTGGCTTGAAAAACTGTCTGGACAATTGTCTCTGAATTCCATTTCAGACAGATTACGTTTTGCACACTGAAGATGTGCAAGATGCATGGCAGTTTAAGTTCAAGTTGACGCAAAGTTGGTGCCGTGCATGAGTCATCGCAATTTGAGGGTGCCAGACTCAATAATGCACTAATGTGACCTGTAACCAATGCTGCTACCACTTTCCGTGGCGGGACCCACGGGACGATAGCAATTGATTGTCAGTGACATAACATCTTGTAAACAATGAAAACCATTACTAGTAATGCCAACTTCTAATGGAATCCACTATCAATTTGAACAAAAGGTGATTCTGACAAACTCTCAATTTTGCTGAGTCATCTTAGCGACTAGTCTCCAGAGATTTTGAGATTAACAGACCAAAATGTTGCCACTGGAGGATTCTCAATGCAGGAAAGAAAATACTCGAACATTAGCAACAAAAAATTTGATAATGGTTTCCTATTTAGCCAGTGATTTCTTGCCTAACAAAAACACAACGATGTTTCAACAACGTCTTTTTCACCAGGTTGAGAAACGTTCGTGGAGACTACTTCTCGGCTTGTTAGGAAATCTACTCATAATGAAGTCTACATTGCAATTGTGCTGCAAATCTGCCTTATTACTGCTGCATACTTCATCACTGCTCCATACATGCTTCACTGATGCATGTCTGCTTCATCACTACTGCATGTCTGCTTCACTGCTACATATCTGCTTCATTACTGCTGCAAATATGCTTCATCACTGCTACATTACTACATTATATGCTACTGCTATACTGCCTATATACTGCTTATATGTACTGCTACATTATATGCTACATTACTGCTGGATATATGCTTCGTTACTGCTACAGAATTGCTGGACTTTAGAAGGGGCACACCAACAAATCTGTCTAAGAGAAATTTCTTTTGTCGTCATGACATGGTCCCTTTAACACATACATTTCAATGTGGGTGTAACTGACACAGCAAAACACCATCGGCATTGGCCTTCCTCGATGATCTAAACCATTGAAAATGTCACAAATCCAACAATCGCAATTCTATACCTGTGTGATGACACCAAGCCCTTGAAGTCTAATAATAACCTGATACACAAATCCAGTTATTCACACCATTTATAAATAGAAACACCACCAACTCGGCAATTTTTTAAAGGTATTTATAAGTTTTTTATATACTTTATCAGTACGCATCAACTATATATAGATATGCCTCACTGTTGCAGATCAGTGGACATGAATCTCATTGGCTGTATTTAGAAGCTAATTATCTAAATGGACTACTGGGTGTCTCAAAAAAGACCATTTCTAATGCCATAAGTCAGTACTAAAATAAAAATAACAGTACCTCAGGAATCAAGCACATCAAAAGGAATAACTCAATATTGTGTTTGCATTGTTAGATTTTGGATTTTCTTTGGCATATAATGGAAAAAGAAAGTGCCAAACACTGGTGTCAACTGAGTGCAGGTCATTCCTGTGAAGGTCACCGTTGTGAATTCAAAGAGGAAGTCCAGCAATGATTCTTATGTCACTGATTTCATGGGTTAACCACAATTCTTGCATTCTAAAGAGAGTGACTTCTTCATTTGACAAGTTGACAACAGCAGTTTGCACTCTCTGTCCTCCAATTTCTCAAAACCTCACCATTTACTTCAAGAATAACTCAGGAAGTCTTAATTAGACAAAAACCTGACATCAAAACAAAGATAATAGCTGGAGATCACAATGTCAAATCATCGTCATTTACTCTCATCAACTGTGCATGGCAGTAATAGCACGTCTGCATGATACAATGGTCGACTCGTTCACGGCGAAGATTGTCCGACAATTATTCACAATTTTGTATCATTTTCCTGCGCTAACTTTGTTACAATAATTGCATGGAGGTTGCCCAAGTGAAAAGGCTCATTATTGTGATGGTAGGTAATGGCAGAATGTAACCAGGAAAACCCAGAGGAGGACATGATTAACTCATCCGGTGCCCGAACGCTGTACATTTGGTAAAGAAATCCGCCATTTAAAAACCAAACCGTTCCATCTCCAAACTTGTATTAGCCGTCAGTGTGCATAATTGAAGACAACACATGTAATCTATTGAGTGGACGCCAAACGTCGAATAATGAAATATAGTTTTTTAGCAGAAAATGATGGTCGTAGTCCTCCCTCGGTGCATTTTAGTTGCGGGGAAGCTGAAGTTATCCATGTGAATATTGATGCCAACAGTTGACCTGCAATAAATAATTCCACGTTATGTCTAGTTGCCAGTGACGAGGTTGCCAGAACGTTGGCGTAGGTCGCTCTTGGTGGGATTGGGAAGGGGCCTAGCCCCAAACTTTTGAAAATATTTGAAGGAATTTCTGCTTCTGGCAGTAAATTCAGACTTCCTACCAATATTAGGCCCCACAATGACACACCCCTGAACTACTGTCTTTCTAAATACAGATGTTTGTGCACTTTACACATCTGTGGTATTCCAGTGAGGTTTGCATCAAGCCATAATCACCAAAAAACATCCCTACAAAGGTGCTTGAAAAATTTGGATGATGCTTCCTAAATCCTTCACAGAGTATCTTGTGACGACTTCTCGTTTTTATTTCTACCACTGATGGCAATCAGCAGTAAACTCGCCTCGTTAAGCACTGATGCCACTAAGGGTTTTTACGATTATCCCCCAGTGCGCGCGGGGTATCGTGATCGTCGAGCACACCATCAATTATTAATGCAAAATCTCTCGTCTTCTCCACGTCTCCTATTCTCTCTGATGCTGCACTTACTGGGTACGTCACCCCCGTCAGTGCAGGGGAATAAAAAACCTGACGGATATGCCTCGAATGGTTTTGACACAGAATACCGGGATGTTAATCACGTAACCCTTTCAATACACAAACCATTGCCTGCCATGGAGAGTACCGGTACATTTTGCCATGAAATGACCAACATGATGCACACATCACGTGTAAGTAGGCCCAAACCTTTCAAACCCACAGCACATTCTTGTGACCTTTTAAGCTGGTGTGAAGTCCTTAAAGGTCACAACAAAGCTTTCAAGGTCACAACAAGGTTTTTCAAGGTCACAATGATACGATATATCATTGTGCAAAAACTAACCATTAATTTGAGGAGGGGATGTTTTCTCTTATAACTCTGGTTTCCCCCTACATAGGTGAAAAGGAAGTAAGTTCTTTGAAAGCAACTGTTTTCTCTTTCAAGAGTACATTGGAGATTACATCATCACTATACCCGGTATCAACAGACCAAACTGAGTTGCGTTTCACTCCGTCCCGGAAGCAGCGCCATCAAAGTGTCAAATCCTCAGACGTTTCTGATGTCTAATTCTCCGCGGCACACCCACAAAGTTCAACACCACAAGTTCTCTTGCATCGCGAAATATCAGAATTTCACAGCATGCGAGTATGGAATCGATTGTCTGTTTATTTTTATTGTTTAATTCCATAACGCTCACCTTGATCAATCTGATCGAATGTTATTTCCAACATGTGACCCTGGTAATTACCCATGGATGACTATATTTATCCACGAGTACGTCTCCATGATAAAGAACCAGGCTGGAGGGGTGGGATGGGTAATTTGTTTATGGAACGATATCATGGGCAACGTAGCAATTTGCCATTCACTATATTTTTAATGGGTATCGCAGTGCAGAATTTCAAGAGTCCGATTGCATTATTATTCTGATTCCATACTTCTATTACTGTCTAATTTTTACAGAATAACTTTTGATCAGCCTAGAACACTATAAGAGCTTTGACATCCTAGTGGTTATCACGTCTGCTCAGCAAGCAGGAGGTCCTGGGTTCAAATCTCAGGCTGTACGGAATTAATTATCCCTCGCTCTTCACGTCCGTCGCATGGGACGGTAAGCTGTGGTGTCAAGTAAAAGACCTCATCCAAGTGAGGAACATGAGTACATGTAGCTTGAAATGGCCTCTTCCATATACTTTTACCAGGGCCAATAATGCTATGGCTTCAGCCCTGATGGAAAAATCTAATACATGCAACAAATTCATATACCGGTACTCCAATGACAACCATGACTTTTTGTATGATTTAACCCTTCAACACCTTTACCGGGAATCCAGTTTTCTCCTGCAAGGCACTGATATTTTCTTTTCAGCTGTATTTCTTTTCATGGCCATCGATATTTAAAAAACGTGAACGGTTGCTGGTTACCACTCAAGGCGGACCGATTCTGCGACATTTGCAAAAAACAGTCATAAATCGTTTTCGCTAAGAGCTGCACATTTAATGGGGAGTTAATGCAGTAAAAATCGGCTCAGCCGGGCGAAAGATTCATATCACATGAACAATGGGTATTAGCTTCTGGCAAGATGGTGTCTGACTTGTGGAATAATCATGGATAGCAACGAGGACGCCTCGCTTTGATCCTGTTGAGTCATCTGCGACTGCGACGGCGGATAGTATCAACCGAATCCGCGGAGTTCTCGTTTTCAACAAAAGTCCTGCAGTCCTCCTCCAACACAATAGAAACACAGCCTCCACTCCCCATCTTTCATTAATCCTTTGTTGCTATGGATCTAATGCCAGATTCATTCCAACTTTTTCTCATCTTAGTTACAGCTACTCCAGGCTCCTTCCTCGGTATTTTTCTTTGAAGTTTTTCACCAGATTCAAAGCAGATTGTGTAAAAAAATGTCGTGTAAAAATCTAGGGTCAAATCTCACATGATTTCATGTAGATTAACAAGGTAAGGTGGGCGATGGTGCATTCATCTTAGTGGTAGGTGATGCTGTGGATTCTTCCATGGAAAAAAGGCATCCAGTCACCTCATATTCCATAAGCAAATACGGATGTTTTGCCGTTAGAAGCTCTCGCAGAAGCCTGTCCTATTTTGTCACGTGTTTTGCCTATAACTTTTGGCTTACTCCTCCATCACCAGTTGTACCATTCTACAGACAAATCCCAAATTCCCAGATCTGTGCACTTCCGCTGAAATTGTAAACAGAACCTCGACCTGAAACCAGCTGACGTGACGCCATCCATGATTCAGCAATGGTCCACTACTCTGACGCAACGTCGTCAAACTCACTGTTATCACATGGTCGTGGGGTTCTCTGCGTCACGTCATTCAGTGTCAGACTGAGGTTCTGTTTACGATTTCGGCGGAAGTGCGCAGATCTTTCTCGTTTTCGTCAATCTGCGATTTGTCTATAAGTTTGCATCAACTAAAATGATGATTTTCTGGGCAGTCAGGTGACAGCAGGCCAACAGCAAGCGGTATTCGAAAAGCTGCTTTATCAGCTTTTTTGAATACCCGACAGCAAAGGTTGGAAGAGAAAGACACAAAACAAATACCCATCTTCAGAAATAAACCACGGGTTCTTCATCCCCCCCCCCAACAACCACGTGGGAGTGAGCACCAAGAATCCCTGATACCCTCAGGATGACAAAGGCCCCATTCCTACAGGGTATACTTAACGGAGATTGTTGTAGTATTGTCTTTTAAACTGCTCATCATGTTTTTTCACCAACAGCACTTCTTTGTCAAAAGTCATACCATGTTGCGACTCTTATCTTGCCTGTGCGTTGACTTTTTGATTGTGAAGTCCCCTGTCGATCAATACAGGAGCATCGCCGCAGGCAACACTTCAGGGAATAATTCTATAATTGATACATCGGGCAACCCTTGTTGTCTTCCATATTGTTTGTTTAGTTCCTTGATGTTTATATTGATATTGTGCACATCTTCGTTCTAGAAGTTTCTAAATATACCTATTGTTGGTGTTTGCGGAGGTATTATGTTGTTATCGAATAATAGACTTTTGTACCTATGGTATATATTTTGTAGTTTTCTGAACTTTTCGTTTGATAGGCGAGATCACAGGGTACAGGAATGCAAACATTTCTACACATTGTCATGAAGCAGAGCTTTAAAATCTGTTCCAAAATAGATTTATAAGCTGTGAAGATGTGCAAGCAAATAATCCAGGAGGGTGCAGGCGGTCGGACCCTTCCCCCTAAATTCTGTACCAAAGTTGATTTAAGGGTGCCAAGATCACATGCACATCATCCAGGATGCACTGCTTAACCAATAGAGTGCTGTCTGCAAGTTAACGAAAGACGTATCTGTGTAGAGTCCAATTGGAGCCTTCACTCATCAGATCCTATGACCCTGACGTGGAACTTTTGAACGGGAACCTGTCTGCTAAATCCTACGACCCTGACGTGGAGCTTTTGAACGGGAACCTGTCTGCTAATTTCAGAAGTTGACACTTCAGAATGAGCTGAGTTTGGTATGTGGCTTATCAGAAGGACACGGTCTGCTCTGAGCATTTTTATGTGAAGATGGCAGCACCGTACAACTTCATGTCTGTCAGACCCTCATCTTACTGACCTGTGCTCCTAAAGCTGGTGAGGTGCACAAAAATTCATGACTAGAACATTGAAAATCATGTCCCTGTGACATGAGTCATCCGGGGTGCAGCACTGGTGTTACCCCCCCCCCCCCACCTGAGTGGTGGACGCGGACATACAACTCACAGAGATGGAGTAGCAAACACTGGTTTTTACCTCAGAGACATGGCTTGTAGAGACAACTCTACTCAAATATCCGTATGTGTGCCACCTGCTTCAGATGTCAGATGAATCACCTCGCTTTAGCGATCTTCTGCCAAATTACCCGGATTTTCCTTCAACGCAAAAATATGACAACGATGCAGCTGGAAATGACACAGACACTGGCGTTCACCTGCTGAGGTGGACTAGTTCCTCGTCTCTAAACAGACCGCCGAGACGCTGTGACATTTCTCATATGGACCTGCAGCCATCATCGCCTAAATCCCCCTCCTCCCCCGGGATACTCTGGCTATCAGAATAATCCAGACCGTACCCCGGGGACCCCAGGTTATAGCATCATGAGGTATTCACACACAATAGATCATTATTGCCATTAGTAGGAATGGCACAAGTTATTGGTGAAATATGCTGATAATAGCCTAAACAATATAATATATTATACCAATATTTCGTCACAGTTCTACACTGAAGCACAATCTTGTTATTCTGATGAGATTTTTACGATGAGTTTGATCGTTACTATTTGATCATTAATATTAGATTTGGTTATCAAAATGACAGGAATGATTGGGGTTTGAGATCTAAATTGCGTGATTATGTAACAAGATTAACCCTTTCTCGCTGAAATGTACAACAACATCGCTTTCATTTTGGATATGTGCTGCCAGTGTTTAGTAGCAACTGGCGAACCCAGTTACACAAGACACGACTGAAGGATATTCACCACGTTCAGTAAGCTGACTGCAATCGGAAACAAGAGCAGGTGGGTAAGGGAATGATCCCTCAGACATGTCAAGAGGTATCATGTTCACAATTAGCCAAATGGTACATATTTCCACCCGTAATGGACAGAGTCAACTGCACTTACACTGTAGACAATGGCAAGGAATTTTAGCTCAAGTTGGCTTGAAAAACAGTCTGGACAATTGTCTTTGAAATCCATTTCAGATAGACTATATTTTGCACACTGAAAATGTGCAAGATGTATGGCAGTTAAGGTTCAAGTTGGTGTGAAATTGGTGCTGTGCATGAGTCATCGCAATTTGAGGGTGCCAGACTCAATAATGCACTAATGTGACCTGTAACCAATGCTGCTACCACTTTCCGTGGCGGGACCCACGGGACGATAGCAATTGATTGTCAGTGACATAACATCTTGTAAACAATGAAAACCATTACTAGTAATGCTGACTTCTAATGGAATCCACTATCAATTTGAACAAAAGGTGATTCTGACAAACTCTCAATTCTGCTGAGTCATCTTAGCGACTAGTCTCCAGAGATTTTGCGATTAACAGACCAAAATGTTGCCACTGGAGGATTCTCAACGCAGGAAAGAAAATACTCGAAGATTAGCAACAAAAAATTTGATAATGGTTTCCTATTTAGCCAGTGATTTCTTGCCTAACAAAAACACAACGATGTTTCAACAACGTCTTTTTCACCAGGCTGAGAAACGTTCGTGGAGACTACTTCTCGGCTTGTTAGGAAATCTACTCATAATGAAGTCTACATTGCAATTGTGCTGCAAATCTGCTTCATTACTGCTGCATACTTCATCACTGCTCCATACATGCTTCACTGCTGCATGTGTGCTTCATCACTACTGCATGTCTGCTTCACTGCTACATATCTGCTTCATTACTGCTGCAAATATGCTTCATCACTGCTACATTACTACATTATATGCTACTGCTATACTGCCTATACTGCTTATATGTACTGCTACATTATATGCTACATTACTGCTGGATATATGCTTCGTTACTGCTACAGAATTGCTGGACTTTTAGAAGGGGCACACCAACAAATCTGTCTAAGAGAAATTTCTTTTGTCGTCATGACATGGTCCCTTAACACATACATTTCAATGTGGGTGTAACTGACACAGCAAAACACCATCGGCATTGGCCTTCCTCAATGATCTAAACCATTGAAAATGTCACAAATCCAACAATCGCAATTCTATACCTGTGTGATGACACCAAGCCCTTGAAGTCTAATAATAACCTGATACACAAATCCAGTTATTCACACCGTTTATAAATAGAAACACCACTAACTCGGCAATTTTTTAAAGGTATTTATAAGTTTTTTATATACTTTATCAGTACGCATCAACTATATATAGATATGCCTCACTGTTGCAGATCAGTGGACATGAATCTCATTGGCTGTATTTAGAAGCTAATTATCTAAATGGACTACTGGGCGTCTCAAAAAAGACCACTTCTAATGCCATAAGTCAGTACTTCGTCCAGGAATCAAGCACATCAAAAGGAATAACTCCATAAATGGTGAAATCTTGCATTTGCATTGTTATGTTAAAGTTGGGATTTTCTTCTGCATATCATGGAGAAAACAAAGTGCCAAACACTGGTGCCGACTGAGTGCAGGTCATTGCTGTGCAGGTCATTGCTGTGAATGTCATTGCTGCAAAGGTCAATGCTGCGAAGGTCACTGCTGTGAAGGTCACTGCTGTGAATTCAAATGGGGGAGTCTAACAAATGTACACCAATAATGTGATTCTAATACACTGAAGGCATTGGTTAGCCACAATTCTTGGTTCTAAAGAGAAGGAGTTGTTCAAGTGTTATAAGTGACAGCAATAGTTTGCACTCTCTGTCCTCCAATTTGTCAAACCTCACCATTTACTTCAAGAATAACTCAGGAAGTCTTAATTAGACAAAAACCTGACATCAAAACAAAGATAATAGCTGGAGATCACAATGTCAAATCATCGTCATTTAGTCTCATCAACTGTGCATGCCAGTAATAGCACGTCTGCATGATACAATGGTTGACTTGTTCACGGCGAAGATTGGCCGACAATTATTCACAATTTTGTATCATTTTCCTGCGCTAACTTTGTTACAATAATTGCATGGAGGTTGCCCAAGTGAAAAGGCTCATTATTGTGATGGTAGGTAATGGCAGAATGTAACCAGGAAAACCCAGAGGAGGACATGATTAACTCATCCGGTGCCCGAACACTGTACATTTGGTAAAGAAATCCGCCATTTAAAAACCAAACCGTTCCATCTCCAAACTTGTATTAGCCGTCAGTGTGCATAATTGAAGACAACACATGTAATCTATTGAGTGGACGCCAAACGTCGAATAATGAAATATAGTTTTTTAGCAGAAAATGATGGTCGTAGTCCTCCCTCGGTGCATTTTAGTTGCAGGAAGCTGAAGTTATCCATGTGAATATTGATGCTAACAAATGACCTGCAATAAATAATTCCTATGTCTAGCTGCCGGTGACAAGGTTGTCAGAACATTGGCATAGGTCGCTCTGGGTGGGATTGGGAAGGGGCCTAGCCCCAAACTTTTGAAAATATTTGAAGGAATTTCTGTTTCTGGCGGTAAATTCAGACTTCCTACCAATATTACGCCCCACAATGACACACCCCTGAACTCCTGTCTTTCTAAATACAGATGTTTGTGCACTTTACACATCTTTGGTATTCCAGCGAGGTTTGCACACAGCCATAATCACCAAAAAACGTCCCTACAAAGGTGCTTGAAAAATTTGGATGATGCTTCCTAAATCCTTCACAGAGTATCTTGTGACGACTTCTCGTTTTTATTTCTACCACTGATGGCAATCAGCAGTAAACGCGCCTCGTTAAGCACTGATGCCACTAAGGGTTTTTACGATTATCCCCCAGTGCGCGCGGGGTATCGTGATCGTCGAGCACACCATCAATTATTAATGCAAAATCTCTCGTCTTCTCCACTTCTCCTATTCTCTCTGATGCTGCACTTACTGGGTACGTCACCCCCGTCAGTGCAGGGGAATAAAAAACCTGACGGAAACGCCTCGAATGGTTTTGACACAGATGTTAATCACTTAACCCTTTCAATACACAAACCATTGCCTGCCATGGAGAGTACATGTACATTTTGCCATGAAATGACCAACATGATGCACACATCCCGTGTAAGTAGGCCCAAACCTTTCAAAGCCACAGCACATTCTTGTGACCTTTTAAGCTGGTGGAAGTCCTTAAAGGTCACAACAAAGTTTTCAAGGTCACAACAAGGTCTTTCAAGGTCACAACAAGGTCTTTCAAGGTCACAATGATACGATATATCATTGTGCAAAAACTAACCATTAATTTGAGTACAAGGGAAGGACCTCCTTGCATTGAGGGGATGTTTTCTCTTGTAACTCTGGTCTCCCTCTGCATTTTCATTATCTAATTTTGTCAGTGGGCCAAATGCGGTTCATGGAACTCACGACAGGTGAAAAGGAAGGAAGTTCTTTGAAAGCAACTGTTTTCTCTTGGGTACATAGGTTTCCTCAGAGATTACATCATCACCATATCAACAGACCAAACCGAGTTGCGTTTCACTCCGTCCCGGAAGCAGCGCCATCAAAGTGTCAAATCCTCAGACGTTTCTGATGTCTAATTCTACGCGGCACACCCACAAAGTTCAACACCACAAGTTCTCTCAAATCACGAAATATCAGAATTTCACAGCACGCGAGTATGGAATCGATTGTCTGTTTATTTTTATTGTTTAATTCCATAACGCTCACCTTGATCAATCTGATCGAATGTTATTTCCAACATGTGACCCTGGTAATTACCCATGGATGACTATATTTATCCACGAGTACGTCTCCACCATAAAGAACCAGGCTGGAGGGGTGGGATGGGTAATTTGTTTATGGAACGATATCATGGGCAACGTAGCAATTTGCCATTCACAATATTTTTCATGGGTATCGCAGTGCAGAATTTCAAGAGTCTGATTGCATTATTATTCTGATTCCATACTTCTATTACTGTCTTAATTTTTACAGAATAACTTTTGATCAGCCAAGAACACTATAAGAGCTTTGACATCCTAGTGGTTATCACGTCTGCTCAGCAAGCGGGAGGTCCTGGGTTCAAATCCCAGGCTGTACGGAATTAATTATCCCTCGCTCTTCACGTCCGTCGCATGGGACGGTAAGCTGTGGTGTCAATACATATACCGGTACTCCAATGACAACCATGACTTTTTGTATGATTTAACCCTTCAACACCTTTACCGGGAATCCAGTTTTCTCCTGCAAGGCACTGATATTTTCTTTTCAGCTATATTTCTTTTCGTGACCATCGATATATATAAAAACGTGAACGGTTACTGGTAACCACTCAAGGCGGACCGATTCTGCGACATCTGCAAAAAACAGTCATAAATCTTTTTCGCTAAGAGCTGCACATTTAATGGGGAGTTAATGCAGTAAAAATCGGCTCAGCCGGGCGAAAGATTCATATCACATGAACAATGGGTCTTAGCTTCTGGCAAGATGGTGTCTGACTTGTGGAATAATCATGGATAGCAACGAGGACGCCTCGCTTTGATCCTGTTGAGTCATCTGCGACTGCGACGGCGGATAGTATCAACCGAATCCGCGGAGTTCTCGTTTTCAACAAAAGTCCTGCAGTCCTCCTCCAACACAATAGAAACACAGCCTCCACTCCCCATCTTTCATTAATCCTTTGTTGCTATGGATCTAATGCCAGATTCATTCCAACTTTTTCTCATCTTAGTTATAGCTACTCCAGGCTCCTTCCTCGGTATTTTTCTTTGAAGTTTTTCACCAGATTCAAAGCAGATTGTGTAAAAAAATGTAAAAATCTAGGGTCAAATCTCACATGATTTCATGTAGATTAACAAGGTAAGGTGGGCGATTCATCTTAGTGGTAGGTGATGCTGTGGATTCTTCCATGGAAAAAGGCATCCAGTCACCCCATATTCCATAAGTAAATACGGATGTCTTGCCGTTAGAAACTCCTATAGAAACCTGTCATATTTCGTCATGTGTTTTGCCTATAACTTTTGGTGTACTCCTCCACGACCAGTGTACCATTCTACAACTTTGCATCAGCTAAAATGATGATTTTCTGGGCAGTCAGGTGACAGCACGCCAACAGCAAGCAGTATTCGAAAAGCTGCTTTATCAGCTTTTTTGAATACCCGACAGCAAAGGCACAAAAGGTTTGGTTGGAAGAGAAAGACACAAAACAAATACCCATCTTCAGAAATAAACCAGGGGTTCTTAATCCCCCCCCCCCCAACAACCACNACCCCCCCCCCCCCCCCAACAACCACGTGGGAGTGATACCCTCAGGATGACAAAGGCCCCATTCCTACACGGCTAACGTAACGGAGATCATTGTAGTATTGTCTTTAAAACTGCTCATCATGTTTTTGCCACCAACAGCACTTCTTTGTCAAAAGTCATACCATGTTGCGACTCTTATCTTGCCTGTGTGTCAACTTATTGATTGTGAAGTCCCGTGTCGATCAATACAGGAGCATCGCCACAGGCAACACTTCAAGGAATAATTCTATAATTGATACATCGGGCAACCCTTGTTGTCTTCCATATTGTTTGTTTAGTTCCTTGATGTTTATATTGATATTGTGCACATCTTCCTTCTAGAAGTTTCTAAATATACCTATTGTTGGTGTTTGCGGAGGTATTATGTTGTTATCGAATAATAGACTTTTGTACCTATGGTATATATTTTGTAGTTTTCTGAACTTTTCGTTTGATAGGCGAGATCACAGGGTACAGGAATGCAAACATTTCTACACACTGTCATGAAGCAGAGTTTTAAAATCTGTTCCAAAATAGATTTATAAGCTGTGAAGATGTGCAAGCAAATAATCCAGGAGGGTCCAGGTGGTCGGCCCCCTCCCCCCTAAATTCTGTACCAAAGTTGATTTAAGGGTGCCAAGATCACATCCAAACCATCCAGGATGGACCGCTTACCCCCCCCCCTCGTCTTGGCAACCAACAATTTTCATCAAGCTTTGTCAGAAGTTGTGCACATCTCAGCATTTAGATTTTCAAATTTTATTGAAGCACCCGCCTTCATGTGCTCCCTGTGGCCACCATCTTCAGACCTTGCAAAAAAGTCAAGATGCGCCCCCCCCCATGTCAGTAGTGACAGGTCCTACTGTTGCCATTACAAGAACCACATCATAATCATGGCAGTCTCATCCTCTCTTAGTACACTCTTAACAAAGATCCTTGAACTTCCTCTCAGCAGCAGATAAGATGTTGACTGATCAATAATGGGTGTAACAATGATTTTGTTGAGATTATCGTCTTAACGGCAATATGACACATTTGATCTGTGACAGTAGAAATCTTCCCAAGACATCTAAATCGATATACACACAAGCCGATAGCGGTACTACTTTTACACGTCATGCATAAAGTCAAGTACGGTATACATGTATCAAGTAAGACAACCTGAGTGATTTTAAGGTACAGTTTCAAATCCAGTCTCAGTGCACCGAGTGTGTACGTTCCTGTGCAATGACTGCATGTGCGGATCCAGAGCGGGCACACCGGACGACCCCTCCCCTTTTGGCCAACAAATGTGACAATGAAATTCTAGAATTTGGAGCAAATCGTTGAAATTCACCACTGATTTCAGTGTATGGAATGAACTAAGGAACAAAATTCTGACCACACCTGAACACGGAAACATGAAAACTTCTATCATATCCTGCAAGAAGGACAAAACGGCTCTAGATTGGGTTTGTTGGAACAAAGGGAAAATATTTCTGAGGACATGTAAATTCATCAAGAAACCCTTCAGAATGATTGCAACCAACGACATGGCTGGTCATGTAAGGGTCACAGCCTGTCAATAAATGTCAATTAAACAGGCACTAATTAACAAAATGATGGATCTGCCACATGTAATTCAGTTCAGGCGTATCTCAGGTGACGAGATTAAACTGATTGTGTCACCGCTGTTGTCTTTCTTCATTTAGTTATAGAACGGTTATGAATACAGTCAGTGAAAGATATTGCGCCACCTATTGTCACGGCGCACACACTTCTTGTTGAGTCAGAATGATGTGACCCGCTCCAGCAAAAGCAGGCACAAGTCACAACCGAGGAAAGGGTAAATGACCTTACAACACAATAGCTGAAATGTACGTCTCTGCAGGTTGACAATAGTAGTGGACAGCAGTGATAATCGTTGAGTAAACTGATGATCACCTGCGACATGCGCCTACTTTTGCTTAAAATCAGGTCACAAATGTCCAGGGACAGGCTTCCCACCAAAACACTTTCCCAAATTGTCACACCTAAACATGTGCCCACTCCAAATTAACAGACAACCACTAAAACAGGATGCTCATTGATAAACAAATGAATTATGAATAATCAGCATTGGCACCTCTAAACCTGGTTACAGCATGACACAATGCAACAGAATGAGACTCTAGAGAGCTGAAATTGACCGCGGGACTGCTCCACTATCAGGCTCAGAACTTTGAGAGTTGTCGATTTCAGTTTTCAGTTCAAGGGTCTTGTCTGCAATGGATACTCTCAATGGATTTTGTTTATGTATGAGGAAAATTGGTGAAGTGAGGAGTTTTCAACAACATGAGCCAACTTCGATTCAATTGTCAATAAAGACAACAAGAAGAGCCATCCTCCCATAGCAGGGCTTTGGTCTCGCTTCTCTTCATACACTTGCAGTGAGTGTATGAAAGAACCCCTGCTGCGGGAGGATGAAGAAAAACAAAACTATGGGGAAATCGAAGGCTAAGAGAAGAATTCGTCTACGAAAACTTGTTAGCACCTTCAGTCTACTGGTCTAGTTCCCTTCTCCTTTTGATGTAGGCCTATCTTTCCTACATCAGTCAAAAAACCTCATCAAATAAGACCAGAATACTGCAAGGCTTCCTCAAAATCACACCAGATACCCTTATAACACCACATTCCTTCTTTCATCACAGTCATGCTGCATTTCGCTCAAAGGCAACCAATGAATTCCTGGCAACTGCCACTGTTTTGTAGTGTATTGATTTACCACATAAAAAGGTGGCCTCTGCATACAAAATCGTTCACACCACGCCGTGCTCAATGTACGTACACCCCCTTCCATAGCTCTCGTAAAATGCTTCACCATCGAAGAAACAGTAGACGAACAAACAAACCAGAGGTTTCTTATTAAAAAAGGAAATCACAAAAGAATGCCATTACTGTAAATGCATTAGGAATGGATAACTTTCTTATAATCACTAAAGGAATACTAAAGGGACCTAATTTATTGGTAACTATGCTCTTAAGGAGCATAAGGAGGTGCACTTGGTGATGAGAAACACCACTTGGTCGTAGAAGAGTACTTGGGTGAAACGGTTCCCTGGTCTGTGGTACTCCACGCAGAGGGGAAATACCACTTTTGTTTTGAGAGAGTAGAAAAGAACTCAGTTTGGGATCTTGTGTTGCAACAGGACAGCAATCTCATTTAAAGAATACTCTTGCCTTTATGACATTAGTGACCTGCTCTCACAAAAGTAGGCACTTGTCGCAACCAAGGAAAGGGGTTTAATGGCCTTACAACACAATAGCTGAAATGTACATCTCTGCAGGTTGACAATAGTAGTGGACAGCAGTGATAATACTTGATGATCAGTGATGATCACATGCAACAACTTTTGCTGAGAGGGTCACATTTGTGCTATCATATTGCTCCAAAGGACATGATGTCAGGAGAAGAGAGATCTAGATTGTGGAGTTATTTTGCCACACCCTGTACAGTGACCAAGCAATCACCATTTCACAACACCACCATTGTCCGTAGAAATTATCTTGTGGCAAACACCAAGGCTTAAGACCTTTATCTGATACATTCAACCATAAAACTTGTAATCCCCGATACCACCCGCTACAGAATATGTAACTTGGATGCTGATCATCAACTCCATCAATTGTGGTCGCGAGAATGTCATCAGAGGTCTCCATTACTAGTTGGCGGTATTTCTCTTAATCGTATGAAACACCACTGGTTTGGTCTGTGGCATGACAATGAGAAGCCAATAATGACAACCTAAACCCGAGTCAGTATACATACGATTAGTTCACTTATCTCCTCGGGCAGATCGCTTTATCAGATGGTGACCAATAGAAGCACAAAGAAGACTTCAAGGACATGATGATCCGCTAACAGAAACCTGCGTCCAGTGATCACAGATTAAGCAGGTTAGCTTCTTATAGGTACATTTCATCAAGTTGACTTGTACGCGGAGACGTCGCTAGGAGCATGCTTGAGGCATTACCAGATAACATTCTCGCTAATAGAAAATGGTCACATGTATTAAGCCAGTGGGATAATTACGTGATTGTTGGTTTTCACGGATGCAAGAATGAGCAAGTAGCCTTTAATGATAGAGGAGAAGGATTGACACACGCTGGCTTGTTCCGCCGACCAGAACATGCTGTGGTCATCGTTGGTACGTGGCTCATACACAAGCATTGATCTCGAATGCCATTATGATTATTTGGGGTATTTTTCCGTAATTTGATCCGGCCTCTTACTTACTTGATAGGAAACCCTATAGAACAGGATCAAACAGGCTGAGTAGCCACTGAGGACACTCTGTCTGTTTCCGACTACATGTTAGCTCCAAGGAAGTAACTCATGACATGTGTTTTACTTGAGTGTTGATCTTGTGGTCAGCTTCCACTAACGATATATCAAGGAGCCATCAAATAAAGATTCAACCCCAAGTGAAGGGTATACATTGACTTACTAGTATATGTATATTACCCCTTTCTAAGAGATCCATATTTGCGGTACAAGGAATGGACTATAAATTCATAGGAAACACAGAAGACATCAAAACTTGTTTTGATCCCAAAGAAAACCTGTTCTCTTTTGTGATATTTCATGAAGTCAAAAGTTGCCAAAATGGACGAATCTTCCAGGAGAATGTGGCAACGAGTTCATCAAATGGAAGGAGGTACCAAAGTGGTGAGGGTCCAGCCAACGACTGAAAAGACTCCATTGCCACCAACTCTGAAAGTCTCCACCATACCAGATGCCTATGTTCACTATGACAGAATATGCAGCACTAAGCCTTGTTGTGAAATGAACATGGTCATCAGGTATAAAAGGCAAACTCTTGTAGCAACATGTATTCACCGCGCTATAAACAGAAATGCAAAAATGACAATAATCCTTCGGTCTTCGGCGGAAAAGAAGAATGAGCAAGATGACAATGAACACCACCACCACGGCAAACCACTCAAGCTCCGAAACCTCCAGCACAACACAATCATATCTGCATCACCAGAAAAATGTTCTTTTCCTTCACCGAACAGCGGATAACAGGCAAAGGGATAAATCAAACCAACAGTCAAGCTTCCTTGCCATCGTTTCAACACATTAGCACAACGACCATCAAAAGAATGCTCTTTCCCTTGTAAGGATTAGAAAGACCATCAAAAGAATGCTCTTTCCCTTGTGCGGATTAGTAAGACCATCATTGCCACGTTCCAACAGATCCATTTGTATCTTCTTTTGCTCTGATCAATCTGTTACAACTCCCTCGTGCCTCTTGGAGAAATCTCTTTCACCGAATCCTTCCGCAAACCAGTCTATCTTCACCAACATAATCTATCGCGTCTATTGAATTGTTTTGAGCTCATTAAAAGGACCTGTCATTGCAATTCAGAGGGCTCGAAACCTTGGGGAAATTTTGGTTTATAGCGAAGAATTAATACAACCAATGGGTTGGTTTACTAAAAAGCTTTTCGCTTTAATGAGCCCATAACTCCATGATTCTTAACAATGAAATTCAAGACGCATTTTTCAAATGACGAAGACAAATGAAGATTTCAACTGCCATGGTGACTCCGGATATATTTCACGACTTCGAGCGTCGGCAAGACAGTGACTGATGGAAAATGATTGAATCTTCTATTATACAAAAATACTTGAGTTTATATGATGTATGGAGTATGGAGTATGGAGAGTTTATATGATGTATGGAGTATGAAGAGTTTATATGATGTATGGAGTATGGAGTATGGAGTATGGAGAGTTTATATGATGTACGGAGTATGGAGAGTTTAATGTATGGAGTATGGAGAGTTTATATGATGTATGGAGTATGGAGTATGGAGTATGGAGAGTTTATATGATGTACGGAGTATGGAGAGTTTATATGATGTATGGAGTATGGAGAGTTTATATGATGTATGGAGTATGGAGTGATCTTTCATTGTGTGTGGTAATCTTTCACCGAGTCTGCCTTCTTCTGCTTAACCCTTGAAGCCAGCAGGACACCAGGTGAAATCACAAGCGATCTAAAATCGGCTGTTGATGCCACGTGTGCACTGGACAATGATGCACGGAGTCTTCCTGCCAGCGATGAGCATCCAATATCAAACGATACCAAAACCGATGTCGCTAGTCTGCGGTGGCTGGCGAGAAGATCGGTGGTGAGTAGATCGCTTGCGATATCACCTGGTGTTCTGCAGCTTAAGGTACTACCACTACCAAATTGCATCAGAAGTTGTTGTTGTTGTTGTTGTAATCCATTTATTATAAAACTAAAGATAAAAGTACAAAACGGCCAATGCCGAAGTATATGGCCCAACGTCAGGAGTGACAGACTAGTCTTTGCACACTGAAATCTCACACTAAGTACATTCCATTGGTTCAGACTGGAATCTGTCAAACTTTGAAGCCAGGATCCAAAACGACACAAAAACTTTGCGCCATGTTCCCTTCATCCTGTTGCCAACTTCATTCTGCGGCACAAATGCAAGGAATCTTGTACACGGACGGTAGAACCCTATCCCTTATAAGCTTATTGCTTTTTTCCCATACAAGCGACTGAGAACCTCGGCTTTTTTACAAGAGAATCTCTTTGTTTCTGTCAGTAAATCGAACACAAGTGGATCTCGTGTCATGTCCAACTCCACTTTCGGGCCGGTAGCTGATCCTCGCTAGTTAATAGCATTGGCCCACATGAGACGTGCATAATAAGATCCTTTTGAAATGACAATATGGGTATTGCAAACGTACGTACACAAATATGGCTCGAGAAGTTATGGCGGAAACGTTAGATGTTTTTACTGCGAGTATTGACATTGGGAATTTTTAAAAGTCATGTTGATGTTTCGCAGATGATGCTACTTTCCGAGAGCAAAGGAATGGTAGCAACAGCTTCAAGGACCGGAAGAACTCCAGAAGGAGCAAGAACGGAAGGAAACGACATGTTGTTTAAGGTGGTGAGAGCAGAATTTATGAGAAGACAGTGACAGTCAAGGAACACAAAGGTGAAGTCCATGGAGCAAGGTTCAATGATGAGGAATAGCAAAAGCCGTTTTGGAAGGTGAAGGACGTGCTGCATGGATGGATATGCCTTCAAGAGTATGGTAAAAATATGCCCACTTTTGTAAAGTAAGAGCAGGTACAGGACTAGCAGTGGCAGAACTTTGCATGTAAAGAGAAGAAAGACCTTTGATCAAAGTAGACAAAGTACTAGACAAAAAAAACTTGGCCTAAGAAGTGGAATACAAGGGTTGAACAAAAAACTTCAGCTTCTCAGTTTCCATAATCGGCAAAGCTCCAGACTCAAGGGGAACAAGCACAGCATTGAACGTCCCCCGTCGCCCCGGGTGCAAGTTCGACAGGCCTGTATTTTGAAGATTCCGTTCAGTATTAAGGGCACAATCACAGTTTATATGATTTGGCTTTTTGGCCCCCTGGTGGCAAAGTGGGAAATCAGATTTGGTCGATTCTTTGACGCGACACACCGTTGGCCCATGATACATCCCTCCACCAAATATCAACCCAAAATTTTCAGTCGTTCAGAAGTTACAGAGAGGAAGGGAATTTATGTGGTTTGTACAAAGCGCCCCCTACAGGGCTGGAAAATGAATGTAATTGAAAACCCGCAGAGTATATTATTTAGCCTTGCTAGATGAGGCTACCATAAAAATTTTGTGAAATTCTGTTCAGTATTAAAGGTGTAATCGCAGTTTTTGTGTTTTGGCTTTTGGCCCCCTGGTGGCAAAGTCGAGAATCGGATTTGGCCGATTCTTTCACGCGACACACCGTTGGCCCATGGTACATCCCCCCATCAAATATCAACCCAAAATTTTCNTGACCTTGAAA
Source organism: Notospermus geniculatus (assembly GCA_002633025.1). Taxonomy (NCBI): domain Eukaryota; kingdom Metazoa; phylum Nemertea; class Pilidiophora; order Heteronemertea; family Lineidae; genus Notospermus; species Notospermus geniculatus. Next base: position 237,451 of record NMRB01000615.1, read on the forward strand.
AGTAGGTCAAATCAAAAACCCGTTATATATGTTATGTATCCTTATTAGCTACACCTATGATAAAAATTTGGAGATGATCTAGTCATTAGTTCAGGAGTTATTGCGCTTTTTGTGTTTTTGGTTTCCGCCACCTGGTGGCCAAACTGAGAGTCGAATCGGACCGAAACTTGGTGTCGTGGGTCATCTGACCTAGGGGTATATATGCACCAAGTTTCAGATCAATAGCTCCAGCGGTTACGAAACGTGCCCTGCTAACGGACCACGACGGACGACGCCGGACGACGACGGACGACGGACGCTGCACCATCGTAATAGCTCACCCCAGTGAGCTAAAAATGGAATATGAGGGTTCCACGACCCTGGTGGATGCTGCCCCCCTTTCTCCCTAAAAGGTGACAACACAAACCAAGGAATTGTAACCCTGTTACCTTGCAATCATTCCTTCATCCTAGTTGGATTTTCTGATAACCGTTGATGGATTCTGGTGATAATCGATATACAGATTGATTGACACAAACAGATATACCATTCTCGTAGTCAATTTTTCCATCATCACAATCATATTTTCAAACGCAATAGAATCATTCACTGGGGAAAGTGTTTCATTGCTTTTTTAAGCTTGTTCATTATGGCAAAATGGAGCAAGATGAGCTCCAGGTTCTGATCAACTTAATCAATGAGGATGCAGGAGCAGCAATTTAAGCCAAATATTGATGGGAGATGTTGAAGATGACAAGTGGGAACGTCAGATGTGAATGGGTTAACGCTTAGAAATCCTGCACCATAACAAGAGTTGCCACAAATTTAAGAAAGTTCACAGGCAATCATCTGAAAATTGAGTAAATTCATTTCATTAAGTTCGTTAAACTTAAACCACCTACTGGGAATGCCAAGTCAATTTCAATGAAAATCACAATTGAATTTCTTTTCTATGGCACTTGCAAGTGCAATGTATTTGCGTCGGAATGCTTTGTGAGTCGAAGTCTCGGGAAATGGGATTGGGGAGGAGAATAAGTGGCTGGGGACACAAAGTGAGTGCTTCTGTGAGTGATGGAAGGCGTAGGCGCGGTGAACTGCGACGAGAAGATGGAATCGTTATTGCTGTGAGATCATGAGCATCTGCAGCCATTTTGGAAGGAATACTTTAGCATCAAGATGGCTGCCAAGGTGGCCATTTTGAATTCTGTTTTGAAAAATAACTGAAGAACCGCACAAGGAATTGATCTGAATTTTCCGTGGTAGGTTGGGGATGGTTAGAGGAAGACAGCTAGAGAAAACCAAGTATCACTCTACGACCAAGATGGCTGCCATGGCGACCATTTTGAATTCCATTTCGGACAATAACTGAAGAACCGCTCAAGGAATTGATCTGAAATTTCTTTGGCAGATCACCAGCAAGAAACACTACACAGGGATTTCATACACCATTATAGATGACAAGTTCTGCACTATCTTCAATTGGAGCTCCCTCCGTTTGTCTCCACCCACTTCTCTACTTTGAAAACAGATCCTTCTGTTGGTCTTTATGCAAATCAGTACGTCTCTAGGCCTTGTTTTTCAACTGATGTACACAATGGGGAGGTAGCCATTCTTTTTCTACCATTTGATGGCGCTGCGACCGTATCAACTTTTCCACTGTGACGTTGTACAGAACGCCAATGTCACACTGCCAAAAATGTGATGTGAGTTTGTACGTGTGTTACCAGTTTTAGGAGCGCAATGTCAATGATATGATGACAGTAAGAGGATCCTGAAGAGATGAATTTTTACATCTGCTACTCGCTTTAGGAATGCATGTCACATCAGTAAGATGATCTCTCACTTTGTTCATCTCACACACATAAATTTGTATCTGTGCAGCCAGCTTTAAAAAGACACCCAATACTTTCAATTGCAACACGATAACTTGAATTTTAAATCCAGAATTTAGATCTGAAGCAAAAAGTAAAACTGATGTTTGATTCTCAGAACTGGTGAGCACTAAGCAACATGATACCTGAAATTGACAAGTAAGGCCAGTAACACTATATTTAGTCCTATTAGTGTAAAATTCTCTACCATTTATTCGACGTGGATTCCATAAAACGAAAACATCAAAGACTGGATTTAATTCATCTTGGTTTTTCACTACGACCATGATATTATGACGCTGGGTACCTGGGACGCAAGCTGGCATAATGCATTATCTTTTCAATTCGCCGCCAGTCATCTGATACCTCGGCAGCGGAGTTGATGCGGACAGCATAAGCTGACAAGTCTCTCATTTCATCATTAAATGAATGAACTAGAGTATTATATGAATAAACTGGATGTACTCTCCAAATAAGTAATGGAGGAGCACCAAAATGACACTCTGGCATTAATTTTTTAGTTCTGTCTACAGTTCGGAGCACAGCTGGCCTACCTTTATCTGCATACATCGCGCCTCTCTTCTGCGTCACCTCCACAAATGCACAAATGGCACGTGAATGACATTACGTCTTCACTGCGTGCCTTACATGGCGCAGTTGACATCCAGAGAAGATATATAAGCCACTCCAGCAAAAGCGGACAGTTGTCGTAAGTGATCATCATTGGTCATCAGTTTACTCAACTATTATCACTGCCGTCCACTACTATTGTAAACCCGTGTCAACGTACATTTCAGCTGTTGTGCTGCAAGGCCGTTAACCTTTTCCTCGGGTTGCGACAAGCGTCTGCTTTTGCTGGAGCGGCTCACATATGAGGATGGTACGCACATGATGTGGTACGTGGATGGTACGCGACATGAAAGAAGTCAACAGTGCAGAGTACTGTATCTTATTTACATTGAAAACCATCATTCTGGTTCTTTGGAAATCATCCCCAAAATTTGAGACATAAATGTAATGAGCATTTTGGCTTTTAGGCTTCCTTTACATCGAACTATACGGTATACGAAAACACCGGTTAACAATGGCTTCACGGTCGTGAATCCTCGGGAAGCCTTTGTTAATCGGCGTTTTCGTATACCGTATACTTCGATGTAACGGAAGCCTTAAGCGGGTGATCCACTGTCGCGATTTTGGCTTGAGACGCGGTTGCTTTCCCTTGCGGTTACCATATAAGGACTTCCGATTGCCATATAAGGCGATCGCAAGGGACCGCAACCCCGTCTCAAGCCCAAATCGCGACAGTGGATTCGCCGCTTTAGTCTCCAAGGTGTTCAAACGACTTGACCAGACAATGAGTGCTGATGTGAAGTGGCCAAACACAGATGACTCAACTAGCATGTCAAAATCTATCATATGTCAGAAGGGTACAAAGATATTTCAGTCTCATGGTGACATTGAGATGACCTTGTACAATGCAGCATTACAAAGGGATCAGGGTCGAAGGTCTCGGACATTACACCCTATAAAAGATGATAAAAGTCACTGCCATTGTTGGCCACTCACGTTGGAGTCATTGTTCCAAAATGCTGGGAGGTTGCGGAAAGAATCTTCACATTGCATGATTAGCAAATGGAAAAATATCTGTCATCATGCGATGACATCTTAAGATGTACTCAGGGGAATGAAATCACGTCTTCTACAAGCTTATATTATTTTGAGAAGTCATTTTGAGGGTCACTCAAACACTTCAAAGCAAATGGCTATTTCAAGGTGTAAGCTGCTTCATAAAGGATATTGAGTTCAAGCCCAGTGCAGTAACCAATAAGGCATTATTGGTTCAAGAGGCAATATTTAGTGAAGAAATGAACAGGGGGAAGTGCCCAGAGAAAACCTGCAGTGTCAAACATAGTGTCCTCTCTCTCTCATGAAGAATGAATCCGACTGATTGAACCCTGGATCAAGCAGTGACAGGTGTCGCTGTTTGCACTGCACCACTCTGACAGCCTGGAGCAAGACTTGTTTCTCCCACCAAACTTTCCTTGCAGCTGTCAACTTTCGACATGTCGGGCGATGGCTTCTAGCGGCATACCTAACCAACCTGCCGTGGACACTACTCGCCATCAGAAACAGCAACAAGATTAAATCACAGGTTCTAAAAGAACAACTCTCCAAGCTCTGGAACATCTTCATTCGGTTGAAAGTGATGCCTTGAGGAGACGCGAAATGGTGATCCGGGAGAAAGCGGAAGAAAATAACATGTACCACGGCTTAAACCATTTGTAACCCTTGTTATAATGTCTTGCCAGCGGTCACAGCTCATACACAACTTTGTTGAGCCATGTTAAAAAGAGACCGGAAATCCTTTAGAGAGTGCAGTGTAGCTGAAGGGCATGGTTCCCACTACTACACTACTTCCAACAATAGTATAATCAGATGAAGGTGATTCTTCTTCACTGGGGGCTTTTACTTTTTCGTTTGTACGTAACATACTGCATGTTTTAAAAACATTTATCATGATTAGTTCTGGCGAATTGAATGGCGGTGTTTTTCCTGCCGAGCAGGTAACTCTTGGTTTCCAACATTATCATTTTTTTGTATCCCCGATATATTTCTACTACCCAGGAAGTGGAGCACGACTATTGTCAGTGAATGTCAAATGTCATGTGACGACAGATGGATGATGACATGTTTTGCCGTGTCCGACAGCGACGTTAGCGACGTTTTTATCCACGCGGAGAAATGTCATTCGCCGATGAAGCACTCATTCTGATTAGAATTTTTAACAACTTTAAATCCTTTCTGAGACTTTGCATCATCGCGGCAGGATATTTCAAAATGGTTCCCCATGTGCCTGTTAATTTTAAGCCGTTACAGACTTGACTCAAATTTAAAACAAATGCTCCGATTTCAAAGGAAAATATGAACAAAGCCTCGTATACAAGGTTTAACTTTCTTTCTCTCCACTCGAAATTTCTTTGTTTCTAAGTTTTGTTTCATAACTTTGGAGCAAAAGTTGAAAAAGTTAAAAGTTCAAGTTTGGGTTTATAGTATGATATCAACATCGAAGAGGTGTCATCAGACTTTCCATTTTAATGTCGGTCTTCCTGAAACCTTTCAGTAGAACTCAGAGGAGCTGCTCATTCAGCGCTACAACCTGATCTGTTCTGACTAGCACCCATTATATACACCTAGGTGGAGTGGGGCAAGGTTGGCAAAGAGACCTGCCCCGAGTCACATGCCGACAGTGGGATTTGAACCTGGGACCTCATGACTGCTAGTCAGAGACCCGGGCCACTAGACCACTGCGAATTCTTCAGGAACTGGAAAGACAGCAGCACCGATGGCAAACTTTGAACATGCCATTGATATACATGTACTTGCAGAAAGGCAGTGAAAAGAACAAATTGGGTTGTCAAAGTGGTGCAGTGAGAACGTCCGTGCTTGTCACATCTGAGGTTCACGGTTCAATCCCTGGCAGCATGTGATATAGAGGGCAACTCCCTTGACAGTGTGGTTTTCTCTGGCCACACCTGTTTCCTCCTGCTGATGTACATTAATTCTCCCAACACTGATCTCTGTCGAGCTAATAATGCCATATACGGCACTCACTCACAATTCCATTAGAATGTATCTTATCCAGGTGAAAATTTACATCATAATGGCCCAGCTACAATTTTTTGCATACTCAGTGAAATCTATTCCACCGACTTGAAAATAGTCTTCCATTATGTCGACGTCTTTCTTATTCTTATTCTTTCCCTCGGTCGTATCAACGAACATTCTGCTTGCAATCTTCAACTCACTCAAACTCTGCCTTTGGCATTTACAATGCTTGCAAGGTACTTGACTAAAGAGGTGGTAACAGCGAAAAGCGGCAGAATGCAAGTTCGCCACGAATTCCTAATCTTTTGGTTGGGAAGAGAACCGCATTGCTCAGGGGTAGGAAAGGCCCGACATTCCAATCTTATGCCGAGATACATTATTCATAAAATGTCGGCAGATCAAAGGAAAAACAACATTTGACTCGATGTTCCTTCTTAGGAAAGCAATGGTATTCAAAGGAAGGAGATATCAACTGTGAAAAAAAACATTTGGGTGAGGGTTCCACCGGAGGAAAGGTCTGCCTCCTTACTCGTATTTCACACAGAGACAGAACGATGGGGTATCTGGGGATCTCTTTCTCAGTGATTAGCAAACAAGAAACATGTCCTTTGGGTGTTAGAAAAACATGATCAACCCCTTGACAAAACCTCCCAATTGTTTCAAGGAAAGAAGATAAGTGTCTGCCTAAACACTCTGCGTTTTGTTGGCGGTGTTTTTTAACACTTCTGTTGAAGGGGGATGAAGGGTATGATGGGTATGATTACTTAACAGACTGACTCGGAATCCTTCATGGTTATTTCATGGTCTGTTAAGAAATCAACGGACCTGTAGGCCTATTATTGGCTTGACCAGCAATAACCGGGGGTCATCTAAAGGCCAATTTACATGATGCGATTTGGATGTAGCCTATGTCAAAGACGGATGCGATTTTTTCATACAATTCTGCCAGATCGGAGGTGCTGTATACAAAGTCTGATTTACTCATATGGAGAGATTCATTCATCGTCAAGCGTGCCAAGTACATGACTTCATTAATGCAGCCACCTGACTGGGAGGGGGGATTTGGCAATCAGTGCTTTGAAGCTTTACTCGATGTGTTTTTTGCAGACACTATAGGGCCGATTTCACGAAGGGCATTTAAGACCTAGACACGTGTAACTTCACTAAATGCACGCACTTCCAAAATGCATTTGATGAAGTTACACACGCCTAAGTCTTAAACAACCTTTGTGAAATCGGCCCCAAGTTTCCATTCAAGAAGGCATTTTGAGGTTATTCCAGACCCTGTATTGAGTCTAAATAGGAAAATATTAGCCTCATTATGAATTCCTTTCTGTTTCAACTCAGCACCATACGTTTTCGGGTTGAGAGATAAAAAGATAACAATGCAAAAACTCATTACTCTTTTATCACGCAAATATTCACATAAATATCAAACAAACTCCACGTCATTGTGTGAAAAGATTTTAAAAGTGTCAATCCTTGTATGTTTATCATCAATTACAGCACACCCTGCCGTGCATTCTCCTGAAGCAAGCCATGTAGGCCTTGAGGTCACAAGCTTTGGCGTCTATAGCATCACAGTTCATCACTGTTTACTTTCAAATTCCATCACTGTCATTGCATCAGCCAATGAGCTTCGATTTTGTATCAATAACAGAGAAAGGACAGACCTAGGCACTGATGGATGTGTAAGATATTTTATACTTTTTTGATAATATAATGTACCTTTGCTTTGAGTCAAATTTTCTCCAAAAATAGACACTAATGTATCAGGCCCGATGGATATGTCGGATTATACTTTTTACGCATTTTCTTCAAGTTTTCACCAAAATAGACATTGAAAGTGCAGGCATTTCAATATCTGCTGACGAAGTTACGCAGTTTTTCCTTTTAGGTGTAAAATATTATTGGCACGTTCTATTAAAGGCAACTGGCTTAGTCTTAATCGACCCTGTAGGACATATGCCATGTTTTGTTGCACAAAGATGCAATTTTTATGGTAGCGACAAAAATTACCAAGTGTGCAGTGACTGCTTGGCAACAGTAACAAGCTCCAGGCCTTTGAGAAAAATCTTCTTGAAAACAAGACTTGCCGAGAATCAAACCGGTTTCAAACTTGGCAAGGAATGGCTTGTTGCCAAGAATCAAACCGGTTTCAAACTTGGCAAGGAATGGCTTGTTGCCAAGAATCAAACCGGTTTCAAACTTGGCAAGGAATGGCTTGTTGCCAAGAATCAAACCGGTTTCAAACTTGGCAAGGAATGGCTTGTTGTCAAGAATCAAACCGGTTTCAAACTTGCAAGGAATTGTTTGTTGCCAAGAATCAAACTGGTTTCAAACTTGGCAAGGAATGGCTTGTTGCCAAGAATCAAACCGGTTTCAAACTTGGCAAGGAATTTTTTGTTGCGGAGAATCAAACCGGTTTGAAACTTGGCAAGGAATTGTTTGTTGAACAGATTTGAGATCAGAGTTGCTCATGCAGTGGATCAGCACTCAGCAATGCATGAAAATATCTCAAAGCAATAACTTTTGGCCAACGTGTGCTGCGGAGTTGAGCGAAATTCTATGCTGCACCAGTAGGCTACCCTGAAGTCATTTATTTCTACTGTTATCAAAATTCAAAAATGAGTTTGCCTAGTTTTACAATATTTCGTGCCCAAGGCTTGATCAGAATTTATTGATCATGATAAACAGAGCTTTTTGTTTAATCCATTTTGGAGGAATTTAGGACAAATTTACTGTGTTCTTTTGGTGAAATTACAAAACTGCGCAGTACAGTGCAGTTTCACTATATATGAGAGTGATAAACAGCGAGTTTTCAGAACGGCCCGGTTTGGCCTACGACAGCATTAATAAGGATTCATCTCTTGTTCCTTTAGGCTTCACAATGAAAGGACTTGCAACATGTTGTCCTAGGTTTACTGCACCACTGCAAAAACTTGCCAATGTTCAACAAAACAACAACCACCATTCATCAAGATTCTAACCACATGTTGTCCTACCTTTCATTGGTATCATCAAATCCACATCGTCCAAAAAATCCTAATCCATATATCCATGAAGTTAAAACCACCGATAGGTGTTCTCCCCGAAGTGTCAACAGCAGAGAGGCGTAAACCGTATCCGGCGGTTACTCAACAATGCCAATTATCACAGATTTCTAACCATCTCTCGGGGAATCACCTGCTCTGCGAAGTGCATGTCGATCGGAGGAAATATCGTCGCTGAATGCCGCGAGGAGATGACAACAACAACGACAACGACGCATCCCCGTTGCATGCTCACAGGATACTTATCTCAGAGAATGACGGTGATCACTGGGAGATCACAGCGGCGTGGAACTTTCGGCGTACAGCGTTGCCTCATTTTCAAAGTCAATTATGTACGATGGAACATCAAATTGCTGAGTTTAGCCTCATCCCCGTGAGCTCCGTGTTTCATTGTGGAATCTTTGATAAGATCAGAGGACTTTGATGCAAAATTGCTCGCGTTAAATTACAAAATTCTGTAGCCATTAAATCTCACGATTCTTAACAGACGTTACATCACGTTAAAGATAATTGAATTTGTTCTTGTGTGCTGAGTTATTTTTCGGCAAATTGCCAATGACGACCGGTGAATTATTCAGGGAATTAAAAACAGGACATGGCTCTCAGAAGTGTGCTAATTTTTCTAGAAGGTTTACAAACATGCATCTGAAAAAGTGCTAGCATGATCGATATCTTTCTGATTTAGTAAGAAAATTAATGATATCAGATAAATTCTTGATTTGATTTGGGAAATTCCACAGCAAAATGATCATAACTAATCAGTGTTCTAATTAGACTTAATCAGCTAATTTCATTAAAAATTAAAGGTGTTTTCATTATTTAGGATTTACTGGCTCCAAAAATCTGTGCTGGTAAAGTATGACCGAGATTGAAAGTGCTAGTGTTCTCAGTAACTTCTTAAGGTGGCTATCAGCCCGGAGTCGAAGGCTGAGCGGCCTTTCTGTTAGGACTAAACTTATAAATTTCTCTACTTTTGGGAATTACCTAGACTGTTGGTAGCATTTTAAGGTAGGCCTACTTTAGAGTTATAATATGGCCTTTGAAGATGTAGGCATTTTACAAAAGAATTGAACATTCCAAAAAAATTCAATTTTTTTGAAAAAAGTGTCTTAGCAATTTTCCTGGCAAAATCACCATCTGCTGCCTTTTATTTCAAAGGCTGAAAATACACCAATTTCCGGCAATGCAACATTCAGAATAATTACAGCAGCTGAAAAATCTTTGGACAAAAGAGAACGCCCATTTAAGGTATCATGTTATCGTTTTTTCCTACTCAATCTTTACACAATATGCATGACATGGCTCATTTATTTCAAGACGCATTCACATCCAGAAATATCTGAGAAGCATAATGTATTACTCATGAACTAAAGTAGCTTATCATAAGCTGGTCATAAGAATATCACGGATGTATGACAAAGGAATAAATGCAAGATGCCTAAGTATGGTAGGTAAACCTTCTAGTATGCCATTATCATTTTTGTAAATCGGCTTGGCTGTTTATTGTACCTGAAGGTAAGACATTTAATGGTTTTTATGCATTAAATATGTTACATACTCCAGTGACTTCCCAAATAGACCACAGAATCAAAGCATGCAATGAAGGAAAACCAACAGGTAATGGATATATTCCCAGTCCCAGAAGGGTATTGGCAAATTCCAATAGGTAATGAATGGTATTACCCCCTATAGGCAAACGAAGGATATTGCCAAATCCCAAAAGGTAATGAAGGGTATTACTCCCAATAGGCCACCAGAGGGTATTGTTAAATCCCAAAAGGTAATGAAGGGTATTACTCCCAATAGGCCACCAGAGGGTATTGTTAAATCCCAAAAGGTAATGAAGGGTATTACTCCCAATAGGCAAGCAAAGGTTATTGCCAACTCGCGAAAGTACTGATCTCAATAGGAAGATGATCGCATAAGGCATTGATGGATAGCAAAAGATAATGGTAGGTCTAGGTCACAATTACGAAGGCAATGGAGTTTAGTACTTCATACCAAAAGGAAAACACGTTGTTTTTTGCAATACACAATATCAAGTATATCCTGAGGCATTACTATCAAGCATATTCTACTCCATGTAGTAAAAGGCTAGAAAGTGCACTCCTTGGCAGTTTTTTACTGCATCAAAAGCAAACACCACAGGCAATAAAATTACACCAACTGACTGGACCAGATGTTCCAAACCATTAGTTCTTTTAGCATGTTTACTAACAAGTTAAAAAAACATTACCTGACCCCACTTAGCCTCAAACCAAGCAGATCATGAGGAGTAAATTTCCCTGCCCCAACAAGACATTGTTTATTACTCCTTTCAACAAATCTGCAGTGAAACATCGATTACCGTCTGCTTGATGATAAGGTGATGTGGATCTCTGCTAAACTGATGGCAAGTTGATGTGTTCCTGAGATAAAGGAGATTTTCAAAGACCATCTAAACTGCCTCAACGCATGTCTGGTTGCCAGACTTGGACGTGAAGTGGACAACAAACTTGACATAAACAGAACTGTGCCCATTTGCCATAATTTCATTCTTACACCACGAACAAACATATAGCCTTTGTTGGACTTGCGATGGTGCTTCAGGTGATGCTGACAAGCTTCACCAGTTTCTTCTTATGTGTTTCTCTCCTGCCCCAGGTGAAATCAGTTTTCATTGATAATTATCACAATTGTATTACAAGAAATCCCATGATTTTCAGCTTCATAGTCCTTCTCAAATCGACGTAAACGACAAAGACCTGCGCACTTATGCTGAATCTCAACCACAACCTATTTTAGGTCTGAAACTGAATGACAGTGACAGTGACAGTGATGTCGAAGACATTGTGTCAGACACGACCATTGCTGAATCATGGATGGCGTCACGTCAGCCAGCTTCAGATCGAGGTTCTAGTTGAGATTTTTGCAAAAGTGTGCAGATCTGCCAATTCGAGAATCGTCTATAGAAATAAATATCAAGACCAAAGGTATATGTGGATGCTGAACTGACCATAAAGAGTTTGGTAACCTTCTGATTGATTGCACTAAATGTTGAAATAGACAAGTGTTTGCCAGGTGTAGTGGCATTACACCTGATGATGACTTCCTTGAGCTGATTACCACAAGAAATATACAGGACCAACAGAAACCTCCTCATCAGCATTTTGATGTGTTCATTACACCGATTGGTTGGCATGAGAATCTAACTCTGACATGTATTGCAAGTAAAATACGTGAAACATCTGAACCCAAAATCTGTAGGTTGTAAGTTGCTATCACCACCAATGATGAAGTGACTACATTGATATGAGCCTGACAGTTAGCTAATAACTAGGGTCCATTTAAAGCCAGCACCATACTTTAGCCTACAACTTCATGGCTATGAGGTCATTTTGACATGTGCTGTTGAAGCTGGTTGCACAATACGAGACTGGAAATGGGGTCTGTGTCAGAGACATGAAACTCACCGAGCTGAGGTGACATTTGGTTTTTAGTTGCCAGACACGGCTGCAGAGATCATCTCACAAAGGTTTCCATATTACAAGCTTAAACTGACAACAGCGTCATTGTCATAAATAAGCCTTGTGTACATTTCCAGGCCAAAAACATGAGATTGATTTTGAGGGAACTTGATCATCAGTTTTTACACCCTAACACGTCGTAATTCCATAAGATCAGTTTCAAAGCCATCCGATGTGCACCATTTGAATACGTGTAACGTTATTTTGAAAACCAAATTGCCGGTTATTGAAAACCATTTGGTTTCATGCTCTTGTTCAATGGGAGAAGATGAAGTACCAATCAGCGCCCGAATTCAGCGCACAGAACAGAACACCACGCATAAGACTGAAGAACACTTCAATGTACACTTCACACTAGCAACATTTCTCCGTTATAGATTCTTATAGCAGAAAATGCTCGGGTAGAAATTACTTTCCTTGTACCTAGATCAATTTCATCTGCAATGTACGGGCAATACTCTGAAATTGCC
>NMRB01000615.1:257125-285931 GCA_002633025.1 Notospermus geniculatus
AGAGAAATTTCATCCGCATTGCTGAAAAACGTAAGACAGTATGACAAGCTGAACAAGGTAAATCACCTCTGATTGTTGGAGTCCCACAACTCGTCTGACATGACCTCATTCTGAAATGTTTGGGTCTCCCATGAGCACCGAAGCTCTCAGCACGTGTGGGAATAAAGCATTGTCAAGCACCCTGTGGCTGAGAGACGGCCTTACATTTGGACATCTGGGATGAAAAACATCTCCTCAAAGCCAGTAAACAAAAATTTGAATATTTCTTCTTCAAAATTTAAATCGTTTGTCGATTATGACATGTGTGATGATGACACAACACAGGGTGTCTCGTCACTAATTGTTTCTGCAATAGTTGATCACAGTGAGTACGTGAATCGAACAATGCTGTCTTTTGGCCTCAGGGAAATATTAATGCAAGGTTTGGTGTTAAAGGATGTGACGGATTAATCCGGCTGCTGCAGCAGATGCAGACGCCTAAAGGTGAAGGACACCAAACAATTACTCCGCCCAGATCAGCATAATTGGTAAATAAAAGGAATTTTATAATTTCTATGTCTTCAGGCACTAAGACTAAGAACTGCTCAACTCTTATGGTACCAAGAATAAGGAGGGCTAACACTGGTGCAGTGGTGGACTCATGCCCGAGGGGGTCACAGGTTCAATTGCTGCTTTTCCTCTCCTCAAGTCCGAAAATCTACAACGTGATCCAGAGATAAAGGGAATGTTTGATTTTGTTGATGGTGTGCTGATGAAGTTTCTGCATGAGGTTTGACTCTTGTGTTGTGAACCAACTACATGTATATTTTTCCATCAGGGCTGAAGCCAAAGCATCATTGACCCTGGTAATGAAGTATGGAAGAGGCCATCTCAAGCTACTCCGATGTTCCTCACTTGGATGGGGTCTTTTACTTGCCCTTGCAAACACACAAGGTACAAGGCACCACAGTTTACTGTCCCAGGCAACGGAGGTGCAGAGCCATATAGCCCAGGCTGGATTTGAACCTGAGACCTGCCGCTTGCTTAGCAGACATGATAACCACTAGGCTATCGGGGCTTAGAAAGTGAAGTCCTGCTCTGCATCGTGTACTTGCTTTTGTTGGTGTTCAGATGCAAAAGAAAAGTCCTAGGTTTCTCCTAGAAAAACACAGTGTGGTCTGCTGATTAAGGTTCTGCTGAGCGAACTTCTTTCTTCTACTGTAGTTTTCCGGTTGAGTTTGATAATCAAGCGCCGGGAGATTCTGTATTTCACCTACAGAAGCTCACAATCTGTGATAAGCAGAGTAACTCATAGCCTGCGACACTATCTCTAAACAGAAAGAGAGCTGGCTGATAAAACGCTATTTCTACACTTTCTTCAGTCGGGTAGAAAAACACCTCAGCAAAGGAACTGAAATTCTCAGATAAGATGGAAGTTCTCTCTTGACAAATTGAGATAATAAGAGACTTGTTTCTTCTAATCTAGCCATGGGGTTTGTCAAGTCAGGCTCTACCTGGGTTCCACTAAAAAGCAGGTGTACATTGCGCCGTAGACGTTCTTATTTCAATGAAAGCACTCCTCCAGGAGCAAGTTTTTTGCACAAGTTCGGCTCGCTATGAGCAATTTAGCTGTAGAAAACTATGTAGAGTTGTTAGTGTCACTGGTCAAGGCATATGCTCCAAGGAAACCAACAACGTTGCCCATTGAGAGCCAACTGAGAGCCAACTCCCACCTCACCTGGCAGAGCACCTTTACTGATGAAGTCTTGATATTCCAAGGACGTCCATCTGACTTGCTTTCAGCTTCCAAATGTAAATTGCATCTAACTATCCCCCTGAGGCCAATGACCCCCAACACAGCTAACCCCCCAGCATGACAAATGTCCTTCAGATGCAAATGGCAAATTATCCTTCACACATCACCAAAAGGGCAAAAATTTACTTAAGACAATATTCTGGCACCCTGTGGTGAGTGCTGATGAAACAGTCTCGCACTACCTATAGTTAAATATTCTCCTTTCCTTCACAATTTCCTTTACAATATCCGTGGCCTCGAGCAAATCACTTAACAATGATGTCCCCCAAAAGAAAAGCAGATTTGCCTGTCAGGAAGGGACAAGAAACTCAACAAAGTACACCGTGGTGGAGTGTGTGTTATGGAAAAGAGTGTTCTCCCTCCGGGCAAGACTACTTAAAATCAACATTTATGGAATCTGATGACATGAGATGGACGTTTTCAAGCTGGGTGACAGCGCAGGAGTTTTGGAAGCACAGATGATGAGCCTGGGGTCAAGTGTGATTTTAAATTTTTTTAGACTTTAACAACATGCAGAAAACTTTCTGCAAAGTTCTTTTTTTATTTCAAAGTGAAAGTCACCATTGCTTTCAGCCTGAAGGTACGTATTACAGCCATTTCATGCTCTTGTTGTACCATTTCCACAGGCCTTCATACAGAATTCTCGTCTATAAGCTCTTGAACTGTGAAAAGGCAAGCAAGAAGGAACGCGCCTCTGGAAACCGCGCCGGCGAGAGTACTTTTGAATGTTGTCTGTTATTTAAGCTTTTTATCTTATCCAACTTTGTTGTCTTTTGAAGAAACTTTCTAGGGTGACAAATTCAGATTTGCCCGAAACCATCACTGAAGTAGCATACCAAAGTTGTTGTCAAGTATTAAGTAATTTTTGATAACAATGCCGGATTTTACGAATAAATATCAATGCCTAAAGTTTTGCAAATCTCATTCCCGTAAATGTCAGTGCCTGAAGTGTGGAAAAGTGATAAGAGACGGAGACTGACAGCCGTATTTTACTTAAAGGAGTTAGACGCCGAAGTTGTAAACACTCACTCACTGGTTCTCTATCCACGGACGCCTGCGGTGCTGCCACCTATTGTCGGTGATATGTACTGACGTGAATATCGTGAGTTGCATCGGACCGGGAACCAGTCTAACGATCACGGGTGCTGCCACCTGCACGAAGGAATAAAACTAGTTTGCCGACCATATTTGTAAACAAACCAGCTTGTTTACAACTTCGGCGTCTAACTCCTTTAAGTTGACATGAAATCAGAAGGGAATGATTTAAGGTATAATAAATCAGTGATTTTGAGAGAAATTTGCAATTGAGTTGTCATCTGTGCAGTTACATTCTGCTTCATTTTGTCGTTTACGGATGCAAGAAAACCATCATTGCTGAACCATTGTGAACTGAAACGTGGAAATAGGTCCTGATATTGTGATTACACGCCCATGAACATTCTATCAAAACACATAAAATATAACGCCCTGCAAAATGTTAGTTGTGTTGATTATCAATGTTGCAATTATGATCGAGGTACTTGTGTTTGGTGATTATATTGTGAGAGTTATAGGCAACGGCTGCTTGTGACCAACAATACAATAACATGCGAATATCGCTAATGTTCGTCACAGTGTTTCACACCCGACTCAGCAGGGGAGAACTCTGATTGGCAGAGTTACTGGGTTATTTTTCAAATTTGAATGCAAAGTCCTGCAGTTTCTTGCAAGAGAAAGTGTGCCTGCGTTTAATTTTCCAGGCATCCCAGCGTGCTGCATTCATTAATCAGCCAATGTTTAGCAGTTTGAGCCGCGTTGCGGAATTCGCCCAATGTGATGTTGATAATCGCATCGCCTGCTACAAGACCTAAATCTTGTATGGATTAAAACTGCCAGTGCTCGAGTGATCAAATTGGAAATTCATGTTAGCTATTTCAGATCAAGGGAAAGAGGTTGTGGGAAAAAGACAATTCAATAAAACAAAAAAAAAGAAAAATTTCACAGCACATTCCACGTAGTTTACACATGCAGCTGTATAATTTTATCTTCGATCAGGAGAAACACCCATTGAGTCGCGGCACAAATATAGCCTAATCACGCCAAACATCAAGAGCTACACATTCGATTTTTTGGCACATGCAAGAATAATAACAATGTCGGAGTCAGGTTTCAACGTTTCATTGTTAGTATGTCGTAACAGGGCCAATCACGCAGAACAACCTCGGTAAATCTCTTGACCAGTTTCATCTATAGGACACGACCGATTGTTCACTCTTATTCTTCAGAGTTTTCAACAGCTCAGAATCCGAATGGATACCATACTTGCCAATTCTGATTAGCCCATTGTTCCAAGTCTGCAGTATAATCAGACCCTTAACGAAGTCCCTTAATTAGACAGGTTATGGAAACATCAGGATGGTTTGTGCTCAAGAGATTGGGTCAGTATGTCCTCAACAGGAAGTGGGGGTTACCTGCCTTGAGACAGAAACACTCAATCACGGTCGAGTGGACGTCGAGGCGGAGGGCAAACTCTGGAAGGCTGAGGTCGCCAATCACATGTGGTGTGCGAGGTTATGAGGGGGAGAGCGAAACCAGGGGGGGAGGGCTGAGGTCACCAATCGTATATCATGTGCGAGGTTATGAGGTCTTTTGTGGATGTTCCACCTCCAAACAAACGTCGCTGGTAGGTAGGCCTATGGTAGGAAGACAACCAGCCTATTCAACATTAATTCAATCATACTTGACAATATACGACTGAAATTTCTAGGATTGGACCGAACCCTTCAGGATCTGAACCAATGTGTCATCAGTCGAAGTGTGTGCATCCAGATCTTTGGTTTTTAACAAGAACAGATAGTCGTGCGATTTGCCATTCTTACAAGCTCACAAAAAGGCCAGCTGGATATGAAAACCCTTTCACATGTCACACACACTGTAGATGTCTAGATATTGGAAAGGTCGGCTCCCCCAAAAATAAACTACATATCATCAAAGCAGTTCTACATCTCTGTTCAGACTAATTCAAGCCTTTGTCGCCAACAATTTTTTCACATCACGCAATGGCGGCAGTGACCCACAATCATCGAACCATCTCACTTATTTTCACATGTGCCACAATACGAATGAATGCAAGGAATGTGGTTCACACATTAATGACACGAGTGTGCGTGCCAGGTGATTTTGACTTGTCATGGACGTATTAATTCCCAGGACATCGAGTCTACGGTGTGATATACAGTAATTGTTATTTTTTGAAAATCGACTTTTGCTGTGTGTGTGTGTGATTGTTGATCAGTTCAGGTGTGTAAACTTCTATACGGTCTGGTAGGATCGGATTGTACCCCAAAACAATAAAACAATTTAATGCAGAATGATTTTGAACAAATCTTGGAACAAAAACTCAGCATCTGCTCTGTTATGTGACCCTCTCTAGCAAAAGTAGGCACATGTCGCAACCGAGGAAAGGGTTAACAGCTTTACGATGTAATAGCTGAAATGTACATCTCTGCAGGCTGGAAATAGTAGTGGGCAGCAGCGGTGCAGTGATAGTTGAGTACTGATGACCAATGATGATCACTTGCGACAAGCGCCTGCTGCAGCAGTGGTCGCGTATCATATGAATCTGTCCATATTAGGCTGTTTTCTGAGACTTCAATTAAATCATTACAACTCATCATGTCAATTTCACATCATAGACTAATATATTTGCTCATTATGCTAATTAGTCCCATGAAATTTACAAAATTTAAATAAAATATCATGTTTCATGTCTGCCGGCATACCATACAATTTGAAAGCTTGCCTGAATAAATTGATATTTATATGTACTTTACTAAATGCCAAGGTGTATGTTTTGATTTTTTAAAAGAATTTGTGAGACTTAACCTATAAGATTTTGCAGGAATTGCATTTTTCAGCATGATGCAATCACCAGATTATAAGCATGATGAAAAATAGTAAAAATTTCACAGGCGTATTTTCTGATTTTTGGTGTTTAAACAAGGACATGAGGTGAAAAACATTTATTAGTGTCAATGCAATGTTCCATAGAATGCTGACAGAATAGGAAAAGCAGATTGATGAGCTTCAAATGGTGAAAAAATCAAGAATCTGATGTAATCGTTTCCACGAATAATACCCATCCCGATGAAATAGCTTAAGGGCATACTTCCTGTTGGTGCATTCATCAAAATCCAATAAACATATCAAAGTTGTGAAAAAAAGTTATACAACAGGTATCTTCAATATGGGAAAAATATGTGAGAATTCACTGAAAATGAATTCATAATATTTAATGGCGTATGGGTAATGCCGTACCAAAGGATTCATTTGATATTGTAGAATAACATTTTGAAACTAAATAAAGTGTACCAAGGCATCGGGTGCAGTTTGTGACAAAAAGTATTCCATAAAGTGATTGTGTACGCTTCGGGTGGTGTCTGGTTGCCAAAGCAAACACTTCAGTCTACATCCACAAGACAGCGCCATCTATCATCTGGCAGACAAACCAGTAAGTGGAACATTAGAGAAAAGCAATAGCCCCTTTAACTCCTGCTTTGGCACTGAAATAGTTAAATGATCAAACAAAGGAAGAACAAGCTCCAAATATCAATCTGCATCTCTCATTGACAGCATTTTCCTAATGATTCCCATCCAACCTTCAACTTCCAAATATAGCAACCTTCCCGTTAACATCCCATAATCCACTATCATCGCCAGCATCAGAATTTTTTAACGGCAGCGGAAAAATAAATCATTGAAACGACAATTCTTCACCACTCATCTTACAATTACTGTCACATTCTGACAACACAAAATTACAAATTTGAACGTTTCTCTGATAAGAAAACCAAACATGGAAACATCAGAGAGAAAAACGTGAGGATTGAAATTTCTGAATTCTCTTTTAGATTTATTATTCATCAAAATTGCTAGTTATTTCAACATTTCACAATGTTTACACAATTAGAACTGGTTATTTCAAGGATCTTAAGCCTTATTTCAAAATCTGTGGAATTAGAACCCATGGTTTTATATATGAACAGTTGGAAACAAGGCCGACTTCATTTTGAATCACAGTGAAGAAAGATGACCTTCATGTATTCTCTATGTTATGACTGAATTGTATCTGTATAATTGTACTTGATTTGCCGTCAGGGTCGAAGCCATAGCATTATTGGCTGGTAAGTACGGAAGAGGCCATCTCAAGTTTCTCATGTTCCTCACTTGAATGAGGTCTTTTACTTGCCCTTGCAAAGGCACAAGGCTCCACGGCTTACTGTCCCATGCGACGAGATGTGAAGAGCCAGGGAGATGATTAATTCCACATGGCCCCAGCTGGATTCGAACCCGGGACCTTCTGCTTGCTAAGTGGATGTGATAACCACTAGGCTATCAAGACTATGACTGAATACAGATAATACTAACATGATTAGAACCTTTGACCTTATCACAGCTCCCATCTAATGTTAAAATCAATCTATTTTTTCAAGATCACAAAGTCAGTTGTGGTTTCACAGAATCACCACAAATGCCATAACCTTTGAAACCATACATGTTCTCTCAATTTCCCATCTTAAACAGATTAAATTTCATTCAACTGAGGGTGTGGTTCATCAAGTTGAATCAGAATGAAGATATTTCAAATGATAATTGAGATATGAAATAAAGAAACGGTTGGAAATGTCAGTCTTATTGGGAAATGTTCTTACATAATAGACAGCGAGTCAGAGGGTTTGGAAAAGAAATGGTTGGACAGGCCCTTTCGAACGGCTTGAGCGGGTAACAACAACAACAACATCCTCGCCCCAGGTCAAACGTGAATGATGTACATTTTGACCTGGGGCGAGGATATTGTTATCACCCGCTGGAGACTTCCGAAAGGGTCTATTCCAACAGTCCTGGGTGCAAACACTGGGAAATGGCAAAATGCATTTATGCATTTTGCCATTTCATAACTGAGCAACATCATAACTGAGCAACATCGAACACAATACAAGGTCTAATGTCCAAGGCCCGTATGCATAAATGTGGAATAAGCTTATTCCACTTTTATGCATACGGCCCCATAAGTCCAATACAATGCCAGTCTAGTAAACTTGGGTTCTACTGTTCGATTGTAAAATACTCTCGTAACCCCCTTGAGATGAATCTGACTGAATGAAATCCCGTACAACTTCATCCCCACCTGCAGAAAGCAGCGCCCCCTCAGGGACAAAACCGATCAATTCCCGATGTGATAGAATTAGATTGCGATTACCTAAGAATGAAAAAGAAATCTTTGTTGTTTTTTGTGAGGAACTTAATGGATATTTATTAAAGATTGATCGTGATAAAACATGAAAGAGTGCCAGAACACCTTTCTAATTTTTGTCACCGAACGGTGAAATTCAGCCAAGTCGCTCCTTGGGATTATCATTAAGCCGTGCGGTTTTGTCGCAGCAAGATCAAAGTAAACAGAAGGAAAGAATATTAAGATTTTTCGGTTTTTACGAAAACTGCCACCAGCGCAATGAGTCAGGCTTTCTAGACGCTGTATTTTTCCTAGTTTACCAACAGTTTGTTTCAGGTTTGGTTGGTGCTTTTTCGTGTACAAATTTACACAGGTTTCTGAATGCATACATGGTGAATGGAGTCATAGTGTTTGGGATGAACACCAAGGAAGAAACAATAGAAGAGAATTGGTGACATTACATGGTTGTTGACGCCTGACGATAACTCTTTTGTGAAACAGCACGGCAATCACAGCTCCGACAGTCTGTCACACTTGAAGTGATTTTTACCAGTTTTTCACCAAAGTTTTTTAAGCCAGCCATATAACACAACAACATTTGGAAAGATTGTCAAAAACATCCTTGGAAGTTCATGAATAGAAGCAAGAAGCTCACAGCCTCTCAGGACGTCAAAACAGAAAGCGCACAACTGAATTCTGGTTACAAGTGGCGGACTTGGGATGTGGCGAACTTGGAGGTGCATTCGTCCGTTGTTTCTAAAGTCAACACCAATTGGTGGAAATTCCTTAGATTTCCCTTCAAGCCAAGGAGTCACCAAACCGTTCTAAAAATCTGGTGTCCTTGTAATGCACACGGTCAACATCCTTGACTCATGTGACAGCAAACAGTAGAAACTGAGTAAAGACAAGGTGTGAGGGAGTGAGACGCAGTGGTTTGTCTTGGGTTCTCCAAAGATCTTCTTTATCTTCTTACCACTTCACTTCAAAGTGTTACACCAGCGCGAAAGCGTAAGATTGTTTTTCTGTTTCTGTAACACGCCAGGCAATATGGAACAGTTTGTTTCCTCGACCATTTCGTACAGCGAAAATGTATTTGACTTGAAAGCTTGAGGATGTAGTCTTTCTGTTTCACAATTTGACGTCAACCAAAACAGATGGGAAGAAAGTCACCAAAAGTTATAGATGGAAATGAATACAGCAGAAGGTGCAGTAGGCCTACCGGTACATGTAGTTGCCGATGGATAATTCAGTGAAAAATTGAGATATGTTGGTTCCTTCCCGTTCCTCTCTAGGCAAACTTTCAGAGTTATGAAAGACAAGAACAAGAAAATAAGGCAACTCTTTCTAAGCCTTTGAATTCCATCATATGCCCTTATTAAGAATAATACCCTGAAGCAAACTTCTTATTTGCAAATACCGTTCTCCGCTCATATTTTCCTAAAAGAAAATCGTAGAAAAAAAGACACCAGCAGAGAAATAATACCGAGTACAAAGAAGGATATCTACTAAGTAAGCAGAGGGTTTTTTTCGGAGATTTTAAGAAAGTGTCTTTCCCAAACATCCTGTCAGTAATGATCAACAGATGATGCTTACGCAAACATCGCCGATTCTGCAACAATGTCAAAACAAACATCCGCAGAAACCATCGTACTTTGCTATTGTTCCTCTCGGAAATTCGAGATAATAAAACGCTGTAGCAACCATAAGCACTGGGATCAGTTGTAATAACAATCTATACATCCATTTATATCTACCATGATATCCCTGCGTCCATTCTATTCGACCGCAATGCGAGTACAATAGTCTCCAGCCATCTAGCAATGTCATTCGCCCAGAAAATGATTACCGTGTCTAATGAGCCTAACGTTGCACAATGAGATGCGATTTCAATGCAAAATGTTATAATGTCATGAGAATGATACTTAAAGGAAGACTGATGTTAGTTTATATCTTGTCCTGATATTCACCAATAATAGGTGTCAGGGTAGTTACCAAGACTGAAGTGATCATGGGTACCCAGTGTGGAAGAAAGGAAGAAAAAGAGAAGAGGGGACAAAAGATTGACCATCACGAGTCAGTAGTCTCGAGCTAGGTTTCTTCAGGCTATCAGATCGGTGCAGTGGAAATGGCAGTGCCTGTCACCTCTGAGGTTGGGCCCAGTCTTCATGTGATATAGAGGGTGACACTCTTTGACAGCAGAGGTTTTCCCGGGCACTCTGGTTTCCTCCTGCTGTATATCCAGTTTGCCTTATGTCGTCTGTGGAGCTGATAATGCTGTACATTTCGCTCAGCTATTGATTCAACGTTTCTGAACGATTGGTTTCTAAGCCGTGCAAATTATTCAAATGTTCAGCAATAACACTAAAGCAAAATTCAAAATGGGGAAAAAACGCACGCGAACCAGAACCTGACAATCAGAATACTGACAACATGAAAACTGGCTAATTGAAACTATCTAATGAAAATGTCACCTGGGGCTGATGTGAAGTTGATAGCACATTATTTCATGATATAATTTCACTTGACAGTTTTCATCAACTTCTATTGATTTTAATGGAATGAATTAGCCAAAAAAATGTCTTAATTCGCTGTTATCATCTGCACTTAGACCCCATAGTGCTGCGTGACTCAAATTTGCTGTGACACAGTCGGCGGAGGGGACGTTTATTGTATTGGAGTTGGTGAAGTGAGTCAAAACATGAGGACACTAATAGTGCAAGTTCAGCATTTCATTCGAATAAATCAATTAAAGGGTGGATGTAAATCGTTTACTGCGTGGTTCGGGCCATGATCCAGCCGATTTGAACATTTTTACCATTTTTTTCCATTTATAAATCTAAGTTGAGGAAAAACGGGATTGATTTACGAAATTCTAACAGTTTCTTGAAACTAAATTGGCTGAAATGCATTAGTTGACTCACAACTCTTTTCAAATCTGGCTCTGCCATTTTAATTTCACTATTCATCAGTTGAAGCCCGACGGCCAACACCAAGCCATTTCATATTGAAAGAATGACTCAATTGAAATTGACACAGAAGTGAAATTGGCTGTGAGAATGCAGCAATTCTTGCATTGATGAACTGCCACAATACACAAGTCACATCTCAGCAAAGGGAATTTGTGGTGACATATTGCTTTATCTGGCTTTTGATTTCTTCAATCTGACAGCTCTATATTGCCACTTTGACAGTCCTGAACTGCACTGCTTTCAGATCTCTTGCTACAACAATGGCAAGGCTCCGTGGTGGCACAGTGTCAGTCACCCAGAGGAACACTCTGGAAATCCTCTATGATTACATTCTTATGATCTTCCACAGCATTCTGCTGATCCTCTTAGCAGTCCTCGGCAGCAGGCTGACAGACCTGTAAAGCACCCTGCTGGTTTTCTATAGAGACAATTTGACAGTCTTCTGCAGCAGCCTGGCAGTCCTCTACATTGCTCTGCTGCTCCTCCACAGCAGACTTCTGTAGTAGCCTGGCAGTCCTCTACATTGCTCTGCTGCTCCTCCACAGCAGACTTCTGCAGTAGCCTGGCAGTCCTCTACATTGCTCTGCTGCTCCTCCACAGCAGACTTCTGCAGTAGCCTGGCAGTCCTCTACGGCATTCTGCTGGTCTCTCTACAGCAGTCATCTGAGTGCAGCTTCCCTGACAGTTGTCCACATCATTCCCTCCAGTCACAATGACATTCTGACCATCCTCTCCACTTCTACAACCCCTACCCAACCAGAATTCTCTGAACCCACATCTCATTATCATGGGACCTTTATCCCCAAGCAATGACCCATGATAATGTTGACTTTGAATAACTTCATCAACTTCATCACTTTGACAAGAACTTGGCAGCAAGAAAAATGTTCCTTTGGCTTTTTCTTTGTCATCTTTTCACCATCTTCATTCTTTCTCACACAATCTGGACACTTGGGGTTGACTTCAAACAATTTTTCTCACACTGAATAAAGAATACACCCAATACCCCCAGGCCCCTCTCCCTCCATCCCATCACACCCCCGTGAACACCCAAGGGGCGTCATTTTCTAAAGAAGCAACCAAGGTGAAATGAAATGGTCCATGGACCATGTGCTCACTGGGTTGGACATAATAGTCTAATGACAGAGGGAGGTACATATCAGTTATGAGCAATCTGGGTCAAGTCATTCCCAGAAAAGACTTTGATGATTTTTGGGTTATGCCACCTGGCGGCCATATTAGATGTCCGATCAGGCTGCAACTTCACATGTACATAAAGGTCATCTGCAGGGGACCACATAGCACATTGGAGCACTTTGGGTNCAGCGGTTACAAAACGTGCCCTGCTAACGGACAACGACGGACGACGACGGACGACGACGACGACGACGGACGACGACGGACGACGGACGCTGCACCATCGTAATAGCTCACTCCAGTGAGCTAAAAAGCAATCAATTCATTAATGTGACACCACATCTTTTCAAAGTCACCACAATTTAGGCCATAGGTATTTCCCATTAAGAATGACTTGTGTGAGAATAACATGCCAAACCTTTTGTGTACCACTTTAAATACATATGGCTACAACACAATCGAATTCTAAAATTTACCTTCCGCTGTTCAGAGAATTCTGCCAGGCGGCAAAACCCAATGACATCCAATCTTTCTAAGTATCCCCTACATTGTTTGATGATCTCAACTTCCTTCCTTCCATTTGTCCAGTTCATTAAGATCCCTTAATTTGATACAGTCAATCTTTGGCTATCTCTAATTACTTCATTCAGAATATACAAGTTTGAAGCTCACTTTTGTTCTGGATGGATGGGTCCTTTGTCAAGATGCTTGACTTTAATTACCTGGACACAATCTTCCGTCTTCATCATTCTGCTGGTCCTGTTATTAAGAGGACAAGTAATAAAGCAGTATTCATGTCCACTTTGAGTGAGGTAACCATCAACCAACCTCTTTGTGAATAGATGCTGGCATCGCTAACATGGGAATGCCGGCAGTCATAAGTTTTGAGGAACTATCCTAGCAACAGACTGAGCCACTCAAGTGGAATCATGACATCACCTCCGCGTAGTGTGTCCAATAGAGGTTCTTCACGTGACGTCACATTTCCATGACGAAATGATGCCGCCATAATTGACATTCAAGCGACATCACGGCATGAACACAGCATCAACACACAGATCCTTGTGTCAAAATGTCATGACGTGATAGTTTTGACGTCATCGCCGCCATTTGACGGCCAACATGGCCAATTCTTTGCAGTCATGTGACCGTTGTGACGTCAGTGAAGAACCTCTGTTCCCTGATGTGGGTCCAGTTTTCATGTGATAGGGAGAATGTTTCTTCTTGGCAGCCAGGGTCTCTGGTTTCCTCCTGCATGAACTCAATCAACATTTTCTGCAGAGCCTGCAGTTTCATATTTACAACTGGATTTCCATTCAATAATTCTTTGGAAGAGCTTATAATTGAGAACCCTGCCCGGGCTAATCTTCGGTCCTCCACCTGGTCCTCCAGGTGTGGATCCAAGGGGGGGGGGCACACTCGGCCTGTGCCCCCTCTATTTTGTCGAAAATCTTTAAAATTGACCAAGAAATTTTGAAATTGTGAAAAGATGTTATTGACCGAGGTTTTCCATGATGTGCGATGGCTGTGCCCCCTCTTTCCCATGATTCTGGATCCGCCCCTACCACTCGCATTATGACACCAATCCTTAGCACGATAGAGCACCCCGAAACTTCATTACCAGTTTCATCAACCCTCATCATCAATCACATCCTCAAAGTTCGAATCAGACATCTCTGTTTGCTTAGCATCTCATCCAGCCTCCGTAGCTGCCCTCACGTGACATCAATCATCAAACATCCTTCTGCTACAAATCTTGGCAATTTCCATCAAAAATCTCTCATCCCTTAGGAATGCTCAGTCTTCAGTGGCAGTCTAATAGGTATTATCATCTTGTGTATTACTGCATTATCTTCTTCTACATCAAGTGCCCAGCCAATTAACAATGATATTAATGTAGAAAATATGTTAACCCTTGATGCGCCATCACCAAAATGACGAAATTTTAAAATGAACTGATAGAAGTACCCCATTAAACAATCACCTATCACCTTCTGAGGCCTGAAGCACACGCAAACCCTTATGGGGAGAGATGTATTTATGAGAGGTGTATTTATTCAGGTAGGGCTACTCGAAATTCAAAAAGGCAGTGTCCTGTTTATCCAGAAGCAAAAAGGATCAATAAAATGATCTAAGCCTGGTATAGGAGGATTAGGCTACATGTGGATCAAGGATGGAACCCCATGTGAAAAGGCATAGTACCTCAAGAACTAGATGAAAAAACTCAAACCAAAAAGTGAACTTCACAGGTAGGCCTATGCCTCTAATACCATTTTTATTGCTCAGAAGATAACGTCGCCAACCCATGTGGTGTTTGGCAGCAGTTCACGGTATCTAATGGAACTTCTAGGTTGTTATCACCTCAGAAATTGGCTAATATACCACGAAGAAAGAAACATCAGTAATCGAAGAGGAAGATGAAAAAATTTGGCAGAAGATGGAAGATGATGATATTGGTAGAGGCTAAGATTTGACTCAAACTAGAGTGCAAACGGCTCTATAACTTCAAAAGTCTGATTCATAAAATCTGGTAATGATCAATCCTGCTGATGATAGTAGTAATATCATCCCTTTGTTTTGACGGAGAGAAAAGCTCATGAAAATCAAAACTACTGACGTTTATTTTCCAGAGATCAAACTTACGCCAACAATTCAACTGGATTGAGGTAATTAAAGCACCTTCTTTTCCAGAGGGTGCATGTTCTGCCCCTAACAGGAACTACATTGTCATCTTTGTAAGAGAGTGCCTTGCAGAGGATATGGGGTTTGTGTGCGGTTTATACGCTGGGGCCCAACCAGCCCATCCAGTCTGCGAACTGCCTCCCCATCCCCAAATGCTGGATAACCCCCAGACTTTGACCACATCTTCAACTTTGCGTCTTCACCTACCCTTAGAACAACTCGTTACCAAAGGGTTAATATCAATTACCCCTCACATGCGAGGGTGCATGACCCAAGACACGCAATCCACCAGGCAGGCGAAATGAAACTTCCGAGGTATCGCATGAAGTTGACCGCTGAGTGGCTTTCTGCCGCATCTTGTGGTTCAAATGAACAAAGGTCGCGGCATTCACCGCCTCGGTGTGATATCCGTCGCCTTACAGCGCGCGGCATCTCAGATAATCTATAACATGTCATAACTAAGACCGAGGGATCAGTTTTTCCTCATTGTGATGGCCTCAAAGAAACAAGACCACTGAAATCTCGGCCGATCGAGAAAAACTCAAAGGTTTCTAATTTCCTCTCCGACCCCTGCTAACGATGGCGTGATGTTTTCAATAATTGATCTATCATGTGAAAAAAACAAAGAATTCCTTGATTTATCAGTAGTGCGAAGAACACAACTAAAAACATGCCTATCGATATTCAAGAACATGCTGAGATCGTGCCCCAGTCTGATTGGTTCTTAACTAGCTGATGGTTTGTTCTGGCTATGGTACAGGCATGGGAAGACAATGAGGAGCCTACAGAACTACCACCACCAGAAGGCGCTGTGAGCAGTGGTACCTTTTTTGCCGTTTCGCCATGTTGCACTGTGTCAGAGACATGTGATGACATTCTGTTGCTTTGCTCTGTTTCTGACGTCTTCGGTACAACCGCTCGCAGTGCCAACCTGTCGGGATGAAACGTGCTGATTCCTCATTTTGATATCTTGTCATGAAGCATACATTGCTTTACTTGTGTTTTTTCATTAAATCCGTACCACAGGCATGAAGACATAGTCCTTACATCAGCCCTTGCTAAGTTCTCAGCCACACTACATGCCATCAGCTTGGCGGAGAAGTACAGGCATGACAAGAATAAATCTAACCAAGTTTTTCCAAGGGGTAGAGATAAGACCATCAGCAGCACAGTGCCGTAATGCATTTTCCTCTATTTGCGGCTGTCTTACTTGCAGTTCCTTCAGAGTGTCGTCGTAATGGGATTACGTTGTAAAGACGAGCTACGGTATGAGAGTAACTATTAATCTCGTCAAATTCAATTAAATGAAATATTGAAAACCAGGGAGTGTGATCATCGCTACCGTCTAAATCACAGTCAAGTGAACTTATTAAAATGCGGGACAAGTTATATGCTCACGTTCCTCACTCGGCGAACCAAACGCAAATCAATCAGGCTTACCGGGATTTGGTTGTTAATGAAATCATTTGATAGGGATTTGAAATACATAATACCAGGGTAGTAAGATTGGAATGATTTACTGCCTCGCTGCGTGGCAAGACTCAAATTGATATTTTGCGCAACGTTGCGAGATTTAGTCCAATTTGGATGGTGTCAGTGACGACAGTTAGGGTTTATATGCTGCCTAGTTATCTTGTGGAAGCCATCATGACAGGTTGTGGGTCAGCGAGATATGAGGCCCGTATCCAAGCGAGTGATTGCCGATATCATTTCTTGAGGCAGTTAACGACAAGCTAAGGGTACACATCCTGAGGTAATCTGTTGTTCTTGGCACTCGCTCCCTACGTCACTGTACGTGTGCAGCGATGTAGGCTTGTTGGCGCTCCCTCCTTACATCACTGCATACAAACATCTGCGTGCTGTGACGTTGGGTGTGAGCACTATGAACCACTTAACCAAGACAATATGGATTCTGGCAAAATTCTGACTACAACAAGAAGCAGCCTACTCACCAGTTTGTCCAGCTCTTTTTTTCTGTTAGTCCTGCAAGTAAAGAAAAGATCTCACTTTGATATGTTGCTTGTCAGCTCGTCTGGAAGCCATACATCAGTTAACCAATGTACCACTCAAGATATGTATGTTATTGCTGGACAATTTACAGCAATTTGCCTTAATATTTACACAGTGGGTATGATTGGCATCAACAACCAGCTTATGGTGGTCAGTGTGCCAAACCATCACGTTAGAAATGGTCCATTTGCTTGGAAGTTGCCCAGTTTACCAGGAATATCCCATTGGGAGATGTGGTATGATTCGGTGACGAAATGAGGTGGTGGTTTATTAGTGCTACAAGGTCATTCGATTCTGTAAACTAGAGAAGCAATCAGAATGATTTCTCCCTTGGTAGGACTCGAGCGGAAAGAGTCCACGCTGAAACACTACTCAAGATTGCAACCGACACTTTGCTGTTTTCTAAATCATGAACCCACAACCGAGTGCAAAATATGAAATTTTGCCTCTAAACAGCAGTTGGCTTATTGGACTATTTAAATTTCACTAGCAGCCATCTTGCCAAAATTAGGTCATCACCATGGGGATGCTCTTCCTGAGTGAAAGATGATTGGTTACTCCCATCCCCCAGCGGGGGAATTGCCATGACGATGACCTAATTTTGGCAAGATGGCTGCCAGCAAAACTCTAACTGGAGGATACCAGAGCACCTAGAGAAAACCTGCAGTGTCAAGAAGAACTGCTTTCTTTATGACAAGTGGGTCTGATTGTGAATCAACAACATCTCGGAGTTGGCAAGTGCTGATGTTTCCATTGCGCTCAGAATCTGACAAGCCAAAAATTGCCGTTGCTGGCAAGTGGCTGAATTGTCAGAATCTACTCACACTCCAAGCCTAAAGAAAACCACGGATATCAACTCAATTGGATCTCGCCACCATTTGTTCAGCGTAAAGTCGTCAGCCTTTGCGAAGACGGAAAAAGCAACATTGATCAAAGAAGCTGGAAACGCTGAACAACATAATGCATTCAAATTGGTGAATTAGAAGCTATGAAGATTACGCTGCAAGTATAACAACATGAATTCACGCAAAAATGGCACTTTTATAGAATTTGTACAAGGCGCGTTGATGTGGTAGAGTACGGCAACCAACAAAATGTTCCCAGAGTAGCTGTCCATCGCAGGCCAGCATCTCATCAATTACTGCACCCATTGAAATGTAAGACCGATGTGGGAATTATCAGATAAAATAAATATCGTTTCACTGAGAAGTAGAAATAATCGTGATCATCTCGGAATCATTATGACAGTCCAGGATTAACTGATTTTATCGCGGACAATAGCTTCTAGAATCGTATATATCCATTGGATACTTTCTGATGCTGTGACCTTTAGGACTTCTTTACGATGTGCGGTTACCGATCTCACTTCTATGGTTAATACACACAGCAGTTTTTTACCATTGGTTAATAGTTTTCATTAGAGAAATTGAAATCCCTATAATTTTGCCCAGGTAACTGTAAAACTTGTACCCTGGATCAACATTTTTACAGGTTGAACTGGACTTTTTTACAAATTATATTTATTTTTCTTCATATTACATACAATGTTAAAGGGGAAGTCGTGCTTTGATGGAGGTTTCTTATCGAACAGATGATTGTCAACAGAAATCTTTGACTTGAGGAAGGGAATGAGAATGATGGACGCCAAGGCAGCGTTTACAGCCAGAAGACTTCTCACAGCTTCATACTAACCCCTATGCAAACAGCTACTTAGCCAAAGTTGAGCCAAAACCATTCTATGAAGCTAAAGCTGGATCATGCCACGAAAACAAAATCACGTTAGACATGAACAATGTCAGCGATCAATAACAACATTTGGAACGTTTTTCAGACAAAACAAGAAAAGAAACCCGAGATTGGCATTCCCGAAAAACTGGCTTGAATAATTGAAAGAACGCTCAGCATTCTGTATTTCATGTTCTGCCAAACACTTCGATATGTTGCAGTGGCATTTAATGCAACTGAGATATCAACAAAAGCACTCTAAAAACAGGGCAAGAGCATATTATTCTATATTCATGATGGTACTTCAATGTGAACAAGAAAACAAGCCTGGTTAATGGAAAACAAACTCCTTTATTATTGTCGCTTATTGTTTTCTGGAACATCATAAGTGCTTTTCATACTAAGTGATTTGCCGAAGGAGGGAACTGAGATTGTTAGTAAGTTTCCACATGATATCACTTTGTCAACACCGCTAGTAGGCCTACACAATGAAATGATATTTAAGGAATAGGTCTAATATACCTTGATGATATTAGGCCAACTACCATTACAAAATCGCTCAGGAAGAGACAATGGTACATGAAATGAATTGAACAGACTGAGCTCACTGAAGAAAATGGCCAGCAGGATGTGAAAGTTGTTGGGCAGCTAGGAAGGAATGATATTTTCTATTTTATCAGTGATACGAATTTATACAATTATGCAGATGACAATACTTTATCTTATTCAAACAAAGATTTTATTACCATATCTCCTTATTTTATTCAATATTTTTCATTCTTATATTTTATGTTAATTACCATTCTGCTCTTGTCAATCATTTGTGCTATTTTCTATGTATAGGCCTATTACCAATCTGTCTTTCATTTTGTTAACTTTTACCTTTGTTTGATATCGGTACAAGAGCTCCAGAGCTCATGTTTCTGTATACTGTCATACCGATGAAAATAAAGTTTATCTATCTATCTATCTATCTATCTAAGTTTGAATATCATTGACTTTAGTAACCTGATATTCACAAAGCCAGAGGCTAACTCTGTTTTTTTTCAGTTTTTTCTTTGTTTTTTGCAAATCCTTACAAAAATATGAGAGACATAATCCACTCCATATACCTGAGTGCTAAAAAATCTCACCACCCAGCTCAATGTCATGTTATTTTTTCCTCTGATTCTGTTTTTTATTAAACATAAATATTACCTTGTCACCAGAATGAAGGTCACATAATCCGCTTTAGAAGATTCCGAGGCAGAGAGGTGTACCTAATTTCTGACAGCGGCTTAGCACTGGTAGAGGCTTATCATTGCATTGGTAGGGATCAACGAAAAAAAAGATGACACAACTTTTTTACAATAGGATATGTGTCATTGGTGAGATTTCTGCTCTCCTATACCTACAGAAAAACATGAAGGACATGCATGTATTTCAAACCCAGGTGGGCTCTTTGGAATTCAGTTATTTAGAAGATAAATCCTTGAAAGTATCAAAATACATGGAAAAATCTCCCATTCCTGTCACACTGTCATTCGGACATTGCTTCCAGTCACGATCAGGTCCTAAATTGCTGTTATATTTACTCACAAGATAAAGTGTAGAAATCTGATGACCAACTGAAGAGTTCTTGTTCAGGCCAAAAGGTGGGTGGCATAGGCCAATGTTTGCACTCATAGGTGCTTGTCATCCACTTTAGAAAACAACTTGATGTATAGAATTTCATCCAAACTTGCCGATATTTTGAAATGACAATCCTGAATTTACTCAGAATTGACTGAACGGCTAGATAAGAACACTAAACTTGTGGACACCTAGAGCAATGTTTGGGGAGGAATTCATCCATCTTGCTGAGCAGTTGGGGTTCACAAGGCCCGTTTGTTTGTTCTGAGATCCAATTTTAATCCTACCTCCCTCAACCACAAAGAAGACCAGTGGACAAGATATATGAAGTACATGGAGGGGAAAGGAGTGTGCACAAGTACGCTCATGAACAATGACACTTGCAGGATGCACACAACTCAGACCATTGCCTCAGGCAGGCTGAATGATGCTATTTCGTAAAGGCCGGTTTACACTAGGTTGCACCAAGTTGCAAGTTGCAGCAACTTGCAACTTGTTGCAAACTACCTGGGACGGTTAAAGGCCCGTTTACACATGCAACTTTTCATATGCAACTTCATGCAACTTGTTGCATAAACCTGATGAGACCAAAAATTTCATCAAAGTTGCATTGTGTAAACAGGTATGGAACTTGTTGCAACTAACTACTGCAACTTGTTGCAAATTACTGCAACGTGTTGCAAATTTAGGATCCAGATCCTATTTTCTGGTGAAGTTGCAACAAGTTGCACGTTGCTGACCAATGAGAATACAGCAAGAAATCATGTGACGTATACTAAACCCAAAATGACTGCGGAACAAAGGGTTCCCGCCCAAATTCATGCAACTTGTTGCTAACTTTTGCAACTTATCGCGCTGGATGTTGCAATGTGTAAACGAAAACCGGTGGACTGCAACTAGTTGCAGGTTGCAGCAACTTGCAACTTCGATGCAACCTCCAGCGTGATCGAGTTGCAACAAGTTGCAGACCCGTTTACACATGCAACTTTTATGAAACTTTTTGGTCTCATCAGGTTTATGCAACAAGTTGCATGAAGTTGCATATGAAAAGTTGCATGTGTAAACGGGCCTTAAGAAGAACCTTTCTCTTTCTGCTTTTGTAGCAAGAGTCATATTGCAAAATTTCCATTCTTGCCTGACTTTTTCAACTCATCAAACAATTAACAATTTTTAAAAACTTTCATGCGCAGTTTTTTTGCCCCTCTGGTGCAAAAACCAGAAGTCACTTTATAGTATACATTGGTTGGGTATTCTCAGTAATAGGCAATTAAAACCGGGGTCACAGTTGGGGTTATCATTAAGGTAAAAACCTAACCATTAATAACCCGGTGGTGAATAAAGTGATATTTTCTGGAGCAATTTGCAGAATTCCTATCAATGGGGCTGTACTCAGCAGGTTAGGGTTACCCCATTCAGTGGACGAATTACATTGTTGCTGTTTTTATTGCATATATGTGAACAAAAGTTCCTTGTCTCTTGCACATTTCTAAATGAGGAAATCATTTCTTTGTTTGTTCTGCAGACAATGCTTGACACCATGTCGGGAAAAGTTTTTGAAATTGTGGTTATTTGCATCCTATACTCAGAAAAGCAAGATATTACAACTCAAAGTAGGTCAACACACCTTAGTATTATGCTATGTTCACACTATCACGATTCACGCCACGATTTAATCGTGGAGTAATCCTGGTGATCCTATCAGGTCTTATCAGATCTTGAGGTCAGTCGTGGCAATCGTCTTGATCGTAGGAAAGTTTTGGCCTGTTTAAAAATTTTCTACGATCAACACGATTAATTGTTAATCGTGATCATCGCATCAGATCGTAACAAAACGCGACAGATCGCATCTAATCGTGCTTCAGAATCGTGGTGATCGGGATCAACCGTGGACTAGACGAATAGCACCAGCTAGGCGGTCTTGAACCAAATTCATGTTTCGGTTTATGCTGTGTTCACACTATCACGAATCACGCCACGATTGAAATCGTGATCTTAATCGTGCAATAATCGTGGTGATCCTATCAGGTCTCATCAGATCTTATCAGATCTTTTCTGATCTTGAGGTCAGTCGTGGCAATCGTATTGATGGTAGAAAAGTTTTGAACAGTTCAAAACCTTTCTACGACCAAAAAGATTTTCACGATTGCCGTCACGATTGCCCTCAAGATGTGATAAGATCTAATAAGATCTGATAGGATCACCACGATTACTCCACGATAAAGACCACGATTTCAATCGTGGCGCCATTCGTGCCACCTGAAATTGACCAATCGCGACCATATCGCATCCAAGCGCATCAGAACGTATCGACTCGCATCACCTCGTATCCAAACGTGAAACTTCAGAGAATTAAACAAACATTCCACGATCAGCTACGAATGGCCAATCGTGACGTTCGTAACGGACCGCGCTCTAGTGTGAACGTACCATTAGTGCTTTTTTCATTCTAAATAGCTCACTTCAAGAAAAGTGGGTGCTTGTTGCAAGTGATCATCATTGGTCACCAGCAGTTTGCTCAACTATTGTCACTGCTGTCCACTACTATAATTGTTAACCTGCAGAGATGTACATTTCAGCTATTGTGTTGTAAGGCTGTTAACCCTTTCCTCGGTTGCAACAAGTGCCTACTTTTGCTGGAGTAGGTCACATTTGACAAGAGAATAATTCCATGTCCGACTAAGCCTATCACTCTGATCTGAATAATACACTAACCTGGATGCCTGGGATATCACCACAGTACAGAACAGTGGATTACATGTACCAGATGTCAGACAAACAAAGCAAATTGCTCTTTTTTTGCTGATCATCGATTTTGATCTGTTAGTTCCTGTTGTCACTTTCAATAGCCTAGAACACTGAATCCTTCAGGCTTGCCCTGTAGATTACTGCTCTTTGAATATGAGTGGAAAATAATCCAAACTAACACCCAGCCTGCAGCAATCATTGATACTGAGTTGACAGGACAGCCTATCACTTCTTGGTTCTGGCTTCATTTTCCAACAAGCCTGATTCCTCACGTGAGTGTGACAACACTTGTTACAATTCTCATTGTGAGCTTATCCTGAGGAGTAAATCAGTGGTTCTTAGCACTAGCTCCCTACAGCATCTTTGATAACACGAGGGATGCCAGTGGTTCTTAGCACTAGCTGCCTACAGCATCTTCGATAACACGAGGGATGCCAGTGGTTCTTAGCACTAGCTGCCTACAGCATCTTTGATAACACGAGGGATGCCAGTGGTTCTTAGCACTAGCTGCCTACAGCATCTTCGATAACAGAAGGGATGCCAGTGCTAAGATCATAATCACAGATTACCTCAGCATGTGTGAAGATGCCACTCACATTGTAATGAAATTTTCATTTTAAACGTAGCTTGATACATCCTGAGGTAATCAGTGGTTTTAAAATGGTGACAACCTCTACTGCTATACTGAAAGTACCTTATTAGGAAGTAAGTCAAGAGGATTTCGTCTATATCAGCACCCAGAGCCAAAACGAATGGTGGAACAGAGATCTATAGCAAGAAACACCAATTATCGTGGCAGAGAATACTACTTAGACACACTTTGTGGATGAAACCAAACTCTGAAAATAGCAAGACAATCTCCTTACGTCTGAAATGGATACCCTTATACCCGATATTGATATTCTTTTAGAAATGATACCCTGTAAAGGGAGCTGTAGACACAACAGACTTCATGTTTCATTTGAAATGACAAGATAACTTGCTCTTCTTACATGTCTCATCTCTACAAAGTGATGTTCTTTTTGTTAATTAGATCTGTCATGTCTAATTGGATCTGTCATGTCTAAACCAAACACCACCTTTCAGTATCAACATCATTGAATTATTTTACCTAATGATTCTGCCATTGGAGAATGCTAGTTCTACAAGATATATAAAAGCATCCTCCCACAGCAGGGCTTTGGTCTCACTCCTCTTCACACACACACTCCTGTGCAATTGGATGAAGAGGAGCAAGGTAAAAACCCCTGCTGTGGGAGGATGTGTAAAGGAGACCATCCACCAGTATCACTATTGATTACTTATTCTGCTGCCAGATGGCACCACCATCTAGAGTGGTTCTTTCAAGGGCCCCAGAATATAGATCTGATAGTGGGAGTTGAACCTGTGATCTTCTGATTGCAAGTCAGGGATCCAAACCACTACACCATTGTGGCCTTTCACAGTTGGCACTTCTTTGTCAACAGGTCAGAAAACCCTCTGGGTCCAATACAAATTGGTACTCTCTTTCATTCCTGAAGGAATGCTTTGAAGTTTGCAATTTGGAGCAAAATATGCCTTGAACAAACCACTATACTACAGCTGGACTAATTGTTCTCTTAGCTCACTCACTGGCGTGAACAGGCTCGCAAATGAATAAATTCATTGAAATCTGCCATTGTTTCTGGCGACATGTTGTGTCCTTGGTGACTAATTACCTCTTGCTGACCATGATTAACTTATTCATGTTATGGAGATTGAGATGGTGTCTGGTTCCAGTTACCTATTGGCTAAACACTGATTGTCTCCAACTACAGGTGTTGTTGATTTGACGAAGTGGTGACTGACCAAAATCTTATGCTCTCAAATGTGACGCCATCTAGCAAAAGCAGTGCATGTTGCAGGTGATCATCACTTGCCACAGCCACATGGTCATCAGTTTACTCAATTATTATCACTTCTGTCCACTTCTATTGTCAACCTGTCATACCCNGACCACACTGATACAAGTAGATAATACCACCTTTTACCATTCTTGGAAAAGTGATGAAAGACAGCAAAAGTCAAACACCCCCCATGCAACTGTGATTCAAAAGTTTAGTATGGGATAATATCCCTGGAGTAAATCCATCTCTTGATGGAGAAGTTCAAAGAGAAAGTGGGAGGTTAGTAAGGATGTATGCTTGTTTACCTGACTTATCTGTTCCACAACACCTACACAGCACAACACCATGAGAAGACTGACTGAACTTGCAATTCCAGAATGGTCAACTTTCATTTACTAATGGTGGTCCTTTGTAGAAGTTGTTGGTAGTTGGTCAGGCCTGTTCTATCCCTTTGAAAAGATTTTTCCAAGGCTCACAGTGCCAGGTAGGCCAAGTAGACAATACAACTCAGTGAGGCAAGTGTAACACAGTTGTCATGCACTGGTGTCATTTTCGTGGCGGTTCTGGGAATGGGTCCCAATTCCTGGAATTCTAGTATGATGTTAGTTTCAGCACACTCCATGGTCTGCTGATCACCGGTCACACCCAGTGTCGAACCATACCAAAAATCCAAAGAGTTGTGGGGAAACCGACAAGGGCACAATCCAATGGATTGGTTTGGCTTTTGTGAGGCCTCTTAGATATTTCTTGGAAATTTCATATTGAATTTGTGGTTTCATCAGTCAGGTAAATGAGCAACGCCCAACAGGGAAACACAGACACAAACCTACGGACTTGTAAACTTTGGTGTTTGTGAATGCCACACCCATTCATTGCCATGCATGCCTGGAGTGTGGCTAAGATTTGAAAGTAAGGTTTTAAAGGGAGGCTCAAAAAAGATTCCAGAGAAACACCCCATGCCATGCTGTCGTCCCATATTTGCCGCTCAGAGCAGAGTTCCCTATTATGATATCTCCACACCATCCCTCCCCTCTGGTATCTAGGGTTGAATGATGCATCTTGGTCTGATAAAACAATTAATTCTGACCACATGTCAAGTCTTCTGCTCCTAAGAAATGTCCTTCCTCTGATTACTCAAGAGCCTCAATGGTCACTTCACAGAACACTCCTTCATGAAGGTTCTTGTGTTCAGACTCAGTTGATGACGAGAAGACAGTCTCACTGATGCTTCACATTGGTTTGTTGAGCAGGAAAGAGTGTGGGCAAGAGGTGACTAGCAACCAAAACATTCCAAAGGGTCTCATTGACAATCTCAAGTGACATGGCACACATCCTGAATTGAGAGCTCTGTCAAGCTCACATGTAACCTGCTGTTATAACATTTTCTTTGTATCACATTCAGTTGTCATGACCGATTTCATTGTGTCATCACCATGCTACTAGAGACACCTAGTGGCACATGAAAGAACCATCCCTTCAAGGACGCTTTATACCAGCAAGCATCTTATATCTTCCTCTCAAGCCAAGAGTACAGGTGATGCTCCACGATGCTGGATGAATTTTGAATAACATACAAATGACTTTTCCTGGCTTACTATAAATTCAGTTGTCGTATTCTGAATCAAAAGTTCATCTGTGAACTGTTCAAAACGCAACACATGATTACCATAAATCATATTACCACTTGATAAAGGGGAATCAAGGATTTAAATGAGGTAGATGTATGCAGTTGGTTCGAATCATGTGGGAAAGTAACTTAGGGAAAAGGCAGTAAGGTTGTAACCATATATATACATGTTGTATGTAATGCAAGCATGAAAATATCTTCCTACCTGGAACATGATGTAATGTACATGATCAGCTTTGTCGATTGATAAATCTGCTTATAGCAAGAAGGTTATAAGCAGTACGTTAGTGGTTGCTGATGCTACAGGTTTCTCGAGGGGTTTGGCATCGTTCTGAATACTGGCCTACGTTGGCGTAGGAACAGAGGGAGTATTGTTCATTGATGTAAGAGCCACACTCCATGCTACAACACACTTGGTAGTACATGATACAGTTATTCGTTCAATCCACCGTACACCCACTGACTGCCCACCACTGAGAAGGAAATGTTCTACCTGCCTGATGGCAAAACGTTGAAATCAATGAAGAAATCGGTATAACGGATTAACCTAATCCAGGAACAACCACAAATCTCATACAGCATTAGCTCACGTTTGCACATTTCACAAGGAAATGTATTTCACAGACAGCCTTGAGATTATCAATATCAATTTGGTTGCATGACGAAAGCAGTTAAGTATGATATTGACAGACGCTCAGTTCATACCTTGGCGGGACTGGAGAGTGGGGAAGAGGGAGGCTGGGACTGGAGAGTGGGGAAGAGGGAGGCTGGGACTGGAGAGCGGGGAAGAGGGAGGCTGGGACTGGAGAGTGGGGAAGAGGGAGGCTGGGACTGGAGAGTGGGGAAGAGGGAGGCTGGGACTGGAGAGTGGGGAAGAGGGAGGCTGGGACTGGAGAGTGGGGAAGAGGGAGGCTGGGACTGGAGAGAGGGGAAGAGGGAGGCTGGGACTGGAGAGCGGGGAAGAGGGAGGCTGGGACTGGAGAGTGGGGAAGAGGGAGGCTGGGACTGGAGAGAGGGGAAGAGGGAGGCTGGGGTGATGTCGCCAAAATTGCTTTTTGCCATTCCCATAGAAACCCAAAGATGCCTGGCCAGCATGAATGATTCAAAGTACCTTTAACACAACTTCTCAGGGAACCATTTTCACATTTTCACATTTTGGAAACATCGGCGCCTGTCACCTCTGAGGTCGCGGGTTCGATACCCGGTCGGGTCCGTGTCTCATGTGATAGAGAGGGCGACTCTCTCTGACAGCGCAGGTTTTCTCCGGGCACTCCGGTTTCCTCCTGCATTACATTAAAATTCGCCCATTATTGTCTATAGAACCAATAATGCCGAATTTGGCGCTCGGTTCTCAACTCAATATTTTTTACCATTTTCACATTTGGTTGAAAGAATAACTTGCATCACTGACACTGACTGATCGGAGCCTGGGGATTTAGGTTCTGAACCTAGATATCCTGCCTGATACCCCAGGAAGGGTTTATGGAAGAGAGAAAAAGTTCAGGTAGACTTTAGTTGGATTACAGTGCTAGATTATAACTTTTGTTGAGTGAACAATAGATGAAGATAAGTGTAAAATGGCAGGCATTGTAGGCCCACCTCAGAAGATGCTAAGGCAAAGAAAGTACAAAAATCATGAAATGGCATGTATTGTATTTTGGAAAATGCTGAGCAAAAGAAAACCATGGTTACTTTTAACTGACATTCAGTATCATGCTCACGGCCCATTTGTCAGGTCAAACCTAAAGGGACAATAGTTTTACAGTATAGTTCTGTTTCCCCACAATTGAACACTGCCCCTTCTCTACATTGGATTCTGCACTCTGTCATGTAAGTTTACCGAAAGATTTTTTAGTGTTGAGTGATAAATGTTATGATGCAATGGTCATCCATACCAGGTATAGAAACTACAAAGAGCTTCCCCAAGTCTCCAAGAGGAGCCAGTACCAAGTTTGCAATCCCTAGTGAGAGATTTAGGAACTACCACGACAAAATATGGCACAGTGCTCCTTTAATCAATGGTGTCTTCACCCACTGCACTGTAATTCAAAATATTCATGCCGTGACCGGCCTGAGGTATCTGTCTAGCAATACCCAACAACAACAAAAAAGAAAGGAAAATTCTGAAAGAAGGTCATAGCTATCTCTCGGTTACAAGCAGCGGCCATTATCTCGAACAAAAGAAGCACATAATGTCCCAGTAGTTTCCCACCCATCAAACTTGAAAATAGTCTAAATTACCTCTAATGGTTGAATGTTTAGCCTTTATATCAGGATAATGGCAGAGACCATCAATCAAAATTTCGAGTAATATGGCAAAACTGGCGGAATGTCACGGCGGCATGCGCCATTAATGGTTTAAGAACGGTGATGATACAGAGCATTTGTCATAGCTTCATAGGATGCAACACATGGGTTGAACATGCAGC
>NMRB01000615.1:296972-308021 GCA_002633025.1 Notospermus geniculatus
CCTCCTTTGCAACCTTCCGTCTGTTATGGCCCCTTACGAGAAACCCTACCAAGTCCTGTGTAGGTGTTTAAGGGCTACTGGCCGTTCTGAGCAGATGGACAGGATACGGAGGGCTTGGGAAAAGGGGATGGAGCGTTTAACATGGCCAGGGTGACACGAAGCTGGGTGGAGGTATTGGTGAGTGTCCGTGGGTTTTACATAGAGGTCAGTACAATCCTTGAGTCACGGAGTTTGACAGTCACATCCAGGAAATTCTGGGAGGAAGGGGATGCATCCCAGGTGAACCTGATGGTGGGGTGGAAATCATTGAGCCTATCAACAAAATCCTCCAGTTTCTTACGTCCATGGGTCCACACGGAAAATACATCATCTATGAATCTGAGCCAGTTGTAGGGTTTAGTTTGAAGGGGGAAGTAGCCAAGACTTGTGACTCGAGCATGTGCATGAAAATGATCGCATATGACGGGGCCATTTTAGTTCCTATCGCAGTTCCTGAGATCTGTAAGTAATACCTTGAGTGGAATTCGAAGGCATTCTTTGATAGGAC
Organism: Notospermus geniculatus; assembly: GCA_002633025.1. Classification (NCBI taxonomy): domain Eukaryota; kingdom Metazoa; phylum Nemertea; class Pilidiophora; order Heteronemertea; family Lineidae; genus Notospermus; species Notospermus geniculatus. Next base: position 297,520 of record NMRB01000615.1, read on the forward strand.
AAAATGGGCCAGCGTACATATGTATTTTGTAACGTTACAAAATCTCACCACTCACTGGAGAGATTTTGTAAAGTTGCAAAATCTCTCCACTCCAAAAGCTCACCACTACTGGAGAGATTTTGTAACGTTACAAAATCTCTCCGCTGAGTGGTGAGATTTTGCAACGTTACAAAATCTCTCCAGTGGTTAAGTTAACCCTTTAGGACTCAAAACGGCCGCCACCGGCCGCCTGGAAACCACTTAGCATGCTTAGAGACCCTTGCGAAATTTCACATAAATTGCATCTGGCTCCTTAAATATTTGGCGGAACTTCAAGTAACTTACATCTCAATGATGATAGATCCTCAAGCCGGCCTGGGACGGCCGATGCGAGCGCCATCTTAACTAAGGTGTGAGAACTAGCCGAAATTGCCGAAAATCGTTAGACTAGTACCTGGTCCTACCGATGGTGTCGCTTTTGAGTTTGCTGAATGGTAGGACCAGTCGTGGCCGCCATACTTGCCTGAATCCCGGCAAGTAATTAATTATTCATGCATTGAACCTGTTAACCAATGGGAAGGCGTACATCGTGGAGCACGTGTGTTTGCAGTTTATTGTAAACATCACCCGTGTCCTCGCTTGGAAGAATTGACGTTCAACCAGGAGGTTTTATCTTGTACAATCTGAATGGATATTATAATCGAAACACACGTGGATGAACGGATGATGCAGGTAGGTTTTTAAGTCCCGAACAATCCCAAATTTACAAATTTAACCGACGGTATTCCTCTGTACATTTTTGTACAGAGTGATGCATGGGGAAAACTGACTCGATCAAACATTCGCTTTTTCCCCCCAAACCAGGTTTTTATCTGTTATTATAGAAGTTACTAATCTGTGAGGGCTAACATATGTCGATTCAGTTGTTGACATGCACAGAAAAACCCTTATTTCGGTGTGTTTTGTGGGGAATCAATGACGTCATTTGTTCAGTCCTCCCGCGAAAGTGTAGTTCCGATTTCTGCCACATGCGCCACTCTGACCAATCACATTTGAGAATGGCACGGCCACTACCCGTCCTAACATTTGTTAATTTCATTACGTAAAAGAGTTAGGATGGGCTTCCAGTCTAGAAAATCGTTCGCCCTAGATTGGAACCAGGATCGTCCGCTAGGTGGGTTTGTCTATGCTAGCCTGCCATCTATCGAGCAATAGCGGAACTTATCCTTGTCTGAGCATGCGCAGTGCTCCTGACAACAGATCAACAAATTCATGAAATTTGCGTGAGACGTTGATTGCATGTTTCTTCTTTTCCCTGGAGCTGTATAAAATCATCCTGCGGTGGAATCGATTTGTAAAGAGAGGTGAGACAAGATCCTTCATTTAGGAAAACATCTGTGCCGTTAAATATGTATATTATGGTTGTTTTGATACGTGTTTACTTAGGCCTATGAACATGAATGAACATAGCATGCACATGATGCATGCAAATGCAATGCTGCTGAATGCATGCATGAAAACTGAACCTGCATCATGTTCTGTGCCCGCCTCGTCATGGCCTGCTTAATAATTACACATCATTACTTCAGTAATGTTAAAATACAAAGTACCGGTATTGAATGGTTGGAAGAGGTTAGGCCATGGGAACTTAGGAGGTAGGCCTATGAGTTTACCGTCCGAAACTTTTTGAAAAGTGATGAGGCTTTTTTTCATTATTCATTATTCATTATTTTGTTTTTTGACCCCTTTTCAAGTGAAAAACAAGGTACGGACTACCAGTACAATCAAGTGTCTTTCTTAAATACAGTGATTGGCTGATGGAGTCATCTCCCATTCTGCAGAGTGGCCGTGGTCATGGTCGTGATATGCTTCTGAATCTGTTGACATCACGACCAATGAACATGATGAAGAACAGAATGATTGAAACACATCACACTTCACAGTAGGGTAAATTTAGTCCATTTTCGATTCGAGGGTATGAACAAAAAAAGACACTTGGAACTAATTTTTTAGCTTTTTGGGGGAAAATTTTGGAAACATTAAATAATGAAATTTTTGAAAATAATGAATTTTTCATGCGGTGGCGCCACCACCATGCGGGCGGCGGACAGTAAACTCATACCCAAGTTCCCATGGCCTTATGGTCAGGTTGCAGAAGAATTTCAACATTGTCAAATTCAAAAACTTTTAAGTTTGACTGTCCTCTAGGCCTACCATCATGCGGGGCTTTTTTTTAAATACATCTGTCGATCTGAGATATAATTTAGGGTTAGAGAGGCCAGCCCTAGCTTATGTTATTTTGTGTACTGGGTTTTTTTAGGTTTGACATGCGTAGTTCCTGCACTAAGTTCATCTTTACTTTTAATGATTTCAGAACTCCGCCAAGAAAATGAGCAGTGGGAGGAGCAAGAAGGTGAAAGTGTGGGTGAGGACCCGACCGACCGCCAGGTTTGCTCACGATACAATCGGACTCCAGTCGGATGGCAGGGTAGGTAATGATTCTCATCCAATAAAGAAATGTTAGATGTTTGTATCGTGGTGAAAGTTAATTGACACAATGAAGTCTTCACTGTTCCCTGCGGGACAATCCTCAGTCAGACAGTCAATCCTCAGTCAGACAGTCAATCCTCAGTCAGACAGTCAATCATCAGTCAGACAGTCAATCCTCAGTCAGACAGTCAATCATCAGTCAGACAGTCAATCCTCAGTCAGACAGTCAATCATCAGTCAGACAGTCAATCCTCAGTCAGACAGTCAATCCAGTGTCAGTGATTGCAAGACGATTACCTACACTCCAGAGTGTTTTGATTGTCGTTTTCAGACTGTAAACATCCACTGTAAACGTGACGCCAGGAAAGGCGTCGTCAACAATCAGATTCTCGACTGGTCATTCAAGATGGACGGTATTCTCCATAATGCCAGTCAGGAAAATGTTTATGACACGTGTGGCCAGGATGTGGTCTCAGCAGCTTTGGATGGCTACAATGGTAAGTCAACTATCAGTATAAGTTCCAGAACTGACCAGTTTACGTGTCAGGGTAGAAGCAAAGGGAGTTGAGAAAGCTGGCCAAGCTGCATGGTGCTTATTCCAAGAGGTGAAGTGGTCATTCTTTGCCCATGATCGAATGACATATTAAATGACAAAACACTTTGCAATGCCAACAAAAGAGAGGGCCATGTGACTTACCAACCAATGTGCAGAGGTCCCCATTCTTTTCTATGTCATACAGGGCAGTAGCTGGCTAAGTAGGACATGCCAAAAAAGGGGATTGAACGGTTTAAGCCCTCTTCTCATGTTATAATCCTCATGACACTCAAGGTACTGTAAAGCAGGAAAATTTCGCGTGCAGGAAATTTTCGCGAATTTCGCGAGAGTATATGAGTCGCGAAAATTTCCTGTCGCAAATATGAGTACACGCAAGTGACAAATACGGTCCGTGAAAAAAAATGAAAAAAATGGCAGAGACTCGCGAAAATATCCTGCCGTGAATATGTCTATAATTCTTGATTCGCGAAGATTTCCAGCCGCGAAATTATCTTGCTTTACAGTATTTGTCGTCCTTCTGTTGACCCCCATTAACAAGTCATTTCTGTGATTGGTGTTCCAGGTACTGTGATGGCTTATGGCCAAACAGGAGCTGGGAAAACTTACAGTATCACCGGGGCGACAGAAAACTACAAACATCGTGGGATCATTCCACGCGCCTTGTCTCACATCTACCGGGAGATAGAGGAGAGGTCTGAATGTGCTATTTCTGTAAGGTGAGCATTCCAACCTTGAGTTGAGATCGATGTGCCAAATGCAACATTACTCTACTGGGCCCATAGACAATATTAGGGGGGCCGGAAATGTACAGCAGGAGAAAACTGGAGAGCCGGAGAAAACCTTGTGCTGTAGAAGAGAGTCATCCGAGCACGTAGAATGGTCCTAGTGGGGATTAAAGTGGAACCTCAGTCATCAGTAGTGACAGGCCTGGATCTTTCCACTACCCCATTCTAACTAACAGGCCTGTGAGAAAAATTTCTATCATGTAGAGCTGGATTAGAGATTCAAAGCTGGATATTATACTCTTGATAGCCTGCAACAAGTTTATGTATTAACCTGTTTATCGTCATTTTCTTCTGTGTTCGTTCATTTCCAGGATTTCTTACTTGGAAATTTACAACGAGACAATGTTTGACCTGTTGGCGTCGCTCCCTGAATCCTACAGCCCATCAAACATCGTACCAATGGCCGTCGTGGAGGACATCCATGGCGTTTACGTCAAAGGCCTATCTTGCCACCTGGCTCAGAACGAGGAAGAGGCTCTCAACCTGTTGTTCGAGGGGGAGACAAATCGGGCGATCGCTGCTCATAGTTTGAACAAGGCTTCATCGCGATCACACTGTATCTTTACAGTTTACATTGAGGTATGTCAAACTCCTGCTCAGAAAATGCATCTTAATTCATCAACTACAGTGGAACCCCGGTCGACGACCACCCCTATAACGCGACCACCCCGGAAAGACGACCAGTTTTCAATTGTCCCGATTGTTTTTCTCTACATCGGGCCGATTTCGGTAAGGCGACCACCCCGCTAACGCGACCACTTTGGGTCTGTCCCGTGCGTGGTCGTGTTACCGGGGTTCCACTGTACTTCGGCCAATTTTGTTGAAAATAAGTGTGTTAGAAAGGACGAGTCACAGACTGTACATGTAGCAAGAATTGACCCTGGATATCCCGCCATGTGGGGCCTTAGACTCGAGGGCCTAACACTCACTGTCATAGAGTTAAAATGAAATTCATCTTTAATTTTCCAGAGTCGCTCCAGGGTACAGTCCGATGCCAAGTACACGACAGCTAAACTCAACTTTGTTGACTTGGCCGGTTCAGAGAGGCTCGGCAAAACAAAGGTATGTTCCGTTACTCACTCGTTCAGTTTCTGCACTTGAAGGGTTAAAAAGCAGTGGACTCATTACCAACGTATGGTGCAGAAATACCTAACGAACTTATAGAATATGTTATTCGTTCCAAACGGTATCGTGCACAGACCTGGAAACAGATAATACTCTCTTGTGTATTTCAACAAATGAGGCAGAATCATTAATGAGTTTATAGTAGAGCCAGGCTGTTCTTGTTTATTTCTCTGTTTCTTGGGTACCATATTCTGTGCAAATGGAAGAAAATCAATTGGCAAGAAAAACAATCTTTAGGCCCTGACATGTGGATTGAACTTACATAGAAGAGTCGTAAATTATATATCCACAATCCTTTGTTTTGTGTTTCACCATTTGGGAAACAAATGTGGTAATCGACCTGGCCTGATGACATTACCGGTATCTACATTATATTTCAGTCAGAGGGAAAGACTCAACAGGAAGCCATGTACATTAATAAATCACTCACGTTTCTGGAGCAAACCATCATAGCGTTGGCCGATCGCCGTCGAGATCATATCCCGTTTAGACAGACAAAGCTTACGCACTATTTGAAGGATTCTATTGGTGGGAATTGTCGTACTGTGATGATAGCAAATATCTGGGGTGAGCAGGATCAAATTGAAGAAACGGTAAGTACAAGGATTCTTCTCCTGAGCTGCTCTGCTGTCGAGTTAAGTATCAGAGAATCAGTTGACAGACTCAGGTCTCATGTTGGCAGCAGAAAAGAGGACATCTGTCTTTGGCCAGTCTGCCTCACGGTCTTTTAATAATTTAGTGAGAGTGCAAGTAAGAGTGTTTCTTTTCCTTATTTCAGATATCAACTCTACGTTTTGCGACCAGGATGATGTGTGTGAACAGTGAACCAGCTGTCAATGAACATTTTGATCCAACAGTGAGTAAACTTGAGTAACTTTCCCTCGAGATTTTAGCTGTGCGGCCCCATTGGGGGCAAACACAGCATGTCATCTCAGGCTCTCACGTTTAACGGGCACGATCGTGCCTGCGCCCCATCACGCCCCCGAATTTTTGAACAGGGGTGCCATCATCTTGATTCCATATGTTAGAATTCTGTCTTTGCCTCTAATACCTCAAAATTTAATGAATTTTATCAGTGCTCACAGGTAGATTCAACCATAGAAATCAAAGTGTGACCACCCCGTCTCTTCCTAACTCCTGTATTTTGATTTCAGATAATGGTTAAGAGGTTAGAGAAGGAGGTAGAAGCTTTGAAACATGAGTTAGCGATGCATGATACACTGGTAAGTCTCCTGTAAATAGAGACAAAGCTGCTTGTAGGTCCAAATTTCTAAACCACAAGTTTTAGTGGCGTTATTCTGTATATTTGTCATCGTAATGTTCAGTTCATATTGCCTTCTGTCGTCCATAGAGCACTTGCGAGTATTGGAACGTGGAGTCTGGGCAAATTTTTTTTTGGGGGGGGGGCATTCAGTTCATTCAGCCTACAGCAGTACCATGTCTACAGGTGGGCCTATTAGTATTAATAATTGTGGTTTGCTCAAATTTTTTGTTGACATTTCAGAATAACCGTAGCCATGTAGTTTACGACCCACTCTCAGAACAACAGAAGTTTGAAATAAGTCAACAGGTGGCAAAATATCTCGATGGTGAACTGGACGAATTAGATGTAAGTAAGAATGTCATCGGGGCTTTGCATCATGGGGTATTTTGTCGAGAAGAATCGTAATTGTTGTCTACGTAACACATTCTTTAAAACCTATGCATTCTTGATCTTCCAGGTTGTAAATGTGCGGCAAATTCAGGGCGTATTCGAAGCATTTAAAACTATTTACCTTCAAGTTGAGCGTGACGTGGAAGAGCGCCTACGAGCGAAGTTCACCATGGTGGATCGAGTTGAGTCCACTCCTGGTGCCACGGTGTCACAACCTGGTCCACAAGTATTCGATGAGGCTATGTTTGTTGGCGAGCCAGACCGACAGAATTTCGGAGTCGGCCAGTTGCCGAAATCGGGCAAAGCAGAGCCATCGTCGGTCGTGAACGCAAAGAAACGCGAGATGAAGAGAAAGTCAAAGGAAAGAGCAAGGTGAGTTTTACTTCAAGTTTAAATCACACATTGTGAAGAATATAATATTATGGAAGAGGTGTTCATCGTGTTGTGTCATAGAGACAATCCTCATCATGCACATGGTGATTTTGTTTCTTCTGTAGTCCCACTGGGCTGAAGGGTCCCGGGAGTCCAGCCAGCGGTCGTGACCAGGACACTTCAACCCCTCACACCCCGTCACGCACTGAGAAAGAACGCGAGATGACAACGCCCTCTAGCACTGGAGGAGAAAAACTTACAAAGCCGGCAGTGCAGACACGGCCGAGCACTCCACCCCTGAGGACGACTGCTTTTGAGGAATTCAAACAGGAACGGGGGTCTGAGATCAATAGGATTTTCAATGAAAATAAAGGTTAGTAGAAATTCTTTATTAGCAAATGTAATCTTCAAATACTTTTGACAATATCAATGGGAGACTTTTCTGCCATTAGAGGTCGCCTGTTAGCGGTCCTAGAACGCCATGAAATTTGACGTCACAGACGTAAACCATGGCCTCCACATCATTATGGATGACGTTGTGGCGTGCGCTTCAGCTCTGTGATGTCAAATTTTGTGACATAATAGGACCGCTAACTGGTGGCGGCCTCTAACGGCAGTAAAGTCACCCAAATTGTCCTGCTGAATAACGCACACTGTCTGAATCGATCTTGTGGTTCGTTGCTTATGAATTGTTCTTCAATATTTCCAGAAATTCATGAAGCCAAGAAGAAGGCATATTCCCAGCTGGCGAACCAGATCAACCTGACGAAGGTCGAGATTGATAACACGAGGATGAGGCTGGAGGCTCTGAGACAGGAAAGAGAGGCGAACGGTAAGATTGACAAGAGAGCTGATTGAAAGTCTGTGTACATGTCGGAATTTCTGGAGCAATCTGTTAGTATTGGCTTTGATTGAATCAGTCGAATTTGCTGCCAAGCATGGGAGACGTTCCTGCCATTCGAGGCCGCCTGTGAGCGGTCCTAGAACATCTCATATATCACAGACGTAAGCCACGACATCATGGATGTATTATACGCGCCGGTCACCCCATCCACGTAGTGATCGCGCTCAGCGTAGCTTAACTTCTAGCGCCGAGGCCAACGCGCTAACCACTAGGCCATAAAGGAAATCCTCCATGGCCGGCGGGTTAAGCCGTGCCATATAGTATTAGCTACAAGGGGTTCAATGTAATGGATGATGTTGTGGCATTCACTTCTTCTCTGTGACATCAAATTTCGTGACCTTTTAGGACCACTAGTGGTGACCTCTAACAGCAGTAAAGTCTCTCATTTCTGGAGCATTCTGCTAGTGTTGGTTTTGAAAGAATCAGTCGTATTTGGACCCATGAACTTTTCCAAGTATAAGTTGGCAAATTCTTGTAATCACGGTGATCTCCTTCGTTCCATGTCCAGGTATCATGTTCAACCAGGATGGTGAGATCATCATCACGGAGGAAGAATTCCTGGAAGTTAAGAAACTAAAGGAGGCCAAGGCGAGCTACAAGAAAGACTACGATGAACTTCGTCAAGTCAAGTCAGAGGTGCAGTACTGTCAGAAGTTGGTTGACCAGTGCAGACAGAAACTGCTTCAAGGTAAGTCTGTCACAGAGATATTTAGGCTCAGTTTCCAGTCTGTCACGGAGATATTTAGGCTCAGTTTCCAGTCTGTCACAGATATATTTAGGCTCAGTTTCCAGTCTGTCATGGAGATATTTAGGCTCAGTTTCCAGTCTGTCACAGAGATATTTAGGCCCAGTTTCCAGTCTGTCACGGAGATATTTAGGCCCAGTTTCCAGTTGTTGAGATCTGCAGTTCTATTCTACTGAATATCTTTCAGCAACTTCTCACAGATCTGTGGACCCCTCTCCTCCTTTTTAGGCCCTCTCCTTGTCAGAATCACTCAGTTCTCTTCAAACTTTGTAGCCTTTTGTCAGTGCTGGTCTTTCTTCATCTTGTGAGGTAACTTCGCCAGTAACATCCTCAGCTCCATTTAAGGGATACCCCGGATATTCTTTGATAAAAATTGCCACTTTAGTTTTGGTCCTTTTCAGAATTTGATAACTGGTACTCTGAATGCTTCCTGGATACCAGCGCAGACCTGCAGACGAGTGCAATGCAAGGTTACGGAGCCCGGGCTGGCACACTCCCGCCAGGAACTTTGGTAAATTGTGTCCCTTTCAATAGATAATCGAGCATTTTGTTAGAAAATAGAGTTGTAAAACTCAGATTTTATTGAAATTTTATGAAAGTTTCATGTTGAATATTTCAGTAAAAAATGTGTCTTTACAGTATGAAGATGAGCAAGAGAAGTTTGATCGCCTCCAGATGGAGCTGTTGATGGAGAACCCAGATTCAGCTGCCTTTTACAATGCCAAGATGAGAACAGAAAGAAGGGTAAGTATGGTGTTGTGGCCCTGTACGCCTATAGAGGTTCTTCACTGACGTCACATGGCCACCATCTTGGCCATCAAAATGAAGCCATGGAGGCTGCCATCTTTTTCTCAGTTCAAAAGTTTAGCGGCCCGTACAGACCACTGGGAGCATACAACACAACAAATCACTTTACCTCTCAGTTTTTGAACATCAGTAGTTGGTCCGGTGTGAAAACCGTGTTGAAAACAAAGTGAATTGTCCATACGGCTTGCTGTAGAAGAGGTCCGATGACTGCCGAAAAACGTCCAAACTGTGTGCTGACGCTGTGTTGATGCTATGACGTTGCGTCGTGACGGCCAAAATGGCGGAGATTTTGGGCTGTGACGTCACGTGAAGAACCTCTATTGTGACGGGCCACGTTATGGAGTGATCCTGTTCTCTGTCAATGGAAGACCTGCCGTTAGAGGCCGCCTGTCCTAGAACATCGTAAAATTTGACGTCACAGACATAAGTCATGGCCTCCACGTCATATTGGTAGAGTTTTAGGTCATTGTTTTGTCAACTATCTCTGCTTTGTTTCAGAAAACTTACGAGGCAGCCATGTCTCAACCTCAGCCTGCGATGAGACGAAAGCCCGGTACTCCAACTAAAATGGTCCGTAGCAATCCTCCAACGATGTTGCAAGTTCAGTAGGTTGAACAAAAGGTGGCGTTGAATCATTTTTGATAGTTTTACGGTTACCGATTTACTGGTACATTGTTTGTTGGTGGAGTAAAATATGATGCTATAATAGTCAACTTTTGATTTCTAGAATCCGTCCAAAATGTTGTTAAGATATGTTCTTAAGAATAATTCTGTGATATCTTGAAAATACTTGTTTATCTAAAGAAAATAGTGCACTTATATAGGTGTAAGATTGTGGGCATGTCATCTGAGTTGTATGGTGTTGAAATTGACCATGTTGATCATTGTTGACCATTCATCTGTCCACGAAAATGTGCCTAAGTTTTCTATCATTATCGATTTGAACGTTAGTATCTGTGAATTCTTATGAAATATAAGTGTTTTAACAGAGATGTGTAGTCTATGTATTTTGTATCATAATAAAAGTCAAAATGTACAGAAATTTTGGCATTTCTTGGTTTAATCTAAGTCCGTAGCCCCCCCCC
>NMRB01000616.1:0-207422 GCA_002633025.1 Notospermus geniculatus
CTGGATGGACGGCATAAGCTGGTCAGAGCAAGTTTAGCATGAGTGGACATCATGAAAACCGTTGGCTCTGTGAATGGTGGAGGTTTCACTCTCCGTGGCATCTGCTGGTCTGAGGCAAGTTGAGAAGGAAATTGGATGGAGATTTCCTGATTTGGACATCTTGGTGACCTGGTGAGAGGATCGAGCATTCCGCATGGAGGTGACAAACGCAACGTAGAGCGTCTGCGTTGAAGGAAAAGTCCAGCAAACCTGTCTCTCACCTGCAGTTGTCAGTTGGAACGAACACACGTCAAGAAAACGTGCAATTAATTACATAATATTCTAAAATTACAATAATTAGTAATACTTAGGTACAAGCAGTTAAGTTAGTTCTTCCATGCCCCCTTGATGGCGAGACGGCCATTTCATGTCAGGGAAGCACAAGACAAAAGGCTTACTGGTCTGAGGGTATGCTGTATTTGCACACGTTTAGGCGAAAGCTTTGGCTACGCCAACAATATATTTTTGGTCGTATGGCTAGCTCACTGATCAAGGACAGTGGAGCTCAGTTTCAAGGGTAGACCCTTCGAAGGCTGGTCATACTAACCTTAGTCACAGAGCATGAGGTGAAACTGGCCTACACCTCGTCTTAACGAGCCACAGTGAGGATCATTCCGTCTGGTCGTAGGGTTTGTTGGCAAGGGATGTCGATGGGACGGCATGGCTGGCAGAAATTCAACCAAGGAGGAATATTCAGATACTGCCCTGGTTCATCGCCTGCCCCTCCTCAAACAACACCAGTATTGCTCAACTTCACGTTGCTTTTCTCTGGGAATGGCTGGAAATTAAACAAAGGAATTTGTTAGTACAACTAAGGCGCCTGAATGACAACGGTCATGTCGATTTCATTGTGTTTGTCCGACCCTGCTTTTGTCCTGGCGGGCTATGTAATACAAAAATCTTGCCCGCTCTGCAGGTCTAGCTAACTGGTCTGTGGTATAGGGGTGCGGTGGAGTAGCGTATAGACGTAATCCTAGCATGTTTTTTATAGTTGTTCGACTATTTGAGCCGGTGGGCGCCATTTGGCTGATCAAGGGGTCCGCCATTTTGCCTCGGTCACTGTCTCAAACATTTCTACTGGGACGAATTGACAAAAAATCCCGAGGACAAAACTGGTCAAGTTGATGGGTATCTGGGAATATGAAGTCTCAGGCCTCAGGTAGGGTAGGCCTAGGCTGAACCTACCTAGGCCAAGGGCTATAGGGCATAGGGCCTCCCAGGATAGGACTGACCGGATATTTACTTCACACTCGCTAAAAGGCAGGTTTTGTGGCGTATCAGGAATTATTTCATGAACAGTGAATGAAAAAATTGAAGACATAGAAGTGGTCCCTACCTGAAATGATATTTCCTCCAAAATTTTCTGAGATATTCAAATAAAGGGCTCGCAAAAAATTTCTCGCACTGTCATGTCCGCCAGAATCTGAGCTGACACGTAGATCTGGCAAAGTAGTTCGGCGCAGATTAGGTCCGTCACTCAGTGTATTGCTCCGCGAATGCCAAATAGTCCTTGAGCATACCCCAATATACAGTAATAGCCTCCACCTCTCATAGGTCCAATATTGGATTATTTTTGCATGATATAGAAGATTCTGATTGCTGATTATTTCTAACCAATTTTGTGGCGAATTTTTACATTATTCCTGAAAAACACATGTACAAAAAACCTCATCACCGGCAGATTGCTGCCCCTCAATTAGCATAATATGATAAGGCGGGGCCGGTGTAACGTTATTCAGTGTGGCCCATGTGCCAGTGTGACACATTACAATACTAGGCCGAGACTGACGGAATAAGCGGCGACTTGANGGGGGGGGGGGGGTCACACAGAAAACTGCACTGGCCACTCTGAAAACATTACACCTGTAGGCCCAGTATTCTACTGACCTGTCATTTAGCCTGAAATCCAACACGAAGGGCCGTATGCACCAACGAAGATTATCTTCAACTCAGATTGAGCCACAACTTTTCCGTTGTCACATCATGCCCTGGCAAACCTGAACAATTGAAAAGTTGTGGCTCAACCTGAGTTCAAGATAATCTTCGTTTGGTGCATATGGCCCGAAACGTCGAAGACATCGGGGGTTTTTGGGAGTCACCGTCGCATGCAGGTTTTGGGAGCTTTGGATCCGTATCCCACTCCTTTAACCTCGACTGAACTTCGGCGACAGTGTGAAAATTAACGATTTGCGTCTTGGACTTTGAAATTTTCGCGTTGAACCTAGTGGGGGAAAATCAGTAAGACGCCGTCAATCGTCGGCTTATTCGGAGCTTGGAGGAATTATACTGACAGTATAATTCCTCCAAGTTCGGAGCTGTTAATATAGGGTGGTTAGCGCTGATTTTTCAGCGTAAATCTGCCCCGAATCTCCCTTGGTGAGAGAGGAAAAACGGCCAATTTCGGTTGCTCCGAGGGAGATTAGTTTCACTACTTTATCATTTTCTGGTGAAGATCAGCCGAAATTTTGGCTAAGTCTAACAAATTTCGACGCGAAACATAAGATTTCACGACAAAATCGACGCGAAAAGCCAAAGTTTTTTACGCTGACATTGAGGCGGTTCAGCCTGAAACGTCTCTATTTTCGCCTCTGGAAGACAGTAAAATGTCTAAGTCCGAACGCTGGATGAGCGAGTTGGTTGCTGAAATCGTCAAAGTTCATGAAGAAGTCATCGTATGATGCTGAAAATTGGTACTCTGGGTATTTGGAGGCAAGGAAGACAATGGTGATGGTTTCATCTTGATACGACAAGCGGTTGCTGAGACTTCAAAATCTCAACACTTCAAATTTTACATCCAGACCCAGTAACTTCATGATTAATGGACTGGTCTGGCTTCCTGAAGGATGGAAGTTGAATAATTTTCCTGTTGTATTCCAAAAGTGATACACCACCCCAAACTCCCTGCCAACACCACCTAATACACCACCCCAAACCCCCTCTCCCAACACCACCTAATACACCACCCCAAACTCCCTGCCAACACCAGCAGCACCAATTCATTCCCAGGTTCCAATATTTCTGGATAAGGCCATGTAAAAAAATATTTGGTTAGCATCCCCTCTCGCCATGGAAATCAACCCCTCCTGAAAATTTTTTAAAATTTTTTACTATTTCAAAAAATTTCCAAAAATTGCCAATAACAGTGATAAAATTGTAGGCTAAGATGCTTAAATAATTAACAACACAGTTTTAAATGGATAGAAAGTAATTTTTATTTCAATTCCTTCCTATATATTTGGAATAACCCTCTGGTTGCCATGATTACCATAGTAATATGCATCTCAAACTCAATAAAAATTTTAAAAAACCTCCCACCCTCCTCAGAAAACTGAGCGTGGAAGGACGCTAACCAACTATTTTTTACATGGCCTAATAATTTGTTGCACGTGGGCCTTTTCATCGTAATATACATCATAGATCAAACCCAGCAGCAGACCAAGTGATATTACAGGTGTGAAGGGAAAGAATGTCCTAGGAAAAACTGTCCGGGGAACAAAAGGTCCTATTGTTACATTCTAATCTCTGACAATTGGTTTCTATACGCATGCTGCTTAATCCGTCATTCAACAATAGAAGTGGACACTTTTACAGGGGGACACTATTTACTGCTACACCAGTACAACCGACCAGGGCCTGTCATGCCCATATTCATAAAACCTTGCCAGCTTAGTTGGTTGCTAGTTGTGTATATTGGCCAAGGCACAAAGAGGGCATTTTAACAACTTTCTCATCCTTGGTTTTTATGAATATGGACCCTGATCGCCTCTGATCTTCTCACCAGCCACCGCAGACTACATGATATCAGTTTTGGTATTGTTTGATATAAGGCGAGCATCGCTGTCCAGTGCAAACACCTGGCATCAACAGCCGACTTTACTCTGTGACAGCTTGGAGGAATTATACTGTCAGTATAATTCTTCCAAGCTGTCACAGTGACGATCAGATCGCTTGCGATATCGCCTAGTGTGTTGCTGCCTTAAGGTCTAGACATTTGTTGGCCTATACAGATTATTGTAGTAGATTCATTGATATAATCAACCAGACATATATAATCATTCATTCACTTACAAAATTCAAAACTTTTTATAAATGTATAAGGCCACGCCAATTTCTTTTCTTGCATAGCGGGCAGGTCTGCCAGAAATGGAATGTAGGAGGGAGGAATAAAAATAAAAATAAAAGTCCATCCAATTGACAATTTTTTAAATTTTCACAGTCGTGTCGAGAACAAATTGTAGGTGGTGAAAATAAAAATAAAAATTTTAAGGAAAAAGACAAATTGAACTGCAAGATGGTTTTAAAGACATGAAAGAAGGAAAATTCAATAGGGCTTTTTGGTAGGCATGTCAGGAATAAAGTAACACTACAGAGTTAAATTTATTTAATTCCGATACTACTACACGTATAAATCGCAATAATGAATTTCATTAATACTCTGGATGGATGACAAGTCTAATGTATTCGGTGTCCAACATTTCCATCACAGAAACAGGACTGACTGCATCTCTACACATTACCTGCTGTGAAAGGCCTCTCATTCATTAGACTCCACAAGTGATTTCAAATTTCCCGCCTATTACACCATATTAAAGCAAGGTATTTTCTGATTGGCTTCTGCGANTCACACTGCATTCTATGTTTTACGACAAGTGAAAGTCCTGGACGATTCTTAGACTAATTTATACCAAGAGAATAAAATATAAAATACCGGTAGTTAAAGCCGCACTGTATTGAATTCAGAAAGTGCTTACGTCCTCCGACGTTAGCGTAGTGTAAAATGTACTATGGTCTATCTGAATACATTAAAGCTCTGCCTGCTGTTTTTTCATTGTGTGCTGAAAACTAGGCCTTGATACTTTTAATTATGTATCAGGCAAACATTTTGGGGACCTTCACAAGGCTATGAGACCTCTACCTGCAGTCTCCTAACACTTTGAAAATGTCATAAAATTCAATACTGTGAGGCTAAACGACTATCTACAAAGCTCACAAATTCATCATACATGTATGTACAACTGATAACTCGTTACATCACAGAGATTCATTTGGACGGTTGACAAAATGATGACGACGTGGTGCTGACTATCAACCAGGTGATAACTGTATCGATGAAAATGAGGCCAACATTGTTTTCCAATGAGGAACCCGCACACTAACGTCACGACGTGGCGCTGCGAGCGTTTGTACCGAAGTTTCTGTTTTTCTAACGTTATTTCCATTTATTTCTGGCGTGAAAATAAACCATTCTTGTTGGTCGCCCCAAAAAAAAACTTACATCATCTTGTAGCAGATGAAATTTTCTTTTAATCTCATTCCTTTTTTTCTTAAAATGAAGAGATACAATGGCGATAAAAGCAACGTCTTTTGTGTCATTTTTCCTGTAGAAAAATGCACAGGTAATTTTTTCATGACGCAACGTCAACACCTAAAATGACGTCAATGACGTCGTTTCGGTACAATCGCTCGCAGCGCCGACCTGTTGGTGAGCGGGTTCCCCATTAGGAAAACTCCCGGTAGGCCAATGTCTAGCCACATATATCTAAAACACTCTATTCAATTTCTAATGTCATATTTCTATCATCAAGTAATCTGGTTGATGGTCAGCGCCTCCTTTTGTCTTGCCGGGACCCCATTATCTCATCGCCACAGAGATCAACACTTCCTAACCACAACCAGAGACTCGATAGGACGAGCAATTGTCGACCATCAGAGACTTCAAATCCAATATTGGTTCTGACTTATTTCCATAGTGGGGGGAGATCTTCCAAACTGCAAAAGAAAACAATGTTCGTAAGACAAAGATTAGCAGATTCTTTTCAAAGTTCAGTTGTTTACTGTAGCCTTTTCGATCATTATTTCTTCGCTGCTGGTTCCCTCAGGCACTTTAAACCTTCCTTCTTGTTGCAAAGAAACCATTCAATGTGTTAGAGAGAGAGATTAACAGATTTTTTCAGGGTTGAAATCAAGCGAGACCACATTTGAGGATTGTGTGGGGTAATGAAGAGTTTTTCCAATTCTTTCACTCAAAATATCTGAGTCTAGTTGGTGTCGATGACCTATAAGGGGATAGTGCTGAATCCTGAGGACTTCATAACCACAACCAATGACTTGATGGAATGACAAACTGTCGACCATCACGGTCGTCAAGAGGCAGATACAGAGGGGTGTTCTGGGGGTTGGAACCCCCCTCCCGTCGGCGACCAAAATAACATTTTTTTATCGCTAAACATCAAACATCTCGCTTGTGGCGTAGCGCCTGCCTGTGTCTCTCATGTAATCATGATGATACAGTCGTTCCACTGATGATTCGATGGAACTCCCTTCCCCTGCTTGGGAAAATTGTTGCCTTACTATTATACTGGTAGGCCTACTGCATTGTGTATGCTTGCACTATTTCAAAATGTCTAAGAGGTGTGGCATTGGGCTGGCTGGTAAGAACAGGAAGATCACATTGTTCAAAAAAATGTTTGAAGACTTTCTCAACTTCAGATGCCAGGAAATCGTGTCTCAGAGCTTCTAATTTTCAAAGTTTTCCTGGGGAAGACCCCCAGACCCCCCCCCCCCCGCCAATTCAGCACCAATGAGGCACACGGCAAAGGCACAATAGAGCCCTGGTGCCTCTACCTTCAGAACCCACCCCTCGAGAAAATCCTGGATCCGCCCCTGACATCAAATTCATTAACATTGGTTATTGTGACTTACTTCTTCAAACACGACAGTCTGGTTGTGCCGCTGCAAAAGAAAACACTGTTTGTTAGAAAAAAATTAAGAAATGTGTTTCTAACTTCAGTTAATTAGTGTAGCCTCCTCCATCACCATCATTTCATTGTTGATGGTATCTTCCTCCATGTTGCTAAGAAACCATTACCCCGGTACGTGTTAGACAGAGAGAGAGATTAACAGATTTGTTTAGGGTTGAAATCACAACTGAATAAAGCGAGACCCTATTGTAGGCAGATGTGAAGATTCTATCTGACTTTTGTGGGGTAATGAACACAGTTTTTCCAATCCCTACATGAACCGCCACTCAAAATATCCGAGTGGTACCCCATTATCTCATCGCCACAGAGATCAACACTGTCGACCATCAGAGACATCAAATTCCTTAATATTGGTTAATATGACTTACGCTGCATGCTGAGTGACTCTTCCGGCGAACTGGATCCCTGCAAAAGAAAACAATGTTTGTTAGATCCAATTCTCATAGGTCTGTTTGTACTTGTAGGGGGAGGGGGTAGGTTCCTCGTGACCGTAGAGCTTTACTAGCCTAGTGTGTAAGCTAGTAAAGCTCTACGGTCGCCAAGAACCTCCCCCTCCCCCTACAAGTACAAACTGATGTATGAGACGCCTGTGGTTTTGGTGTGTTGAAATGGGGACAGGACGGGTGAAAGATTGGGTCCCTATGGATTTGTTCACGGATGGATTTTTTAAACAGGTAGATGCGTAATCTATAGAAGACACTTCTTACATCGATATCTGAAACACTTTGAAAATCACACGTCTGCACGCTCCTGAGCCACTTGAAGTGCAGGATCCTAGCAGACGAACTTCTGTGTCACTACAAGATGCATGTATTATTTATGATTCATTTGTTATACATGTCTCGGGCATTGGACCATCGTCACGCAAGTATTTCCATGGCTAAAATATTTAGTGGTTGGGGTCCCTAAGTACCTTTTCACGTGGATAAATATTCACGGTTTGGGTCCGATGTAAGATTTAAAAAACACTGGATTTTCAATGGTGCGCGGTGTAATTCAGTGCAAACCACGATGTATTACGGGATCGTCGGCGATTGGAAAATGGTTCGCGTGTAATCGAGTTTGCGGGGGTATTGACCAGTTCGCGATTTTCGCGGTAATTTTTATTCCCGAAAATATTTGCGTATGTTCAATGGTGATGAAGAAATTTTGCTTGCAAAGTCGCGATAACTGCCCAAATATTGGTCCAAATGATATAAGATTCTTTTCCGGCATGGAGATTGTGTGAAATTTCTATGAAATTCTGTCTGATAGTTCTTTGGCTGAAATGCCTCTCAATCAAAACCTGATAGAATTTTTGCAATTAACAAATACTGACCACCCTATTGTAGGCACATGTGAAAATTCTATCATGTGAAGATTCTATCTGCCTTTTGTGGGGTAGTGAACACAGTTTTTTGAATCCTTACATGAACACCACTCAAAATATCTGAGTCTAGTTGGTCTCGATGACCTATAAGGGGATAGTGCTGAATCCTGAGGACTTCATAACCTCAACCAATGACTTGATGGAATGACAAACTCTCGACCATCACGGTCGTCAAATTCATTAAAATGTGACTTACTGGTACTTCTTCATGCGGGCTCTGACCGTGCCGCTGCAAAAGAAAACAATGTTTGTTAGAAAAAGTTGAAGAAATGTGTTTCTAACTGTAGTAGTTGTTTAGTAGTGTAGCCTCCTCCTGGTATCTTCCTTCATGTTGCTAAGGAACCATTATGTTTTAGAGAGAGAGTTGTTTAGGGATGAAATTACAACTGAATAACGCGAGACCCTATTGTAGGCACATTTGCAGATTATATCTGCCTTTTGTGGGGTAATGAACACAGTTTTTCCAATCCCTACATGAATCACCATGTAACGAAACAACCGTAAACCGTGCTCACAACTAAACAAAAGTGTTTTCAGACTGTTTTCCTAGACTGTTTCCTGGTAAAGAACGCTGCTTAATACAATGCGACATTAAAAAATCTTCGCACCTCGAATGATTTGTTGGCATCGTTATATCCGAATAAAAATGCATTAGAATTTTGATTTGGGGCCATGGAATTCTATCGTAATAACCAGATTTTTGTTAGAATAATTTCGTAACAAAGAAGACTTACTGAGTAATAGTATCCCGATTTAGGCCTAGCGGAACGCTGCAAAAGAAAACAAATGTTTGTTAGAAAAAGATAAACATACTCTAGATTTGTTCTTCTAAGGTTACTTCAGATATTCATGCTGTAGGTTTAGGACTAGCCCATGTAGACCATACAAAGAATTTATTGATTCTATTCAATATAACTGACCAAATGAGTGGGTCTTGCGTTACAGCTCTTTATTTTGCCATGCATATTCAATAGGGTAGGCGGCAGGAGGTAATAATCTAGGAGTACCCTACTCCATATTCAAGTAGGAGAGGCTAGGCGCATAAAAACATGAATAACTACGGCAATTTTCATTTTTTTGAACCCAAATTTCGCCTGGTGAATGTTGAATGTCTACTTTACCGAAAAGTAACGTTGGTTTTACCATAACTTACATATTTCTTTGTCTGGTTATCTCATTTTCGCGTGATAGTGTTTTAAGACCGATTTCGGCCGTTTTGGTCACGCTCAGATCGGTGAATGCGCACTGATTTCTGGGAAAAACAATCTTGGTTCTAGGTGGAACATTCATTTGTTGGGAATGACGTCGTTTCCTGGACTTCGCAACGCAAGAGCATGCAGCGTCAACACTACAAGTGCCGACGTCATAACGTCACGCATGGTCATGCGGTGATGTTTTGACGTCGTTGCCGGCCGGTCATGCCGGTGCACGCTTCTACACACAGCAGGCCGTATGGATGATTCGCTTTGTTTTCTCCTGGATTTTCACACTTATTCCAGCCGCTGTTGATTAATAACAGACAGACGTAAGTTATTTGTTGGCTTGTTGTGCGTGTCATGGTGTGTACACCCCACTCGATCTTTGAATCGAGAATCAAACGGCGGCCCTTGACGACCAGTCACGTGATGCCGCGCCAGATTCCTGGGGACACGATTGAAAATGAAGGAAAATCCGTTCATGCGCAACAGGCTCTTCCTGTTTCTGAGCGTGACCACCCGTGGTCTTAATGTATAATACAGCCTGTTCCTACGCACAAAATCATCGTTTGTCGCCATCCCGTGAGTAAACATTCACGGAATTTTGGTCCTAATGATGTTAAAATCAGTTAAATTGATGATGAAAAACACTGCAATGCAAAATATGGTATATTTATTTCAAAAACTCGTTTGGAGTGCTGAGAGCCTACTTCAGGAGTAGGGTCCTCCTAGATTATTACCTCCTGTAGGCGGTCATATGGGTGTTCAGTAAAGTAACCTTAGAAGAACGAATCTAGAGTATGTGTTTCTAACTGTAGATGTTTAGTGTAGCCTCCTCCATCACCATCATTTCATTGTTGATGATGGTAGGCCTATCTTGTTCCGTGCTGTTTCTAATTGAGTTAACCATTTGGCATCAAAGCTACTGCTTACTGCCAAGAAATGAGAATGTGAGTGATACATACATGTATTTTTCCATTTGAAGAGACTGCATTTGTTCTGTGACTGTTAGAACTCGCGGACCGAGAGAGTGAAAAAAGTGACCACCATTACTTACGGTATACACAATGGTAGCAAGCAGGCAACATATCGCAATACGACAGCCCGCGGGGGACATATCGAAATGACACAAGGTCACATGACTTAAACGAGCCAATCACATACACGGAATTTTACTTGAGGTATGAGATGACGAATTGTCGACCACCACAGACATCAAATTCATTAACATTGGTTAATGTGACTTACTTCTTGAAATTTGCGCTGACGACGCCGCTGCAAAAGAAAATAATGTTTGTTAGAATGTTTCTAACTGTAGTTGCTTAGTGTAGCCTCCTCCATCACCATCATTTCATTGTTATCTCCTTTATTTGTGACCCTCGCATAACATAAAGTTAAAAGTTTGGGTTTATAGTCTGATATCAACTACGGTAGAGGTGTCATCCGACTTTACACTTCAACCCCAGTCTGTGCTGAAACCTTTCAGTGGAACTCAAATGAGCTGCCCATTCAGCGCTACAATCTGAGCATTTCCGACCGGTACCCATTTATACACCTGGGTGGAGAGGCCAGTGAGGCAAAGAGACTTGTCCAAAGTCTCACGCCCAGCGGGATTCGAACCCGGGATCCTCTGACCGCTAGTCGGAGACCCGAACCACTGCACCACCGGGCTCCTCAATGTAAAACTGTTTGGGTTCGGAGATTGTTTGGGCTACTCGCAGGGTACTGATGGATGCCTCGTTTAAACATGGGCCATTGAACCATCTTTTTTAGAAGATGGGGATTTGGCCTAGTGGTTTAAGGCGTGCTGCCCCTTAGTGCTGGCGATTGATGCCTTATGCGAGGGTCCATGGGTTCAATTCTGGTAGGAAGCAATGTCTTTCACCTTAGAAACCCTATTTCTATTTCATATCATTTCACTGTTGATGGTATCTTCCTCCATGTTGCTAAGAAACCATTATGTGTTAGAGAGAGAGAGATTAACAGATTTGTTTAGGGTTGAATCACAACTGAATATAGCAAGACCCTATTGTAGACACATGTGAAGATTCTATCTGCCTTTTATGGGGTAATGAACACAGTTTTTTGAATCCCTGCATGAACCACCACTCAAAATATCTGAGTCTAGTTGGTCTCGATGACCTATAAGGGGATAGTGCTGAATCCTGAGGACTTCATAACCTCAACCAGTGACTTGATGGAATGACAAACTGTCAATTATCACTGACGTCAAATTCATTAACACTGGTTAATGTGACTTACCGGGACAGTCTGACTGTGCCGCTGCAAAAGAAAACAATGTTTGTTAAGCTGCGTTCACACTAGACGCCTAAAACGATTTGGAGTTGGTCCAAACCGATTCAGCACGGCCAAAGCGATTCAGCCATTCGCACTCAAACCGTTTTCAAATCGCCATATCCAAACCACATTGGAAAGCGTTTTGGAATCGATTCAGCTGAAACGCTGTACCCAAATCGCTTTGACTCACTGGCATCTGAATGGACCGAGGCAATTTATCGAGATTGCCTGATTTCGCACATGCGCAGGTAGCTTCCCTTTTTAGCCACTGGACTGCTGAAGAGCAGGTTGTTTTGAAAGGATACAGTTTTCGCATCTTCGTTACAAAATTCCCGACTATTTTCACAAAATGGCTGTGTGGGGCAATAACTAGACCCTTTTACTGGTTGCGCTTGCTCCGAGCATTTTTCATGGGCGCAGCCATCTTTGTAATGGTGATCGTCGCCTCCGCGACATCGTCGCCTCCGCGACAATGTGCTATGTGATCATACGTGGTGCTGAATCGCGCAATACGCTTCGATTACGAACAAGCTGAATCGCTTTGGCACAATCTCAAAACACTCTTAATGGCGTGTGTGAATGCTCACTCCCAAATCAATCTATGCTGAATCGTTTTCCGCAGGTCGCTTTGGGGAATGCGATTCAGAACAGATTTAGGTGAGAACACGGCTTTAGAAAAAGATGAAGAGATGTGTTTCTAACTGCAGTTATTTAGTGTAGCCTCCTCCATCACCATCATTTCATTGTTGATGGTATCTTGACAGGGCGCAGAGGTGTGACGTGACCTGTGTGAAGTGCGCGTTGACGTAACGTCACTGGGACATGCACGGCTCATTTCGCTGCGCCTCTGCAGCATGTGCCCCCAGCATGGCGGCTTGTGACGTCATTTGCAAGGCCTCTATAGTCGTTGCAAGGGGTTCAATGCATCACTAACTGGTTTCTGATCGTTTCAAACATACCTTGTACACGATTTGCCAAAATAAAGACAGCCAAAAGTGAGGGGATTACTAGTAGGCCTACATTTAGATGCAACAAGGCTCAGACCTGGGTCCCTACTCATAAACTTACTTCAGTCTTTTGTGTTGAACAAAGGATAAGTGTCACACTTAGGTGTGAGCAGTTTTATGAGTGTGGGACCAGGGTCCATATTCATAAACATACTTACCTTTTCTGTTTGTATTTGTTCCTGCAAAAGAAAACAATGTTCATGAGACAAAGATTAACTGATCTGTGCACGAGTGGGAGGGCATGCTTAAGTCTCAAGGAGTTCAAGTAAGCCGCCTAGTCAGGTGATAATATGGTTGGTTCGTGGTGTGGGCACGAGGGAGATGTTAACACATTTCGAAGGGAGCTTCAAAGGCATGTGCGATTATCTAATGGTATTGTTGTTCTGTCTCTCAGCTCTTCTTTGATTGTGAGTATTGGGAGGGAGCGATTGGAGGAGGCCTCGGGTTGGCTGAGCCCAATACCGGGCGTTTGCCTGAGTATTCTTCCCCAGTACTCAGCTACAAAATGAGGAAAGAGAGGTACTTGAGGTGGGGGTAACACCCCAAGTATAAACTCTCTCGACGAATGACGTCATCAAGCATTCTCTCGCTGGACGCCGGGGGTGGCGGCGTTTGCCGGGACTTGCGTTCAGGGGGGCGACAGTTCAGGAGGCGGACGAGCAGGAGGAGTAACGGAAAACAGTTTTTTCCCGTTTTTTTTAAAGGAGGAATTTGCCCCCTTGCCCCCCCCCCATATCCTTGCTTTCCTCGTTTTACTCGGGCTCGTTTGCCGGAGTATTCTTCCCCCAGTACTCACCTACAAAATGAGGAAAGAGAGGTTGTACTTGGGGTGGGAAAAAATTTGAATTTGACAGAAATAATACATACCTGAAGTTGTTCTTCTAACATTCCTATTTCTTTCTCCTTTCCTTTTAATAAAATCTGTGCATATGGCGTGATGTAAGTATTTTCTAACTCCAACTGCAAGAGATGATGGCTGGCATTTATTGATTGTAATTCGGTGACACATGAAAATCATCCAGACACAGAACAAATGAAACATAACAACAAGAGATATTTTGAAACAATAGTTTCTTGCTGAGTAAGACTGTTTTGAAACATGTCAAAACACTTTCAGCAGAAGTTAAATATCACATTATGTGCATCTTTTAAAAGCTAAAGCATGAGACTTTTCTGTGCACCATTGTGTCCAAAGGTCATGATTAGATGCTGAGCCAAAACAGAAAACTAACAAGAATGCTGTTTTAAGGTGAAGGGATACCTAAGGAAAAAATAATGCACGCACAACATTGAAAACTCTATATCTTTTCTATGACCAAAAGTAATCTATTTAACCAAGTTTATTATTTAAGTATAGACCCTCCTCCGTACATTCTGATAAAGAAATGTGGATTTGGGTTAGTAGTAATGGTATTAATTAACTTTTAATTAGACCCTAAAATTTCATTTTCGGGACGAAATTCTGACTCGTGGGTACCGACTACGCGGTTACGGATTATACCATTACCTAAAGACAGGTAGTCTGCAGGTGCCTATAGAGAGTTTTCTCCCAAAAATTGTTTCAGTTTCCCGTTATAAACTAATTAAGGTCTAAAAATGCCCTGATTCACATTTTTTGGCTCACGGGAAGATTTCACTCGGATATCACCAAAATCTCTCTATAGGCACCTGGGGAACTAAGTTTACTATCAGATAAAACCAATACTTCATGTAAATCATCAACCAATTAAGTGCAAAACAAAACCGAAAATCGCAGGAAAAGCGGGTGATTGCGGCTCAGTCGATCAATGCATGATTGTTATTCAAATTAAGTCCTTTCCCGCCTGGTTAGTAGAGTCCGTTTCAAAGTTTACCACTCGTCACGCATTTTTTATTTGTCTGCAATCGATTTCACATGCCTCAATCGATCGGCCAACAACTCCTAAACATTCTTGGCTCGAGTTTAGGAATGGGTTGTAGTAATGGGCAGTGAACCAAGATCAGGTGACGGGGTGCTATAATGAGCTGCCGCACAATAGATTAGTTCTGAGACCGCCACTAGGCCTGTGCTGATCTGTTAGGTATCCCTTCACCTTAAGTTATCAAGTATGAATGGAATATTTGAGTAGGCCTACCTCACGTTGCTTATTTTTATTGACGGCTTCTTCCAGCTGTTGTGTCAACTCTGTCAACTGTTCCTTCGCCTTTTTCAGACGCGCGTCTTTCTCATCTAGTTGTTTGGATTGGTCTTGGACTTTTTTGGTAAGGCTAGCAATCTAAAGAAATTAGAAAAATTCTTCATCATAACATGGAAATGGATAAAAAGAAAATTTATGGTTAGACATGGACACATCACCATCAGCTCGCAGATCACTCGCGTACATTCCGAGGTTTGAAAACTTAACCTTGGTGTTCTTTCCCAGATGGTACTGAAACCTCAGGGCCCATGTCACAGGATGGCTTGTCAATGAAAGAGATGGAGGAGTAGCACTCATGGGGATTTGGCCGAGTGGTAAAGGCGTGCTGCCTCTGAGTGCTGGCAATTGATGCCTTATGCGAGGGTCCGTGGGTTTGAGTCCGGTAGGAAGCTATGTCTTTCACCATTAGAAACCCGTTATTATTACTTGCTATTATGAATATTGATGTAGATGACGTAAGAATGGGAATTATGACCATGGTATTATATCTCATTTGTAACTGTCAAATTTATTTCAATGCAACAATCATACCTCTGTGTCCTTTTTGATTATTTCATTTTTAGCCGTCTCTATGTCGTCTTTGTTCTTTGCCGTGATGATATCAATATTACCTTGCATTTTAGACAGTGCAGTCATTATTGTGCCGACATTTTGGCCAAGTGGCAGCTCCTGCAACAAATATACAAATAATCATCACATAAAATGGCAAACAGGTCACAATAGTCGACATTTTTATGCATACTGCTACTGAATGCTGGATCTGCATAATATAATGGCAAATTACAGTGTTTTTAACAGCCTGTATTTAAATCTTTATTCATGGTATCGCAATCGGAGATTACATACATGCCCAAGCTTTAGCGACACTGATCACTATTCTCTTTTTGTAGTAGTTGTGGTCACACCTGTGGTTCACTCAGGGTCAGGTTTACGACGTCAAGATGGCCGATCAGCCATTCAGCATTTTGTCTACCTGATTGATGATAGAGTGTCAAAGGGAGATTTGCTGAAGAGAACTTTTCAAATCATATATGATATTACCTCCTGAAACTGTTCTTTTAATGTTCCAAGCTCCTTCAAGATCTGTGACAGACTTCCTTCCACAATCAACAAACGCCTCTCTTCAACTTTCTTCTGGAAATAGGATTCATAAACAGACCCACTGACTGCAGGTACAATACATGTACTTCACTGATAAGGGGTCATGAGACTTATGTAATGATGATGAATATTTATTTGAAAGCACGATCCAGACTGAGACCTGCGTCCCTACAAATCGGTACAGCTCGCTCTCTCCACGCATGCGCAAGGCGCACATTGCGAACATGTGTCCTATGGGGTATTCCCCTTACAGACAAACGGGGTCCCGGCAGAGAACTCGACCGCCACATACATGTACAATATCTTGCTCGTGGTCGAATTGCATTGAGTTATAGAGTCAATTTTGGCAATCAATATCAACTGTTCATGACCAATAATTTCATACGGGTAACTCCGAACAGTTGTATGCCACGAAGACTGCTTGTATACAACGACGCCGATCTACAATAAAGGCGGTGTGGTTTTGAAGATCTCCATGAGGAAATAAAGCGATCAGAATTGTTGTCATGCAAGCAAGCAGTCTTAGTGGCGCGTTCCGAAAGAGGTTGGCGAATCGATCAGAGGGTTGTGGGTTCGAATCTCGGTGCCATCACAGATTATTTTTCGTTTTTTCTCATTTGGCAGCTGTGCTGAGATCTTTACTGTTCAAGAGCGTGGTGGCAAGTGAAACCAACTGTGACCGTCCGAGAGGGTGTATCGTTTTCAGAGGTAGTTTGGAAGTGCCTTGTGGCTGTTCGTAATTTCTACCTCTGCCGCTTGGGGTTTATATCTATTAAGTTCAGCTTTAACCACCAGGCCAAATCCCCATCTTCAAAAAAGATGGTTCAATGGCCTATTTTAAACAAGGCGTCCATCACCTCGTTTCACCATAGAAACCCGTTATTATTACTTGCCATTATGAATATTGATGTAGATGACGTAAGAATTGTAATTATGGCCATGGTATAGAGGTTCTTCACGTGACGTCACAGCTCAAAATTTCTGCCATTTTGGCCGTCAAATAAATGACGCAACGTCACAGCATCAACACAGCGTTCAGCACGTAGTTTTAACGTTGTTGGCAGTCATCGGCCTTTTCTACAGCAAGCCGTTTGGACGATTCGCTTTGTTTTCAACACAGTTTTCACACCAGACCAACTACTTATGCTCAGAAACTGTGAGAGGTAAAGTGATTTGTTGAGTTGTATGCTCCCAGTGGTCTGTACGGGCCGCTAAACTTTTGAACCGAGTACAAGATGGCAGCCTTCATGGCTTCACTTTGACGGTCAGTATGGTGGCCGTGTGACGTCAGTGAAAAACCTCTATTCTCACTTGTAACTGTCAAATTTATTTCAATGCAACCATCATACCTCTTCATCCTTCTTTTTGATTTCTTCATTTTCAGCCGTCTCTATGTCGTCATGGTTCTTTGCCGAGATGTCATCAATATCAATAGCACCTTGCATCGGCTGGCTGGTTCTATTAGACAAAGATCGCATGGTTCCTGTCCGATCTAGCTGTGAACATTCGAAAAATGGCAATCAACTACCATATGATTTCTTGATGTGCAGTTCATCACTATCTTTTGTAAACAACGGTGAAAACAAATCTTTAAATGAAATGGTCCATGGACCATGTGCTCACCGGGTTGGACATAACAGTCTAATGACAGAGGGATGAGCAATCTGGGTCAAGTCTTTCCCGAGTAGGACTTTGATGATTTGGTGGGGCCACCTGGCGGCCATATTGGATGTCCGATCGGGCCGGAACTTCACATGCACATAAAGGTCATCTGCAGGGGGCCACATAGCACATTGGTGCGCTTTGGGTCACGTCGTTCCTGAGTTACAGCACTTTGACGATTTTCGGTTTACGCCACCTGGCGGCCATATTGGATGCCCGATTGGGCTAGAACTTCACATGCACATAAAGGTCATCTGCAGAGGGCCACATAGCACATTGGAGCGCTTTGGGTCAACTCGTCCCTGAGTTACAGCACTTTGATGATTTTCGGGTTACGCCATCTGGCGGCCATATTGGATGTCCGATCAGACCGAAACTTCACATGCACATAAAGGTCAACTGCAGGGAGCCACATAGCAAATTGGAGCACTTTGGGTTAAGTCGTTCCTGAGTTACAGCACTTTGATGATTTGGGGGTTACGCCACCTGGTGGCCATGTTGGAAGTCAAATCAGGCCGAAATTCGACATGCATGTAAAGGTCATCTAGAGGGACGTAAATATCAAATTTGAGCACTCTACGTCAAGTCGTTCCTGAGTAATAGCAGTTACTTGATTTTCAGGTTACGCCACCTGGCGGCCATATTGGATGTCCAATCGGGTATTTTTAAAGGTACCCCTCCAATGCATGTTTATGCAAGATATGAAGTCGCTTGGTGAAAAAATGACAAACTGTGGCAGGTTCGTAACTTTTGTCGAACTTTGACCTCTGTGACCTTGAAAAGTACGTCAAATCAAAAACCCGTTATATATGTTATGTATCCTTATTAGCTACACCTATGATAAAAATTTGGAGATCTAGTCATTAGTTCAGGAGTTATTGCACTTTTTGTGTTTTCGGTTTCTGCCACCTGGTGGCCAAGCTAAGAGTTGAATCGGACCGAAACTTGGTGTCGTGGGTCATCTGACCTAGGGGTATATATGTACAAAGTTTCAGATCAATAGCTGTGGCGGTTACGAAACGTGCCCTGCTAACGGAACACAACGACGACGGACGCTGCACCATTGTAATAGCTCACTCCGGTGAGCTAAAAATGTGTTCAGATCAGGTAGGCTGATGTGTGAAAGTTTGAGAGAAAAGAAGATAAGGCATATGCATTCATATGCTGGCAAAGTACTACAGAACATTCAGGGTTCAGTTTCAGGCAGAAGAAATCATGCTAATTAACCTACAGATGCCAGATCAGCTTGTTGCAACTTAATATTGACTGTGACCAGCAGATTGAGGAAAATGTCTGAGCTGCTAACATCACATATGAAATGGTCCATGGACCATGTGCTCACTGGGTTGGACATAATAGTCTAATGACAAAGGGAGGTACATATCAGTTATGAGCAATCTGGGTCAAGTCATTCCCAGGTAGGACTTTGATGATTTTGGGGTTATGCCACCTGGCGGCCATATTGGATGTCCGATTGGGCTGGAACTTCAGATGCACATACATGTAAAGGTCATTTGCAGGGGGCCACATAACACATTGGAGCGCTTTGGGGAAAGTCGTTCCTGAGTTACAGCAAATTGATGATTTTCGGGTCACGCCACCTGGCGGCCATATTGGATATCCGATCGGGCCGAAACTTCACATGGACATAAAGGTCATCTGCAGGGGGCCACATAGCACATTGGAGCACTTTGGGTTAAGGCGTTCCTGAGTTACAGCACTTTGATGATTTTTGGGTTACGCCACCTGGTGGCTATGTTTGAAGTCAAATCAGGCCGAAATTTGACATGCATGTAAAGGTCATCTAGATGGAGGTAAATATCAAATTTGAGCATTCTGNTTGAATACCGCCCCCTGGTGAACAGATCTGACATTAATGTCCCTTTGAACTGATGTAGAAAATATAATCCTATCTGTCCTGTCACTTTTGTATACAGATATATCATTGGGCCTGAGATATCGCCATATTTCGTTTTAAGGGAAACGCCCCCTGGAGAGCTTACTATGTGTCACATCGCGCTAATTTTTTGTTTCCGAGGAGAGTTCACCCAGGGCTACCTTCAGATGAAATTTGAAGTCTCTAGCTATTATGGCTACAAAACGTCGGGCATAGTTTGACGGACGGGGTGACGGACTGACACGTGACGCCACTGAATACTTATTCTACTAGCTCTGCTGACCTTTGGTCAGCTGAGCTAAAAATGGCAAATAGGTCACAACAGTCGACACTTTATGCATATTGCTACTGAATGCTGGACCTGCATAATATAATGGCAAATTACAGTGTTTCATAACAGGGGGAAGATTATGTAGATATCACATAAAAACTGCAATCAGCTGCTGGCTATTGCTTGTATTTAAATCTTCATCACTGCTGACTTGATGGCACCTTGATCCTTCTGATCACTGTTCTCTTTTGTAGTAGTTGTGGTCACACGTGGTTCACTCAGGGTCAGTTTACTATGTCAAGACGGATCATCAGCCATTCAGCATTTTGTCTACCTGATTGATGATAGAGTGTCAAAGGGAGATTTGCTGAAGAGAACTTTTCAAATCAAATATGAGATTACCTCCTGCAACTGTTCTCTTATTGCTCTTCCCACCTCCTTCAAGATCTGTGACACACTTCCATCCACAATCAACAATGACTTCTCTTCAGCATTCTTCTGGAAACAGGATACAGAAACAGACCTATCTGACTGCAGGTACAATACATGTACATGTACTGAACATGTACAATATCTTGCTGTGGTAGAATTGCATTTGACTTAGAGGGCCGTATGCACCAAATGAAGATAATCTTCAACTCGGGTTGAGCCACAACTTTTCAATTGTTCAGGTTTACTGGGGTATGATGTGACAACGGAAAAGTTGTGGCTAAACCTGAGTTCAAGATTATCTTTGCTTGGTGCATACGGCCCATAGAGTCAATTTAGGCAATAGATATCAACTGTACATGTCCAATAATTTCATACTGGTAACTCCGAACATTTGGGCAAGGGGGAGTGTTCGAGTGTCAACAAAAAAGGCACCTCGATGTAAAGATGACATTAGTTCATGTGAAACTACTGCCTCGAAATCGACTGCTGGACATCACCATATTATTCATGCAGATATGGTTCAGCTGCATACTTACCTCATAACTAGCCTCGTGAGATTCATCTGAGCTCTGCTCAGTGGTCGCTGATTCATTGCTACCTGCAAGTGTAATATATCTCTGATTATCAGATAGAGTTGTATACATGTATCACTAAATGAAAAACTCCAAAATCAACAAGCTTAGCGTTGAACGTCCCCCGTCACCCGGATCAGAGGTCAAGGTCACACGTGAAACAAAACACCGTTACATTATACGGTACCAAATTTCAT
Organism: Notospermus geniculatus; assembly: GCA_002633025.1. Lineage (NCBI taxonomy): Eukaryota > Metazoa > Nemertea > Pilidiophora > Heteronemertea > Lineidae > Notospermus > Notospermus geniculatus. Next base: position 20,980 of record NMRB01000616.1, read on the forward strand.
TGAATTATAATAGACAGTTGTTGAGAAATCAAGATTTGAAGTTCAATGTGTTTTTTTTGGCCCACCCGATATATGTACCAAGTTTCAGATCAATAGCCCCACTGGTTACGAAACGTGCCCTGCTAACGGACGACGACGGACGCACCACCATTGTAAGAGCTCACCACAGGTGAGCTAAAAAGTCTGAGTTCAGATTATAGTATCAACTTGCTCATGCCGTTATTAAAAAAACTCACAAAAATGACATGGGATGTTGTTCTATTTTCCTAATACTTACTTATTTTTGAAAGCTTATCCTGGCATTTTCCAACTGTTTTGGCTAAAGCTTCTTGCTCCATGCCTTGAAGTATTTCTATCAGCAACTTGTAGCCGTCCTTTTTGCCTACGACGATCTTATCTCGCCTGGAAGTTTTAAATGTGCTCTCTAATTTATGTTAAAATCGAAGGCCCAAAACTACGAAAGTCATTGTGCCTGAGGAAGACCCCCGGTTGGGTCGAAAATTTGCGAAATTCGGAGACAAATTTACTTTTCTTATCATTTTGTGTGCTCTATGTCGGATATCCATAACAACAAGAGACCATATCCACGGGGAGTGGGTACATGTATGATCTTACAATGGTCGCCCAAGAATACATATCACAGACATGTGCATTTTGGTCATCATCTCTACATCCGTGCACAAGTGTATGTCTTGGCAGTTCATTTCATAAATACCTTTGTAAATAGTCAATGATTTCATGGACTGCGCCCAGTTTGGGATAAGCATAGGGAGAAATGACTTCCAGAGTAAGAAGATTATCTTTTAGCTCCTTCACCATATCTGGTGTCATCTGTTTAGCAAGATATTGGACGGTTTCAGCATGAATGGTTGTCAGCCTTCTGTCTTTCTGCTTCTGTTTTAGCTGAAACATATTGAATGTTAACTTTAATAGAGATATGTATAAGTTTACTGTCCACCAGCATCCAGAGATATTAGACCATGAGACTAAGAAATCAAGGGATCCAAATCCACAAAACAGCAATAGGCCTAGTGTCGAACAGGGCCCGATCAAGGATTCCCAAACGAAGGGAATGTAACCAAATCAATGCAGTGTGTGAACATGAAGCTGAAACTTATACGAAGAAGACAACCTACCGAAGTCGAGGCAGATTCATCTGAAGCATCTGCTGCATTTCCCCTGGATTCACCTTCACCAGCACTTTCATCTGAAAACCAAAGTCACGTTTTCTTATCTATGATGTTTTTTATCATCAATCAGAGAAGAGAAACCAAAGAGCCGACATAAATGTAAACTCCTTGAATCTTTGTTGTATCTCAGCCTCAAGTGAGAAGGGCCCATTGGTCTACTCTGTGATAGGGTATTAGTCACAATTGGGTGACTTTAGTGTCAGTCAGTGAACTTGGTGTTTTAGCTGTGGGAGGCGTGCCTGTCATGTTGGATGGCTGGTTTGGCCTCTCTGCCATCTTGGATGGCTTACTTGCCACAGCCTGTGCCACATTGGGTGGCTATTAATGTTGATCACTTTGCAGTAGAGGGCCACATCATTGGGTGGTTCCTCTTTGTGTAGGCATTTGTTTACACAGTTTAGTGACCAGTCGAGTGTACTTTAATGTGTATTTTTATCATAATATTTTGAAAGATTTATTTGTTTGTTTCCAGTAAACTGTTTGATCATCATACTTTGCTCTTTGTATCGGTCATTGTGATGACTTTGAGACGTCCCCATGGCTCCTACAAACTCCTCACGTCAGAGGCTTCCACCTGAAAGAGGTAGGATTGGATGGAATACAAAATAAAGTCAGTGGGTTAAACTGTTAAAGCCTGCGGCACAGTGGAGCTATCTGCTGAGCAAAAAGTCCATCTATGCCTGATATGATGACACTACTCTTGACACTACTGACTCCATTATCTCCCGGATTATCTCAGACAAAGGAAAGCAGTAACTGGCAGGGTGTGTACAGCTTGTGGAGGAAATTTACCGCGGTAAGACATTTTAAAGACTTTTTAAGACCAACTATCAGCAAAATTTAAGACCTATGTTCTTCTAAATGAAGCAGCCGAACAGATCCCTGGGAGGGTTTCCGCAAGGAAAAAAATGATAGGAGATCAATGTGGCCAAGAAGGCGGGGTCCGATTTTAGACGCCTGGAGATGTGATTTGGATCATTTCCCGGCATTTCCCACCAATGATTTTTTACAAAATACAACTGCCTTGATATGAAAGGTCATGGGGGTTTAAGATCAAATTCCCCATTTGGGATCCCTGTCAAGTTATGTTTCTGAAACTTGGAGGGATGAATGAAGGGCAATAGACATTATTTTTGATAACATAAATGACTAATTAGCTCTTTTGTTTTAGTATGATTTTCTTCATTAGGTTTTGTCCGCGCAGGCAAGTGGTCAACATATGGCTTTTTCATAGAAAAACCTGGAATATGCACAAAATCCAACCCACTCTACAAGCCTATGATAAAAAAAACAATTCTGTTCCAAGATATCATTGTCAAAAATGACCAGAAAGCCAAAATGAAAATGTCTTAAGCGACCCTCTGAGCCAAGATAAAAATAGGCCTGGGGGATTATGCCTAAAAACCACAACCCAGACCAAATGAATAGGGTCTAGTCCATTATTCTTGAGGGTGGACTGGATACCATTCAATGCCAGTCAATCAAACATGAATTCACAATCACATTGATGTGGTACCTGGATAATAATAGCCATTCAGAATGAAGAATAGGGCATAAAGCATACAATGAAAGCCTTCCCACCTCTTCAAGAATAGTTGAGCCCAATCCATGTCAATTTCGGGACTATTGGCCCTTTTGTCAAAGATGTCAAGTCTAGTCAAAACAGTGATTATTACAGGTTCTGAGTGTTAAGCAAAACACAACTTAAGGAGAAGTGAGTTATCAAATGAAGCATTTTTTAGGACTTACCAATGAAAATCAAATGTTTTTCTTTTTGATATATGTAGCAGACAGTCAACGCTAATAGGAGGTGAAAAAATCAGCCCACGAAATGGCCAGATTCTAGGAGTAATTTGGCCTCAAAGATAAAACAAAAGAGCTAATTAGTCATTTATGTTATCAAAAATAATGTCTATTGCCCTTCATTCATCCCTCCAAGTTTCAGAAACATAACTTGACGGGGATCCCAAATGGGGAATTTGATCTTAAACCCCCATGACCTTTAAGACCTTCTTACAGAAATTATATGTATTAAATTTAAGAGTGTTTAAGGCGTTGAAAATGAAAGTGCCAAATTTAAGACTTTTAAGAACCTTGTACGCACCCTGTGAAAGATCCTTTGATATTGACATCTTAAATCAATAAGCGAGCTTATCTTCTTTTTATTTCAGATTGTGCTGCGCAGGAATGTCATTCAAATGTTCAGGGTTTTGCCCACCAAATGAATGGTGTGGATAGATGCACGCTTTACGCTGCATGTACATAGTAAAATGTTCCCAACATTTGAATGTAATGATGATAATGAAGAAAATTACAAATAGAAGATGTTGAATGGCACCTTACCTGTAGTGATCTATTACCGGTACTGTGAATTACGTGAATTCAACAGAATAATCCAAAGGGTTCGATATGAGAAAGTGAAAACACTGCGTTGTCTCAGAGAAATATCAAAAACCACTTTCTCTGTTTGACACATGATATATCGTCTTCTCATTTGTGTGTAGTCTCACTACAGACGTCACCAGCATATCATGTGATCTCCGACTTGTTGGTTCACGCACCGGTAGGGGCACCTCATGGAACTGGTGCTGGGGTCAGGGTATGAAAGCTTGAGACATATTGAGGTATTACGAGGTAACTGGGTCACATCCAGGGTTGTTCCAAGGGATGACTGCCAAGACTGGGTGATTTCTAATAACAGTATGCCCACCCACACAACTCACTGAGGCGTGACTTCAAACGTTAGATGACTCATTTGAGAAGTGTGGCAATAGGCACGCCCGTTAAAGCGAATCGAAAGCGAAAAAATTTGATTTAGAAATAGAATTTGAAAGGGGACGAATTTTCAGCAAAAATGTAAACAAACTTCTCCAGAATGTCAACAAAAGAAATTTTCGTGCATTCTGATTGGCTGAATTTTCTGTTTACAAACACCATCCAAATGTAAACAAAATCCGCTTTCGATTCGCTTTAAATAATATTTGATAATATTTTGTGTCAAATGCAGGAGGAAACCTCCGATTGAAAGACAAATCACTCTCACCACATTAACCCCAAATGTAGATCTGAAGAAGCCTGATTTAGCTCAGTCTTTTCTGGTTTCTCCAACTGAAAAGTGTCTGAGGAAGACCCCGGTTGGGGTCGAAAATTTGCAAGATTCTGGAAGTTGACTTCTTGAAACATATCATTTTGTGTGTCAATTTTTGTGCTTTTTCTTTCCATGGTAAATTTGCGAGTAAGATTTAGCCACACAGGCAGATTACTCCTATTGTGAAGCTTTCCCCCTCGACAAAAACTGAGATATGAAGTTTATTTACTTATATCTGTCCTGCCTGTTTAGTCCCAGCATAAACTCACAGTCCTACTTAGAGACCAGCTCACACTTGAAAATGACAAAACTCATTTAACCACTATGCAGTATGCACAAACAAACCTGTTCAGAACATGAACTACCCGTAAATGCCTGATCTTATGTAGGTATGTATTTTTTTAATAACCATTCAGTCTGATCACTTCCGGGTGCAATCAAAAGAACCGTTCACTTGAATGGTTCTTTGGTATTTTCTATCTTTGACGCCACTGACAATGACATCTATAAATCATTTGCTTTGAGGGTTTTGTTTTCTTTGTTTGTCAGTCTGAAAACCATTTTGAGTTATTGAGATCACCGACACAGAGCACAAAAAACTACACACAAGATGGTAGTTAAACATACAGTGGTGTGAAGTATTGTTCGAACACAGGGAATTTAGCTTTTCATTAAAAGGCAAAATTCACCGCTTCTGTATTCCAATATCTAAATCAAAAGTATTTGAAGTAAGTCGTAGATATGCACTCCTCCAGACTGATGTGTTTTGGTTGAATTCAGATACTGCATATCGCGAGAACGGCGAAAATATCGAAATTTGACATATTTCGTGAGATTTGCCGTTATCACCATTTTGTCTGGATATTTTCTGGAATTTTTTCCCCCTGCAACAACATGTTGAATGGGGTATTCCCAGGAAGTGTTTGGAAACAGAAGTTGATATTCATACACCTAATATTCAAGTTTGAAGTCTGTGATATTTTTCACTAACAATTTGATATTTTCCAGAAATCTTTGTATCACTCGCCAACTGTAAAACGAAGTTGGATCAGATAGAAAACCATATCCTACATCAATTTTAGCGAAAAAAAATCACTTTTGATTAAGTCACTTCATCAATATTGCAAAATATCAAAATCGTGGGATATATCAAGAACATGATAAGTTGAATCTCTCCTATTTGCGAATCAGTATCATCATCCAAACAGCGGCAGATGGTACCCCCAGTCAACGTGCTGTTGCAAGAGAAAGAAGTGTGCAAAATATCCAGGCAAAATGTTGATAATAGCAAATCTCACGAAATATGTCAAATTTCGATATTTTCACCACTCTCGTGATATCCAGTATCTGAATTCAGCGAAAACATATCAGACTAGAGGAGTGTGCATATCTAAAAGTGACTTCAAATACTTTTGATATAGATATTGGAATACAGAAGCGAGGAATTTTGCCTTTTAACGAAAAGCTGAATTCCCCATGTTCGAATATTAATTCACACCACTGTAAAGTCATCTCCAAATCTTGCAAACTTTCGACCCCAAACTGGGGTTTTTCCTCAGGTACTTTCTAGTGGAGATCCCAGTGCCTGAGGAAAACCCCGGTTTGGGGTTGAAAAGATGCAAGATTTGGAGACAACTTTGAGTTACTGAGAGGGTAGAATATTGAGGTTTTTCACTGATGTCACATTTCTCATGCCACTACCATACTGGCCATCACCCGGCATGTTTTTTCAATTCAACGTTTTAATGGGGGGGGGGGGGGGGNGGCACACCATACACTTTCACTTGGAGAAACCTCACCAATAAGGACACCAAAGTTCAGTCTAAGTTGGTCACCTCTATTCATTTTGACCTGTTATTAAGACACCTCTCAATTAAGGACACCAAAGATCAGTTGCAAATCTTACATTTTGACCTCTGTAATTTAATTTTACCAATGAGGACACCAAAGTTCATTCACAATATCATTTCTACTGATTGTGACCTCTGTTATTCCAGACACCTCTCAATTAAGGACACCAAACTTCAGTCACACAAAGGTCATTTTGACCTCTGTTATAAGGACACCTCTCCAGTAAGGACACCAAACTAGTTATGCAAGATCACATCTATTCATTTTAGCCTCTGTATTCAGGACACCTCTCCATTTCATTCATCATTTGTCAGTCCCAAAGATGTCTATTAGAGGGGTCACCCAAGTCAAATGACTAGAAAACCCGATTATGAGATTCCTTCACAGTGATGAGTTGGTATAAAGTCCTCTCTGCCGTTGACTCATTGCCTCCGTCTATATTTGGATTCGTTAGTGGTACGTGACTAGCGACGGGTTCACCGACAGCGAATACCCTTGTGTGTCCCGTCTCGCCGGTTTTGCCACAGCGGCTTGTTAAATTCATTTCCCACCTGGAGGGGGCGCACCTGGAAGGACGAGCAACGCGATCTTATAGACTTCAGGTAGAAAGTGAATGAATGTGGAACCGGCACCAGCAGAACTAATGTCACGACGTGGCGCTGCGACCAAAGTCTCTTTTTCTGACGTTATTTCCTTTCCATTTATTCATGGCATGAAAATAAACCATTCATGTTGGTCAACCGACAGTAAAATTTACATCATCGTATGGCAGGTGAAATTTTCTTTTAATCTCATTCCTTTTTTAAAGAAGAGATATCATGGCGACAAAAGCAACGTTTTTGTCTCAATGTTCCTGTACAAACATGTACCGGAAATTTTTTCATGCCGGAATGTCAATACCTAAAATGACGTCAACGGTGTCGCATCGGTCTCATCACTCACAGCGCCGACCTGTCGGGATAAAACCGTCATGCGGGTTCCCCATTGCTGCAGAAACTGACAGTGTTAAACTATTTCTCGGCAATTCAAACTATGGATCAGACAACTCAGGTACTTACCCTTCTAAGATCTTCCTGACAGCCTTGGCGGCCACCGGGAGTGAAAACTCGTGGTTTGGCTCCAAGTCATGCGTTCTGTAGTAATTCAGGGCTAATCTGAAAAAACGAAATGTTTATTAAAGCCTAGGTCACACTGTGGCGACTTTGGCGGGCGAATCCCCACGAATTAGAATGAAATGGACCATGGACCATGTGCTCACACCTTTGGACATAATGTTGCAATGACAGAGAGAGGTATGTTCTTGGTCCATCGACCATTTCGTTTTAGTTCGCGGTGATTCGCCCGCCTAAGTCGCCACAGTGTGACCTAGGCTTAAGCACCCTCAGTACTAGGGTCGAAAAGTGTTAAGACTGGCTGTCGCTGGATATCTGAATGCTAGTATTCATGCACCATGTGTAACGCACATCTTGAAAACACCGAAGTACATGTAATCCGTAGCAGTCTCCAGAGATTAGTGGTGTAGCGGCTGAGTTTTCCGCCAGAATCCCATGTTCCTACAGGGGGAACACCCCATAGGTGGCGTGTTGTGCCTTACACATGCGTGATGGAGTGGCATGCTGGCATTTTGTAGGGGGCACCCCCAGCTCGCTGTCAGCAGAAAATAAACAAATATTCGCAGTATTCGTAATTGTTATCGTTCGTCTTGTCCCCTTTTCTGCTGAAGGTAATTCCTCCCTTAACAGTGGAGCAACATCCAACCTCGGCCCGGGCCTAACGAATCTCTGGGTACGAGATTGCTTCCTTACCTCGCTGTAGCAGCCAAATAAGATCCATGAAGATGGAGATGATGTTTCGTAACCAGGAAGAGTTCTAAAGCACAATGTAGTTTCTCCAGCTGTTCAATTTGTTCTGGGATTGGAAGAGTAGTATCTCTGTATGGTTCTATGTCGTGGGGTTGAAGGAAGTCCTCGCCTGGAATGACATGAGACAGATGGTCAGAGGACTGTGACACTGGCATGAAAATACTGATTTACTTGTGAAGATGGGGCTTATTACAATGGTACTTCTATACTTGTCTTGTATATGCTTCCATCAGGGCCAAAGCCAAATCATTATTGTCCGTGGTAAGTACATGTATGGAAATGATAATATACAAGAAGTCAACTTCCAGAATCTTGCAAATTTTTGACCCCAACCGGGGTGTTCCTCAGGCACTTTCAGTAAGAACTGTATGTAAGTAAGCATGTAAGTATGGAAGTATGGAAGAGGCCATCTCAAGCTACTCATGTTCCTCACTTGGATGGGGTCTTTTACTTGTCCTTGCAAAGGAACAAGGTACAAGGCACCATCGCTTACTGTCCCAAGTGACAGACATGAAGAGGTTGATTTTTCCATCAGGGCCGAAGCCATAGAATTATTTGCGCATTTAAGTACGGAAATGGTCATCTCAAGCTACTCATGTTCCTCACTTGGATGGGGTCTTTTACTTGCCCTTTGCAAAGACACAAGATACAAGGCACCATGACTTACTGTCCCATGCGATGGACATGAAGAGCCAGGAATGATTTATCGGCGACTGAGTAGTTTGAGATGGCCTCTTTTGCACTTACCAGGCAAGTAATGTTATGGCTTCAGCCCCGACAGAAAATTTCTTACAAATACAAACTGGCATGACCATGGCCATTTTCATCTCCAAACTCACCCAGGAAAAACTCAAAATAATCCTGGCGTAGTTTGTTTATTCCGAGCTCCACGAGGTATTCTAGCGGGGTCAATCCTTCTAAATGTGGGACTGAGGGATGAATATTTCGTTCACAATCATGGATGAACTGTGCCAATTTTGTCTTGTTGTTTGGGTTAATCTGGAAAGATATGTGCAGAATGATTCTATTGTATTTGATTTTTCCATCAGGGCTGAAGCCAAAGCATTACTGGCCCTGGTAAGTACGGAAGAGGCCATCTCAAGCTACTCATGTTCCTCACTTGGATGGGGTCTTTTACTTGCCCTTGCAAAGGCACAAGGTGCAGGGCACCACGACTTACTGTCCCATGGACTGAAGAATTAGCAAATTGATGTCAGCTGTGGCTACAGGGTGAGACGTCTGCTGTGGCTACAGGGTGAGACGTCTGCTGTGGCTACAGGGTGAGACGTCTGCTGTGGCTACAGGGTGAGACGTCTGCTGTGGCTACAGGGTGAGACGTCTGCCGTGGCTACAGGGTGAGACGTCTGCTGTGGCTACAGGGTGAGACGTCAGCCGTGGCTACAGGGTGAGACGTCTGCTGTGGCTACAGGGCGAGACGTCAGCCGTGGCTACAGGCTGAGACGTCTGCTGTGGCTACAGGGTGAGACGTCAGCCGTGGCTACAGGGTGAGACGTCTGCTGTGGCTACAGGGCGAGACGTCAGCCGTGGCTACAGGCTGAGACGTCTGCTGTGGCTACAGGGTGAGACGTCAGCCGTGGCTACAGGGTGAGACGTCAGCCGTGGCTACAGGGCGAGACGTCAGCCGTGGCTACAGGCTGAGACGTCTGCTGTGGCTACAGGGTGAGACGTCAGCCGTGGCTACAGGGTGAGACGTCTGCTGTGGCTACAGGGAGAGACGTCTGCTGTGGCTACAGGGAGAGACGTCAGCCGTGGCTACAGGGTGAGACGTCTGCTGTGGCTACAGGGAGAGACGTCTGCTGTGGCTACAGGGAGAGACGTCAGCCGTGGCTACAGGGAGAGACGTCTGCTGTGGCTACAGGGCGAGACGTCTGCTGTGGCTACAGGGCGAGACGTCTGCTGTGGCTACAGGGAGAGACGTCTGCCGTGGCTACAGCGTGACATTCTGTCCTCTCCGCCTACTCACCAATGGCAGCCAATTCACACGCCTCAAGTTGGTAAACACGTAGCTCAAACTGTCCTTCAGATCTTGATATACTGTACACTCTGAAGGCAAAGAAAACGTTAACTGTACCCACTTTGTTACCCTTGTTTTGAAAGACAGCAAATTCTGCAGCAAGGGACTCATGCCCATAAAGCATGTAACGGATAAAAATTAAACGAACTTTGCAGTGCTCGAAAAGTAGCTGTTTTCATCGCCATTGGCTACAGGATTTTCCCATTTGGCTATAAAGGATTTTGTCAACTTCACCAATTGGCTACAAAAATTCCTTGATTTTCACCATTTTAATCGCCATAAGTCCTTTCTATTTCCATTGGCAGTATCTCAATCATAGATACATGTATTTGGCTATGAAATTGTAGACATTTAGCCAAATGGCTACCTTTGAACAACTGAACTTTTCGAGCACTGCTTTGGTGACAAACTTTGTGCTATGAATTATGAAGAAGCACCTTGCACGTCATCCTCCCATAGCAGGGCTTTGGTCTCACTCACTTCATACACTCGCATGAGTGGATGAAGAGAGGAGTTAGGTAAAAACCCCTGCTGTGGGAGGATGCTTGCATGTCATCGTCAAGTTATTTGACAGGTAATCAAAACCTCGTCCCTACATGTATGTACCTATTAAGATATTCCAGAGTTTTTCTGTGAAGTCGAGGTCCTTGCGAGGTTTCATGACCGTCAGATGTTCAATGGTGGCAGCGACGTCCTCGGTTGCTTCTGGTTGGTGATCGGAGAGGCTGACGACAGAATCACAGGCTTCTGGAATACAGAGGAGATGAGATCAGAGAGGCTGATGACAGAATCACAGGCGTCTGGAATACAGCGCAGCAAGTATAAGACCCGAATGACGTACTGACGTCACTTTTTTCGCTGTTGACGTCATGTCGTCAAAGCATGTGTACATTTTTCTACACAGTTTTCTGTGGAAATTTCCCCAAAAGACGTTGTCAGTATTGGCATCCTGTGGCATTTCTGACGAAACAAAGCAGTGACATATGGAGAACTTTGAACATGAAACAGGGCAGTGTAATTTAATCAAAATTGAACCAAGAGAGAGGTTTATTTTGGGGCAAGAAGTAAATGGAAATACTGTTAGAAAATAGGACTTCCGCGTCTTACAGTGACAGCGCCACGTCGTGACGTAGTTCGGCGGGTTCCTCATTGAAAGCCAACTGGTACAAGAAAACTAGTCTCTCTCTGGGTCATCCCCTTTCGGGAGGACATCAGGACTTACTTTTCATCAACTCCTTGACGCGGATCATCAGAGGGACGTCGTATTCCTCCACGGCCCAACAAATACGCTGAGTTGTCAAACCTTCACTGAACATCTGAAAGTTGAGAAAAAATACAAATACATTGTAACAACAACATGTCCAAGGTGACACCAACGGTTTGTTGATTTCAGGATTGTCTGCCCATTGTGAAATTTGACTTTGTCGATTTCTGTAGTTGTTCTCTGGTGTCAACTTCGGTCTTCTTCTGCGCGACTTGCGACTCATTTTGTTGTGCCGGGTCACAAATAACAATATTATAGTAGGCCTAGGTAAAGTGGTCTTGGCGACTCCTATTAACTTGTCTGCCCCCAGGTTTGAGCAGACGGTATCTTCTGTTGAAGTTTTATAAAAACCTTGGAAATGAATTGGAAAAAATTTGAAGAAACATTCTTCAGATGGTTGATAGGAACAACCTTTCTTCAAATATTTTTCAATCAGTACCACAGGATGTGAGAAAACTTTGACAGAAGATGTCGTCTGCTGGACTCTGGGGGACAGATGAGTTAAGGCCACTTTAGAAGACAAATCAGGATTCCAAAGACAAGAATTTCCCTTCATAACTTGTAACATCTTCAAATTAGTGCCAAGATCGTTACCTTGAGTGCAGAGAGTTGTTGATAATGGTGATGGGCTGGACTTGACTGATCTCCGGGCGTCACACAGGTGAGCTGCAACAGAGAATTACGGTACAAAATGTGACATTTTACTACTAAAAGGGTAGCATCAAACCAAGATATGGTCTTGCCGCAGACAGGCATCCCTTGAGCAATCCTCGGCCCTGCAGCACGGAGAACTTAAACCGAATCATAAGAAACGGACTCACCACTTTAGCCCTCGCATCCAACGGCGGCATGTCCAAGAATTCTCGAGAATTTCCCCACTCAAACTCGAGCTTAACGCTCCCGTGGACGTCATGCGTCTCCACGTCAATCAACTTCACAATCTCATAAACGGCGTTGATCATCTTTGAATATTCATTCGCTTTCATGGATACCAGGTGTTCAGATTGAATCTTCTTCAAGTTGACGTCTTTTCCAGATGAAATTGCTGTAAAAGTTAAAAAGTTTTAAAGTTATGGTTTATACGCGTAGTCTGATATCAACTCTGGTAGAGGTTCTCATATCTGACTACACTTTAACCCCAGTCTGTCCTGAAACCTTTCAGTAGAACTCAGATGAGCTGCTCATTCAGTACTACAATCGAGCATTTCTGACCGGTACCCATTTATAAATCTGAGTGGAGAGAGGCCAGTGAGGCAAAGAGACTTGCCCAAAGTCTCGCACCACAGTCATGACAATGGGATTCACACCCAGGACCCACTGACCACTAATCGGAGACCTGAACCACTACACCACTGTGGCTGTAACGATACGGTGACACCAAGAAAACGTCGCCTCAGGCCAGCCATGGAGGGGGAGAGATCGAATTGTCACCCCAAGAAATCACTGTTGTCCGAGACCACTTTTTAGGTCTTTAAATGCCCAACGAAGACATTAACAAGTGTGAGACGGTCTAGGAAAACCGGTCGGGTATCACTGGATGATCGACAAGGCCAAGCAGATCACCTAACATTGATCTGCTACTGTTTACACGCTATGAAATTCATTTCAGCCACTGAAATGTGCAGGTTTCCCACCGTCAGAGGCTGCCACGATTTAGTGGATCCTAGAACGTCATGGAATTTGACATCTGAGAGAAGTGCACGCCATGTCATCTATAATGAGGCCATGACTTATGTCTGTGACGTCAAATTTTGTCACGTTCTGGGTCCGCTAACAGGTGGCCTCGACACAGGCAAAATGACGTACATACGGCAGACGTACAGCTACTTTTATATCCGCCGTATAGTACAATGGATCATCCTCTGGACGTCCAGTGTACGTATGGCTTACGTACGGAAAAATATGTCCGCTGAGTATATGCCGTACGTATGCCATACGTACGGCATACGCCATATATCCCGCGTACATACGACGACATACATACAAATTGAATCCAGCTACTTTTATATACGGTATATATACGCAACCAGGACTGGCGGACGTATGCCGTATATACGCCATACGTCCGCCAGATGTACGTCAATTTCCCTGTGAAGGCCGAGTTTACATCGGATAACACGCGACACGAACACACAGGCGAACAAAGGTTTCATGGGGATGAATCCTTTGTGAAGCCATTGTTCGCCTTCGTGTTCGTGCCGCGTGTCATCTGATGTAAACCTGGCCTAACGGCAGGAAAGTCTCCCATTGCGACACCTGACAGGTTTGCCTATGCAGCCTCTCAAGTACAACCTCGCTGAACTTACTTGAACACGTCACTCGCACCGTTTTTATCACATTGTTGATCTTCAACGAACCAAAATATGTGATTTTCTCGACGTTTTTTGCATCCGTCACGACCCAGAGAGGCATGACATCATCGAGGTAGTCGGGGGTGTCTGTACCAAGGGACGTGTGAATCTGGTGATAGTAGGACAGGATTTTTCTGGAAAAGACAACAGACTCACAACCCTCAGTTTCACTGCGAATGATAATTTAATTCGTATACCGGTAGGCCAACCTCCAAAATCCTTAGATGTTTCATGAGCTTTGGCACATAGGTATTTATTGGAAAGCAATGGACCATCGAGAGCTTTCCAATGAATACCTATGTGACAGAGTTACATTAACCCTGTCACATAGGCATTCATTGGAAATTACTCTCCGAGAGCCTTCAAATCCAATGAACACCTATATGACGGTGTTTCAGTGTGTTACAGAAACCCTATCACATAGGTATTCATCGTATCCACGACGTAACTCTGACAGTGTCCGCCATTGCTGACGTCGCCGTAATGAAGCAAAGGTGTTGGGCAGAATTCATTGCTTTGCTGAAGAAATCTGGTGGGCAAAACGCGCAACGTCACAGAACGACAATGAATTGATTGGATAGTACTCTATCTTTCCAATGAATACCTACCGGTATATGGCAGTTTTTAGGTGTTACAGAAACCCCGTCACATAGGCATTCACTGGAACGTACTCCCAGAGAGATTCACACCATGTGATCAGCTCAGGTATGGAAACTTCACTCACCAAGAACTCCCTCAAAACCTCAAATGTGAGACGTCTAGGAAAAACTCTCGGATGGCGCGTTTGAGGAAAGTGTTAATGGCCTTGGTGAACCTGCACATTTCAATAGCTGAAATGTATGACGTAACAGGTAAACAGTAGTAGATCAATGCACAGGCAATCTGACAGCCCTTGTTGATCATTCAGCGACATCCGCCGAGTTTTCCTTGACCGCCACACAAATGATACTGATGGAGAAGCAGAAAAAACAATATGGCGTACCTCGCACTTCTAACAGTGACAGGTCGCTGGTCGACTGCCTCTGTTTCAGCCGACTTCATCATCGGGGAATCTTCCGCATGATTTATATCTGTTATCTCATGTAACTTGAGTGGCGACCCCTCGAGGGTGATTTCAGAATCACAATCACTTGATTGAGACGCCAGGCTTGGGTTTCTAGCGGATCCTTTCGACCATGTTTGCTGTCTGAACGTTTTCACCTGAAAAAAAAAATGAACGTATGTGACAAACTATGGCAAAACCCAAAATAAGTCACTGTGAGCTTGGCAGGTTCATCTTCGATAATCGAAGGTCGATCTGCTCTCCACTGCGTTACATCGCACATCACCCTTCGAGAAATAGACCAGTCGGTGGCGTATCTTGGCACGATGCCAACTTTACCGGTCGACCAATCATATTGCACTTTATATCGGGTCTTTGGCTACCAGTATTTGTACCACGATTCAAATTTTACAACACCGATTCTGATTGGCCTCTTCTTCTCGAGGCGGCAGATACGCCATGGACCGTTCAATTTCTCGAAGGGTGATGTGCGATGTAACGCAGTGGAGAGCAGATCGGCCTTCGATTATCGAAGATGGGCAGGTTGAGACAAAATGTTTGTCAAATTCAATATTGTCTGTCTGTTGTGAAATCTGACTGAAATTAATTATTAAATCATCTACTTATCGCGGAACGACTAGGTCAAAACGTTTTTTCTGCAATCTCTTTCAAAACATCAGTGTTCTGTTTTATTAGCGTGAATAAACCTGGTCTTTACTTACAACGTTTTTATTCCTGGCAATAACACACGGCAGAGAACAGAGATTCTTGGGAAGAATTTTGATGAAGGGGTGGTCGGACTCTACCACGGTCAGCTCCATATCCTGAGAGAAAGAAATACTAACATGAAAATAAATCACATGTAAACCCTCCACTGCCATTGGCAATCTCATCACCACATCCTAAAACTTTAGAGAAGCCATCTCAAATAGTGAACTCCCTATGCAGTTGTGAGTCGCGCCCCCTTCGGTTTACTCGCTCACGGTCACCACAACTGCTTTACTTCGTGGAAGTCGCCACATTTGGTCAACAGATGGGGTCAGGTCAATGATGCGTAGAGAAGTCTTCATGTCATGCTGTGATTTGACATTCACATCAGATTCAGAAGAATATAAAATAAGTGATGTCTATTACCATGAAAAATGCTTCCTTCAGGCCCGAGTGCAAGCTGGAAGAAAAAACAGAATGTTCAATGAAATGGTCCATGGATCATGTGCTCCCCTGTGTGAATGTACCAAAAGAACAAAGGCAAATGATTTTTAAAAAATCAAAAATGTTCCCAGGCAAGCCTCGAGTTCCAGGTAGAGGGCACTACCTACCAAGACACGACCTGATCACACCAAATTAGAAGATACTCGGTCAATTGCCAAGAAACTTGCCACCAAATGACAAAAATTTGAATGTCACACGACAGAGAATGCATGTAGTCATGACACCTCTCAATTTTAAGGACAGAATTTGTCTTCATAAGGTGTTCCATTGTAAAAGATTCTAGCTGTCACTTTTGACAGGTGATAACTTCTCCTTCTACACCATCTCATCTCTTACCAGCCGAAGATTTCCGAGAACATGTAAACCTGTTGCATCATTTTGTTTTCAAATCCTTCTGTCATCTTGTTAGATATGTCGGCAGTCCTCTGCTGAAAAATATAGGCCGAGGCGAATCATTTAATGGTAGGCCTAGGCCAACATTCCCACTCCAGTCCAGCAGGGCCCCCTACACTGGCCCCCTCACTAAAATGTTATTAGAGTTAGGAGCACGGTATTGGATCTCAAATGCATTATTTGACTCCCAGCGTAGAGAGGGAGCCACCTAGCGGCAGTAAGACGAACTACAAAAATGCATTAGCTACAAAATGTACGGAGGAAATCGGGTCAATAGGCCAATATGTCGTTCGTTGGTCCCTGCGTTGGAGAGTGGCGCCGGCTGTCGAGGAAAAGTGGCAATACCGTGGGCGCCACGGCATGGCATAGGCCTAGGCTACCGGTAGGCCTACCGTGCTCCTCCTTTAGGCCTAAAACGGTCCTATTTTTTACCTTATTTAGCGATTGGTTTCTCTGTATTCATGAACCTATATTCTCAGTCACGGACATTAGAAGCAGACACTTTTTACCCGGGACAACAATTACTGTTACACCGGCAGTCATCCGACAATCGAACACACTGCACTGGAAATGCACAGGAAACGTGGGACGCCGAGATGACAGTTCCCTTTTTCGGACAAGGGACAGACGCTGTATTATCGTGTTCTGACACGAATTAATGATCGTGGAACGTTCTACAGATATAGGCCAGCAGCCAAATCAACATCATGATCACTTACATTCGCAAAATTTCGCAGATTAGTGAGAAAAACACAGATCGCAGAATTGTACTTACCGCCGTTCGGGGTTGATAGAAATTGTGGAACGAAATCCAGTTTAGTCGGGTCACCGTAGTTTGGTTCCACAACTTACCGCTAGGCGTAGAGTGGTCAGTTCGGGAACCAAACTCGGGTCACTGGCGAAACGGCCAACCTCGTCAGATAGTTGGTTTCAACGTTTGTCGCTATGTGGGGCGCGCTGTACGCTGCTTCTTTATGGTGTTTCTGGTAAAATCTTCACTGTAATAACTAATTTGTATAAAACAACAAAATCATGTGTATCGTATAAGGGCAGCAATTCAGGTTTTTTCACTTCAAATGTAACGTCAGGTGATCGCGGTTCGCCACGTTCTGACGTCGCGTCACAGCCCGCACCGCAAACTGATAATTTTTTTCGTTGACCCGCTGTCCGAACGTATCGACGCCAACCACTCTGATTTTTCGACCACTTCAAAGAGGTAAGTCAACACTACAAGATCACCAACTTTCATCGAATTTCGTCTGTTATTTCCTTCACAATTCACCGATTTTTGGCAGCATGTCCACCTCAATGCAGTAAAATGGCAAACCTACGACGAAACAGCCNAGCATGTCCACCTCAATGCAGTAAAATGGCAAACCTACGACGAAACAGCCGAAAAACGGCACACATTTTCATGCTTCTGAAGACCGCGTTTCAGTTGACAGAATTCCCCGACTGAAAGATGCTGCGGCCTCTGTGTTGATTCAGGTCAAGGCTGACGTCATTCATTTTCATAAAATCCACGTGCACATTGTTTACATTGGGATTTGTAGTTATTGGCGAACCGCGGTCCCCCCATCGACGCTTGTTTTCATTATGCAAAATACGCAACGTCACAATGACGTCGTACATGTCGTAACGTCACAGACCAATGAGACAGAGGTCTTCACGGAAGGCGCAGTGAACGGGGAAGATATGTCATCTTACGACGGCAAATTCACACACTTGCCAGGGCCCTCGAAGTTTCAGCGGGAGTAACGTGGCGGCCCGAGAGGGGGAGCGCGAGGGGGGTCCCCCCTGGCACGAAGAAATTTTTGAAAATTGGAGGATAAAAGACCCAATTTCCCGGCATCTGCGAATAAAAATCGAACTGAGCGGCGGCCATTACAAAATACGCAACGTCACAGTGACGTCGTACATGTCGTAACGTCACAGACCAATGAGACAGAGGTCTTCACGGAAGGCGCAGTGAACGGGGAAGGTGTGTCAACTTCGACGGCAAATTCACACACTTGCTGTCAACGGATTTTGAAGAAAAGTTAAAACAAACATCAGCACAAGCAGAGCTAACAATAGGTATCTTTATTTAGCGTGAAGAAAATGATACGCACACTTTAATCATCGATTTCCGACGAAATGGCGAACCGCGATACCCCCCTTCGGAGCGCATCCGGCACTCGGCGAAACAGTCACCCTCGGATAGTTTACAGCCTCACGACGTTGTTGTACCAACAATGGGTTCAAGGTCACGTGGGATAAACAAGGATACACAAGTCGAACATGCTGTGTTGTTTTTTTTCGATTTCATTTATTAAATACGTAATTGTTGTGGGTCAAAGATAAGTGACAAAAATCGGGCGGGAGACGACGTCAAAAAGTGGCGAACCGCGATCACCTGACGTTAGGAGTGAAACAAGGAGAAAATTTGTCTCCTCTCCTATTTTCTATTTTTCTAAATGATATGGTAGACTTTTTTAGTGAAAGAGGAGATGTGACAACAACAGTTATTTACATGTATACATGTAAATAACTGTTGTTGTTTTAAAGGAGCCCGGTATTGCCAGTTTTTCTCGACAGCCGGCGCCACCGCGCCACTCTCCAACCCAGGGACTAACTACGTTGTTGGCGAATGGCCCCGATTTACTCCGTACTCATTTGTAATTGAGTTTTTGTACATGTAGGGGCCTACTCTAAATTCTCACTTACCTGTCCCATTTCTGAACTCGGAAAACATGACCAAATCCTAAGTTGAAGATATCGCACCGCTGTCATTCTTTGCCAGGCTCGGGAATGGGACAAGTAAGTGGACAGGACATTACTGTTTCTGACCATACCCCCACCCTGTTATCTTCAACTCAGGATTTAGTCATTTTTTCCTAGTCCCGGAATGGGTAAATGGGAATTTAGAGTAGTTCGTATTGCTGTCGCTAGGTGGCTCCCTCTACGTCGGCAGTCAAGCAAGTACAAGCACAATTCAATGATATATGGAGAGTTGGGTCGGTTTCCAATAAAAATACTTGTAATGGTAAGAATGATAAATTTCTGGAAAAGGATTATCAATGAAAAAAAGAGTAAAATTTGTTATATTTTGTACAGGATTCTATTAAATCTTGATGAAAAAGATAGATACACCTCCCCCTGGTTGAACTGTATTAGAAATATTTTGCAAGGTTGTGGATTGAACTACATCTGGCTAGCACAAGAAGTGGTGAATTTCGACTGTCTTGATACTAAGGTGAAATCTGTTCTTCAAGACCAATTTCTGCAAGATTGGCTGGCTAAAATTAATAATGATGATGCCTTTGTGAATTACAGAATGATGAAAGTCAATATTACACTTGGAGGATATTTGGCTCAATTGCCTGAGCATCTTGGTTATACAATGTTTGATTTCAGGACAGGATCTTACAAGTTACCTGTTAATGCTAGGAATAAGTTGTCAGCTCCTCGTTATGAAAGATTATGTAGAAAGTGTAATCAAAATAGTATTGGAGATGAGTTTCATTTCATTTTTGAATGCCCAAAGTTAGATAAGTTACGAAAAGATTTTATCCCAAAATATTATAGAACGCGTCCGAATGTCTTAAAATTTCATCAATTGTTTAAACATCCCAAAATATTTTAGAACGCGTCCGAACACTGCCTCCCGTTGCTCATTTGCAGAACTGACGGCCGCAACAATCTGTATTAGCGTCCAGCGGATTCTAAAAATAACAATACGAGTCAGACGTTCGGACTAAGTATGCTCTTCCTCCAAATTTATGTTGATCTGGTCCTGTATTACGTGTATTATCGCTGATTTGGAAGAAAATACCTGGATTTGTTCCAAATTATTTCGAATTTGTCACACTCCACGCAACGTTGAATTTTTTGGATACTTGGACGAAAATTTTTAAAATAAATATTCTTACTTAGATAATTATAATATTTCGCATATCGATGACGTCATCAAGCGGTCAGTCGATTCTCCCGTTATTCGTCTTCGTGCCGTATTTCTCGACTTCTAAAGGACACTTTCTTCAGGATTACATCTAAATTCGTACAGAAAACATAACCGATCATTTCACGTACGTTACAACGGTTGAAATGTTGAATATGTGAAGAAAACAGCCTTCGATGTGGCATTTGTAATTTGAATTTGTATCAATGACGTCATGATTGTGGTACACTCGATATGTAACAATTACGATTTTGTGAATAAAAATGTTTCATTGTGTTGCTGCAGCAGAACTATTCCTCATTTTGTCATGATTTATACCAAATGTTTACAATTTCTTTATTCAGGATTACAAAGTACAACATGCGACCGATCATTCACATAAGTTACGACGGTTGAAATGTTGAAAATTTGAAGAAAATTGCATTCGTACCGAGTGTGCACTGCCACTGTACATCGATGCACTGTACAATACATGCTAAAATGCCGGTTTATTATTCGGCCGCGTATGTGCAGATTTTTCGTCCAAATCCTTCGGCGTCGGACTTAAATCGTATCCAACGTCACAGAAATCACGATGTGGTGTTTCAATTGCCGCCATTTTGTGATTTTATATTCGAAAATGCAGGATATAGGCCTAGGCCCACTATGGAGGCGTCAACATCACGGTGTAATAGGAGAAAAATGCTCGGGAGGTGACATTTGAAGATGTTGTCTTCACATTTGGACACACCTTGATAAATCTTGTTTTTTTTTCAGCCAAAAGCACGTTTTCCTGAGTGTAACTAAACAAGCCGAGAGAGAGGGCAAACAAGGAGTCCTCTTTGCCGAAGCACTGGCAGATTTCACCAACAGCCCTGCTGAAATCCAAGGTGGATCAAAATCTCTTCCAGCACAAGCAGGCCACTCCATACTATGTACCAGGTGAGTTAATACCTTAGAGTAGGCCTATATCAAAAAATGACCATGGAGTATTAACAGGAGATCCTTCCTTGTTCTTTCAGCTGCATCTACACAACGGGAAGAAGGCACAGGGGGGCCGTCCACGTCTGCCACAACCGCCAAAGTATGCAGTGCCAAAAACACCGTCCACTATTGTCAAGTTCAGTGCACCATCAACTTCCAAAGTTGACAACCTCACACGCCACTGCCAGCACCGTCATCTGGTGAGAATTCCGATCTCTTATTGGCCACGAATGTGGTGTAGGACGTGCTGTAGAATTTCTCGAGTGTTTAGAAATGCATAATTACCTCACAGACCCAAAACCAGTAGGGCCCATGTCTTTTCCAAAACCTCATTGTCGGTTCAGTTTCTGGATTCACAGGAAAGGTGATCATACAATATGTGGTATTAGGAAACAGAAAATGACATGCATTTGGCCATCACAAAAAATATACAGACAGGAAGTTCACAGATTATTGGTCTTCCCTGGAAATTCCCAAAAAAACTAGGCTCACCAAGGGAGGCCTAGGATGAATGATATAAAAGTCATATCACTTTCATGGCAAGTGCAATATGGATTAATTATGGGAGGGATCAATTGTAATAGGCCCCTACTGATCAATTTCACATAGGCTGAATAGGAGTAGTTCATGAGCTGGTATTCATAAAAGCTAGCAAATGCTTTTACTTGAGATTTCACAGCGAGGTCCAATGTAAAATGCACTACAAAATTTGAAGTAAAAGCATTTGCCAGCTTTTATAAATATCAGCCATGGTTCCCAAATGCATCACATTTTGTGGTTTGGCCTCAGTCATTTGGTTCTATGATGCCACGTCCTCAAGATCAACCACCCATGGCCAGCATTTGTGAAATTGATCAATAGGGGCCTATTACAATCGATCCCTCCCAAAACACTGCACTTGGCCGAGAACTTGATATGACTTTTATACCATTCATACTAGGCCTCCCTTAGTGGGCCTAGTTTTTGGAATTTCCAGGGAAGACCAATAAACTTCCTGTATGTACGGTCTGTTGGATCTGTAAAGTGATTACTCATTTCTATACTATACACCACAAAACGTTATGAGGTGTTTCTTTCTATTTGCAGGTTTTTTAATTGGTCAGTCGAGCCGGCCGTTATCAGAATTCATCCACAGCAGGGTTTGACATAAGCCAAGGCCATTTTCCAAAACACCCTTGCTGGCCCTCTAAAGTGTCCAGGGCCATGGCTGGCTGACCCTTGGCCTATTGTGTGCCTTCATTTGATAATAAACTGGGTCTAGCTGAAATTGACCATCCATGACCTTGGACAACAATCACTTTGGATTAGAATAGAGGGCCAGCAAGGGTGTTTTGGAAAATGGCCTTGGCTTATGTCAAACCCTGCCACAGCATGCTAGAATTGAAGGTGTCCGCTAACAAAGATGGACTAACATGTACCGAGTCCATCCAGGAATGCATCCTAATGGACTAACACGTACCGAGTCCATCCAGGAATGCATCCTAAATTATTGGAAATGAACCTCCCCAAACCATGATTTTTGAAATGAGATGAAGTCAACTGCTAGTAACATTGTTCATCTCATTTCAAAAATCATGGTTTGGGGAGGTTCCATTTCCAATAGTTTACTGTACGATAGGTTAGAGTGGGGATAAGTCTCGTGATTTTGGTATGGTGGTTCGATTCCACCCCAAGGCTAATAATATTGTGTTGCTGGTGCAAAAGTGGACAAATTTTCGCCTTGTGGTCCACACCAAAATTATGAGACAACTCCCCTTACCATTACCAACTTCCCCAAACTGATTTCGATCATGGGTACAGAAGCTCTCGGGGTACTATGTCTTAATTGAACTATTCGTGTTATCCGTAAAGGAATGAAATGTCGTAGAAAATGACACCACAATTTCACTAATATTGATAATTTATTATGATGAGACTAAACAACATTTATTTATGTGAGACTATTAAAACAACATGCATCTAATACAAACTATGCTTTGAAAAGCGTTTTTCAATAAAATTGCATCAAATTCAAAAGCAATGACGTCACAAACGCTGTATGACGTCATGCATGTCATCACCGTTGCCATCTGAAATCTGCATGACGTCATCACGTCACTGAGGTGTGTCCGCAGCTGGGCTAAATGTCCTCAAAGTACCGTATTTGGAGCCCAGTATCTAACACAAACCGGTTGTATCATAATAAAAAAGAATTCAATAAATCACTGTTTTAGTTATTCAATCAGAGTCGTCGTATTATATTCATTCCAAAGAAGAAATTCATCACGAATGTTCTTATTGGTTCATTGGGTGGCTAAACAGCCTCCTAATTCCCCCGAACTCTGTAGGATGGATGGTCCAAACTGAACGTTTCGCTGTAAGGAGAAAATATTTTAATAGTAGGCCTACAAAATACTTTGTTTGTTTGGTCGAACGATAGATGGCACTAGTAGTGTCGCCAGGACTGTTCTCTATCTGTCTATGTTCTTTGAGGGATGAGTAGCTAGATGGATGTTATCGATCTTGCTCGATAGAGGGCACTCTCGCGTTCGATCCGATGTTGTTATGAGATCCCCACCCAGCTGCCTGCGGTGGATTTAGAGACTGAAACACGATTCTAAGATGCCGCTTCGATAGAAAAGCGGAAATTAGACTGGCTCAAACTGGGAAATTGGCCAAAATCGTCTGTTTTGTCCACTCGCCGTACGGGCCCTGAGTGGATATGTGACGGGGGCTTACCTTTCCAATTTCCCGATTACTGTTGGGATGCCGTTTTATTTAGGTATGGGTAAGTGACTCCTGAAACGAGAGGAATAGGGGACGGGTAAAGGTTACGAAAATACCATCGTATCCGCGGATAGTTCCACAGCTAGCTGCAATGTAAGGTGATGTACAATATTGAAAAAATTCACGGCATGCCAGCCACAAACACATCCCAGTATACACAGTTCCAAATAAGGCCACGCTGCCGCATAAATTATTAATGCCAGCATAATGAGCCCGAGTTCAAGCTTGCGATTTTACGTGCTCAGAACGGCGTTTCTAACTGATTTTTCTAGGGACTTCGTAGGCCAGACGGGTGTGCGATTAGACCCAATCCCTAACCTACACCCCACAAAATATTATTGCAGATTTTCACGATATCACGAGACACAACATTTCACCGCCAAAAAAGTCGAGGTTCCCCGGATCGGCATGGGGTTTCCCAGCGCGTCATCATCGTCTCGGTATTTGGGTCACCAGGAAGTGATACAGCAATAAACATGACTGTGCACTGACCTGTTAACCCACTGGGCCTATAGAGTGTTGGGATAGTGTGTTTTACAAGGTCGATTGTGCATCGTGGCTTGGGTTCGAACGGTGCTTGCGACGGAATGTTTTGGTGGTTTTTCTTTGATAATCGTAATTTTCGGATGATTGGGTGATGTCCTGAACGGTTAGGGGTGGCGCATTTTGATTTTCGGCAATTGTAAAAGTGCAATATAAAATGAACGACCCTTCATTAGACCTATTTTGTATGGTTGCAACTCAAAAAAACTTATTTCACAATTCACCACAGATACCTGTGCATTCGATTATTATAGTTGTAGTACAGTACTAGAGAAATAAAAAACACTTGTTATCTACAATCACTATTGACGGCATGCGGTTCGGTTTCGAGAAGTACTTGTCTTAGGCCGGATAAGTAGCTTGTGTTTGGGTACACGCAGTTTTAGATAATATGTGGGACTTCTTTCGTGAAAAGAATCAAAAAATAATCTTACCCGTTACTATCCGACAACCACAAGTGCACTCTATCCTTTCGTTTACCACTTGAGATATGACCCTCCATTTCGTTCGGCACGTTTTGAACTGCACATTTACCATATTCCTGGGATCACACGGAGAAAGTGTGCACTGTCGCTTGACGTGTTGGGGGGCTACCCTCTCATCCGGTTGCCGTAAGGTCTGTCCCTGGATATGGTAGGTCGAATCGGTGACTGGCTTGAACTCCAATTTTGGTTGTCTTTGAGGAACTATTTCGTTAGTTTGACGTTGAACTGGCTGCGCCGTCTGTCCCGATATTTGATATATGGAATCGAAAGTCAAATCGGTAACTGGCTTGAAGTCCAATGGTTGTCGTTGGGAAACCCTCTCGTCGGTTTGACGTTGCTGAGCTACCGTCTGTCCCGGGTTTTGGTACATCGTATCGAAAGGCTGTAAGTCCAACGGCTGTCCTTGGGGAACCTTCTCGTCGGTTTGGCGTTGAACTGGCTGGGATGCCGTCTGTCCTGGGATTTGATAAGTGAAATCGATAACTGGCTTTAGGTCCAAAGGCTGACACGAGATCTGATGTGAGGGAACCCGTTCGTCAGTTTGGCGTTGAACCGATTGAGCCCCCGTCTGTCCCGGGAAATAGTACATCGTATCGAAAGTCAAATCGGTATCCAGAGATGGTTGTTGGTTCTGTGACTGTTGCATCATTGCCACGGGGTTCCACGTCTTGTCGTTTTTATCCGGTGGGGTGGGTGTGGCCGCTTGCGAGTGGTACCTTTCGTTATATACATCCGCTGAAAATTTCATCCCCACGTAGTAGTAAATACTTTCGCGATGTCCATCGACCTGCCGTTTGTATGCGATACGCTTGGTCCCTGGAAATACCTTTTTAACCCAACGTCCAAATGTCGGTCTTTTTAGCACCAAGTTTTCATCGTCAATTGAATTCCTGTATGCTTGGTAGACAACATCTGTCTTCACCTTACATTTTGAATCGAAGGATAGATTCGCCTCCAAAAACTGGATGGCTTGCGCACTCATGTTGATTTGAAATAATTACCGAGGGCTCGTTTATAATATTTGACGAACCTGAGTTATGCTTCGATGGACCTTCAGAACGGTCAACGGGGGTTACCAATGGCGTTGATTGATAGGCGTCTCCGTCTGTCACCTGACTCGCACGTGCTAATCAGTCACCGAGGGATCTTCATTTTTTAAAGGCGTAACCGCCAAGCTGGGTAAAACACAAAGGCGATCCGATTTCACACCTGTCTCTCCCAGGTGACTCCACCCTCTCCCTTCCCAGTTAACAACTTCTTAATGACACGTGTCTGATGGGTTTGATACAGACGGTAACATCTGGCGATAAAGTTTTACTATCAGGGTGGAAAAAACGATGAGCCGGAAAGCTTTTGATCTCACTGCCTTTGTTTCAACTCATTCGACGGAACTTATACCGTTTTTTTTCTTTCGAATGGGGCTAGTATGACCTACCCATGCAGGGTTTCTCTTGCTTAATTGGCCGTATTGGTCTAGGCTAATTGTCCTTAATCCCTGACAACAAGCTATGATCACCCTTATTTGGCTTCTACTGTGTCTTGACTCAAAATAGTTTTGACAGTGTTTACGGGTACAAAGCTGCCCCTCAATCGACTATCTAAAAAATGAAGAGCGAAATTGACTCCAAAAGAGTTAGGGACCGCTCTTTTTGAAAGAGTGAAAAAGTAAATAAGAGCTAATTTTCAATGAGGCGATTGGCACCATTCTTGTAATATGGAATATCAGTGATGTCTTCGACATAGTAAGTATGTCATGTGAACTTTAATTTACCAGCCCAGGACCAGTCAAAGTTTCACTCTTTTGATGATTTCGGTCTTTCAAAAGAGCGGTCCCTAACTTAGCTCTTTTAGAGCCAATTTCGCTCTTCTTTTACTCTCCTTTCTTTATTGCTCAATCATCATGTCAAATCTCACAAATATTTTACCTTATTGGCATTATCCTCTCATTTGCTGCAAAAACCCTGTACCGTTGTTTGATCCCGCGCTGGTTTCATTCTTTTGGGAACACCCTATATAGCCTACCACGGCATTTTACACACAGAAGATGTATCGACCACTTCACACTGACCGCTAAATTGACCAGGATCGAGCAATTAGTCGTTTGGCGCGAAAACTAGACTCGCTGCATAGTAATGAACGGGGGATGGATTTACGTGTTCTGACGTCTTAGAACGGATTTGTAGATTATATAAACGTCCACAGGAAGTGACGCTTCCAAGAATTAGGCCTAACTTGCACGTCCGGCTGATCTTAACCCTTTTGAAAACAGGGGCCGAACATAAGAGACAACAGATCTACTCTAGCAAAAAAAGTAGGCTGAAATCGCAAACGATGAGAGAGTTCACGGTCTTACGATATAGAATAACCGAATTCTATTGACAATAGTAGAGGACGAGAGTTGAGTAAAACTGACGACTGATCGCCTGCGATTTTGCCTAGTTTTGATACCGAACATAAGAGACAACAGATCTAGCAAAAAAAGTAGGCTGAAATCGCAAACGATGAGAGAGTTCACGGTCTTACGATATAGAATAACCGAATTCTATTGACAATAGTAGAGGACGAGAGTTGAGTAAAACTGACGACTGATCGCCTGCGATTTTGCCTACTGATAGATCGGGTCACATGAAATTGACATTCTAAAACCTACACGTGTTATACTTACTGACACATTCCTTCGGGTGGGGGAAAACACAAAACTCATTCAAATCCTCTTAATAAACCGCAGTTCGTCTATTCCGTTTATACAGAGTGGAAATCCATCCGTCCGTGCACGTCCTTCGAATCACACAATCCGCGAGTAAATATCTTTGCTCATAAGCATTGGACATAATAAAGGTAGCACAATAAAACGAGACTATCAACTATTTCCATTCGCAACAGCAGCAAGCAAGCAATATGGTCCAAAACAAATACTTGTCCGTGTGTTTATCAATCACTATCGACATTTTCAAATTGTGCGAAATACGGGTCGTTGAATGTGACAACGTCACGCAAAATTAAATCGTCCTTGCGATTGGTCCGGCCGATCGCCTCTTTCACGATCGAAGATTTCATTTTAGTCAATTTCACATAACTCGCGACTCCATCTCGTACCGATTCCGTCAATAGTTCCATGACTTCGTGGAGGACTTCTAACCCTTCGTGTTTTCGTATCAACGTATCCATTGCGCAACAGGCGTTTACTAGACAATCCGTCACATTCCACTGAATATCATCTAGACCATCCAAAAACGTTTCTTCTGTTTTTGTTTGAACACCCTTCATGAAAGTCTCAACGTCCAGCGTCATTTGAGGCTTTCTAACCAGCGCTTCCAAATTTTCCGGGATAGTTATAAGGGGATCCGTGTATGTAAAATTTTCTTTCGTGCATCTATCGACGAGCTCCGCGATACGTGGGTGTACACCCCGGGTCAAGTTGAAAACTTTCAGAGTCGAGGTGGCCTCGTACAATTCGCAGAATGAAATGTTGGGCAACCGCATTTCTTGTGACCAACCGATTCCCAATTCGTGTGTCCGTGGTCTTTTCGCCATTTTCAGTGATCAAATGATTTTCAATTTGTCCTGCAACAAACTATGAGACGATTTCAGTATTCAGACAGATGATAGCATTTTCAAGGGTAAATGCGCAAACTAATAAATTCCCTCAATCGAACTAAAACTGCAGGTGTCATTGTCTGTGATTGATGCAATTTGTAACTCACCGCCACATGTCAGGACAAAGCGATGGAGGAATGCACGTGACTTTTTTTACACGAGGTTTGTGATTATCAGAAAGAGAATGATGGTATTTTTCATTATAAATATATTTTAGGGATGGCCACCTCTACAGATAGGCCGAGTTTGTATTATCGATCTCATTCATACCGTAACCACACCTGCCAAATTCCATTCGAAGTCGAAACTATTAGGCCTATGCGACCCAGGGGTTTATTTGTTGCCACATCCAAGGACATTTCGTCCATTTGATAGGGATCCCCACGTCGGGTTCATAGGAGATGACCGACGTCCATTATTGACCTTCGTGTAATTATCACCATTTGATCCTGATATAACGCTCTGACAAAAAGAGGCGCATGTCGTACATAAGGCGAGGACTGTGATGCTACCAGGTGAAGATTTTTTCAGAATGTCATAACAGACAGCCAAATCTGGCAAACACTTGGTCTCAACCTGCGTAACTAAGAGCGACGTCTGATTTTTTTTGTCAGAGCAAGCCACAACTGATAATCCACACCCTCACTCTAATTCCCAATCTTCTTTTGTGCACCTGAGTTGACAACACGATGATTTCGGAAGTAACCCCCAGTGAAGTTTTCAAATATTTCTCAGGAATTCATGTACATAAGACGATACAAAAATAAAATTCTTCCAACTTCTCTTCTTTAGCTTTTTGCACGGCCAACTTGCAGGCACAATATCAAGTGACTTCACCGAGAACAACCTCCCCCCGAGGTCTCTAAATCAGAACCTGGGTACAGTTTGTAACAAGAAAGTGGACCCAGGGTACAATTTCACTTGACGACATCGAACCTGGGTACACTTTATGTGTACCCAGGACGACAATAACCCCTTCAGCGTTACTTCCTATAACACAGGATTGGCCACACTGAAAAACATGGAAGTTGATTTGAGCAGCCAGCCACGGTGCAGAAGTTACAGCTGATGACGTTTTTCAATATTTCTCAGGAATTCGTGTAGATAAGGCGATCATCACAAAAAGACATAATCCTAAAAGTCTCCAGCAATTGTGTACGACCAGGATTACTGAAACTCTTTCTTTCCAGGAGGTGGAACGCTTGCCACGTGCATTACAAAGGAGTATCTTCCAAAAAATACAAACAATCAGGAAACCCTTCGGATGTTCAGAGTGTGCCATTCTAGGGGAAACAAATGATCGCCAAACCTGTGTCGAGGTATTAAGGAAGGTAATCAATATTTTAAATCGAATGAAGCGGTTGGACACGTTCCACGGACAAGTTGGACAAGTTCCAGTTGCCGAAAACGTTGTTTGCAAAGAAAGCTGCTATAAACTATTTATAAATATAACGAATCCATCCTTGCACATCGCATCTTTAACACTCTTGATGGACAATGCAATCCGTCCACATCGTGAATGCAAACTCCATTATCTCAAAAAAAGTCAAAGAATGTGTATGTCGTATTGAGGGGGGAAAAGCGCGAGTGAAGTCGGGCGATTGTTGAGCGGTACGTTTTGGAAGTTTGATCAAATTACCAAAAGGTGGAGTAAAACAGAAGGAAAAACAAAGGACCAATACCTGGCTTACATCCAAAAAGCTAAACGTCAAGATTTACGAAATTATGAACTGAAACCACGCATTTTCGAAGTCTAGGGAACCGAGAAACATTTTCAGTGAAAAAATTCTGGAAATATGAAATAAATTGGACATTCTGTGGTGTATGTTACGAGAATTGATCCGTGATCTACCAGCAGGTCCCTGTAGAGTTCAAACCAATGAAATGGCCAGGGCCATTGTGCTCACCTCTGTGACAAGTCTCCGTGGTTAAAGGGCCTCTAGAGGCAGCCAGCATGGCAGGGGAAAACCCCGGGGAAAACCCAGGTTGAATACCTCGTACCAGTGATTATTACGTTAAAGTGACGCCGCCTGGCCGAAGAACCGGTACTGATAGTAGCCTAATGGTGAGCTGCCTCTAGAGGCCCTTTAAGTGTGAAACTGTGACTCTCATGGTGAAGGATCAGTACAGATAAGATAAAGCTGAACACACCAGTATGTTTATGATATGATCTGAGTACAATTTCTGAATACAATTTTGTGGTATCTGTGAAAAACTGTCACAGATGTCAAATTTTTCAAGATGGCCACACGTGACGTTCGTTGGGACTGAAATTTCAGCAGGAATGTACAGGATACTTGCATAGATATGTAGACAAAATTGAAACATCGTAACATTTACTACCGCTGAAGGGGTTATTGTCGTCCTGGGTACACATAAAGTGTACCCAGGTTCGATGTCGTCAAGTGAAATTGTACCCTGGGTCCACTTTCTTGTTACAAACTGTACCCAGGTTCTGATTTAGAGACCTCGGGGCGAGGTTGTTCTCGGTGAAGTCACTTGATATTGTGCCTGCAAGTTGGCCATGCAAAAAGCTAGAGAAGAGAAGTTGGAAGAATTTTATTTTTGACTTAGCTAATAGCTGGACAGTTTTCAACCTCGGATGGTTACAGTGAAAGTTAATCAACTCGCCAGCTGGACAAGAAAACGTGTCATTTCCATGTAGGCCTACATGTGCATGTGCCATTGTGCATGGCCATGATGGGGTTTGTTTGATCATGTGTCTTAGCTGGGTGTCTATAATCCGAAGATCGAAGATCGATGACTTCTATAATCCGATGACCCTACTATAAAACGATGACCCCACGTACTATAATCCGATGACCCAACTATAAAACGATGACCCCATGTACTATACGCAGCTTGCGACATCCTTCTTATTGACAGTGGTATTCCAGAATCGACGGTACGTCACACATGTCAAATATCGTACGTTTGGACCTCGATGGACGTAATAGGACAACAATGAAAGGTTTACTCTCAAACATGACGGAGCGTTCGAAGACAGGTATGACAACATGCCATAAAACCTGCGGCGGTTCAGCCAGATTTTACCTGTCAATGCTATACCGACTATCCATCACTGATAATTACCCCAGATATGCCCGCGGAGGCTGGGTCATCAACTTGTCGACATCTTAGAAAGGTTTGGACGTTACCAGAATCGAACCCACGGACCCTCGAATTAGGCATACTAACAGTATTTCTTTGAGATTTTACAAGTTATAAACAAAAAAAAGCTTCAACTAGATACCCCGGAATAAATCGAACTCAGACTTCAGTATGTCAATTTCATCGTAACCAACCACTATACTCCAGGCACGACCAGCAGGTGACTCCGCACTGATAGCAGTAATTTGAGACTGATTCTAAAAATGGCTCATGTTCTTGTTAATTGGAGTACATTACCAAAAGTTTAAAGAAAAGCGTCATTCAGGTCACTATGATTCCTGGCGAATATACTCTATAGTTTCGCTCTTCTAAGGTTACTTTACTGAACACCCATACGACTGCCTCCCCTATTGAATGCATGGCAAAATAAATAGCTGTCGACTAATAATTCTTTGTATGGTATACATATATTTTGGGCTAGGCCTAAACCTAGAGCACGAATATCAGGAAGTAACCTTAGAAGAACGAATCTAGAGTAGTGAGCCGAATATCAATTCCTGAATCTGTTTACCTTTTACGTTTTCTGGCGTGAAATGGGCAAAGCTAGTAACTAACATTTTTGTTGAAATTGAGTTAAGTGTTTACTTGAACGTAGGGCCGTATGCACGGGTCGCACTTTCACTAAAGTCTGACTTTTTGCAATGCTTCAAGCATAGAGAAAGTCTAACTTAAGCTATACTTTAGGCTAAAGTGTGGTCCGTGAATACGGCCCTTAGTAGCTTGTTCCGCTTCATTCTACAGTGGGTTGGTGTAAAAATAATTCACATATTTCCTAGAATTATGTAAAAACGTAAATGGCCTTAATAACAGGGCTAGATACATAAACTAGGGCAAAAGCTAGAAACTAACAAAAAATATGGTTCCAAAGCATATTCCTCAATCCCAGTGACAGAAATCAAAAGCAATTTATTTCAAATGATGACACATGGTCAGTTTGTTAAAGAATGTCCCATGGCCTTAATAACAGGGCTAGACACATAAATCGCAATTTTCTCAAAATGTCCCAGATCTTAGTTACTAGCTTTGCCCATTACACGCTAGCTTTGCTGATGGGAAATTCATAAATTGATTTAGGGCATTTTGATACTTTCTACAACAGGCCGAACTCAGGACATTGCGAGAATGCAGCAGGCGTCTTTATTCACGAAGGATGGGTAAAAAGACATAAATCAACGGCGTGATGCGTGAAATATGTAGACAGGGAGTTGGATCGAAATTCCAAGAGTGT
The DNA here is from genome assembly GCA_002633025.1 of Notospermus geniculatus. Taxonomy (NCBI): domain Eukaryota; kingdom Metazoa; phylum Nemertea; class Pilidiophora; order Heteronemertea; family Lineidae; genus Notospermus; species Notospermus geniculatus. Next base: position 53,961 of record NMRB01000616.1, read on the forward strand.
TGTGCACAATAGTGGATGAGTACCTAATACATACTAAAGTTTCAAGCTCCTCCGTTGAACAGTCTAGGAGGAGATATCACTTTCGGACGGACGGACAGCCAGACAGCCGGACAGCCGGACTGACGGCGGAGGGTAAAACAATATCTCCCCGACTTTTTTCAAAAAGCGGGGAGATAATTATTCAAGCAAGAATGTTTTGACCTTGTGATTTTGACCATAATCATATTAGGGGTACCCTGCAACTCGAGGCTTGCCCTGGAACTATTCTTCTGGTACATTCGCCCAGGTGAGCACATGATCCATGGACCATTTCATTAGGTACCAATTGCCCTAAACGCTGCCAATACGCCATTATACTGCAGTTGTAAGTTACCAACACGTTCAGTAAGTTTGTGGTCGTCCGGAACACGTCAAATACGTCTACATGCGTTGGAGGTAAGTTCCATATAAGGTACACATAGGTTCAAGGGTAGTTACTAATAGGTTGGAAAACCGTTTTGGGTACGCTAGAAATTATCTCGACATATTTAGACTTATGAGTTCAGTAACTTACAAATAACATAGTGAATGGGTGTCAACGATCGCATGACCTATGGCCCGCGTATGCGGGACGTATGAACCATATGCTGGCATACGTCGAAAAATTTTGTGGATGCACAAAATTTTTCGACGTACTGCGACGTATGCCGGCGTGCTTCAGCGTGCTCTTAACTTATACAAAACTTACCCATAACTTATTCGACGTAGGCCTACGCCAGCGTATTAGTCAAATTTGTCATACGTTGGCATACGCTGGCTAAATCGTCAAGGTGTGACAGGGCCATTAGGCCTAGTAGACTGGTCCTCCATGACCCACGGTCTTATCAAGTAAGAACACCCCCTCTATATAACCAGGTTGAGAAACGGCACAATGTCAGATGAAAAGATCAGTCAACATGTTGGTCAAATCATAAGTTCCAATTGTCCTCTCACTGTATGTACGTCAGCGGGAACATTAAAGTACAGTATGAACTTTTTTTACATAACTTTTGAAATGAATTGATAACCGAAAAGATGATTTTGCAGTCTTTTTCGGTGGCCCCGTTCGGAAGACCTTTTCTTCCGGAGAAATCGGCTTGGGGAGACTAGGTGAGACTACTGTAAAAGCAGTCTCACCAAGCAGTCTCGCACACGCAGCCTGTATTAACGCAGTGACAGGAAGTACCGTATTTTTCGCCCTATGAGGCGCATTGGGGTAAGAGGCGCACCACCTTCATCTCAGGGAAAATCCTTATAAGAGACGCACTGGGGTAAGAGGCGCAGGGTCCAGGCGATGAGAAGGTAATCTACTGTAATCCAGCATGTCCACAGACGCCATGACAGTTGTCCACATCACTTTTTTTCATTTCATGGTAAACCCAAGACACCAATTCTGTCCAGGCCGAGGCTTAGCCATCCTCAGCAAAGTGAATGCTGGACTCTCTATGACAGACAACAAACTACTAGTACTACTGAATGGTAGACAGCATCACCAGAACAATTACCCTGTAGGCCTATTGAAATTTCTTGAATATCCAAGAGGCTCTCACCCCCTCAGAAACGGGAAATGTGATGGATTCGAACCAGGCTAGATGGCCGTCAGGCCAGATAGACTGGTGAGCACCAGATGCGGACACATTGATGTCCCTGAAGCCAGGGAAACAGTTATTAGTCTAGGTCATGGGTAAAACCAGGTACTGCTATTGTTACGGCAGTTTTTGATACATTACCGTCAGGATTAGTGTTAGGGCCAGGCCCAGAGTGGAAATACTGACTGTCGTATCCCTAAGAACAGCCGTAATTCTTGACTATCCTGTGCCTTAATTGAATGATTTATTTCGCATATGGTAGCAATTGCACTAACATCTTGAAAAATAACTTAATGAGGAGAAAAAACAACAAAATACAAAATATGATACATGTACAAGAAGAAGAAAAAGACAAAAAGGGAAAAAAGCAGTGGACGGGATTCGAACCCGGGGCCCTGGATTGCGAAGCAACGATCATTCCACCCTGAACCAACCAGACGTGCAACGTCACCACGACATGCAACAGCAGTGACGTGCGCTACACCTCAACGGCAACGCGCGGTAGCGTTGCTATGATGCGCTTTGGGTAAATCCGTGACGTCATCAATTCATAAGTTTGGAATTTATCTAAATTTACAAACAAACCGCTCGGCAAAGTGACTGATTTCGTCATCGATACAACCTTTCCAGTCCTCCTTAATTCTCATGCGAGGTTTCAGCGCTTAACTATGCCTTTTACAGGGTGTTTTTGGCATGCTCAGTCTATACCGTTTGACGGGCGCGATTTTGCTTGCACCTCGCAAACAATAGAATTTCTATTGTTTGCGAGGTGCATGCAAAATCGCGCCCGTCAAACGGCAAAGACTGCATGCTGTTTGCCAGGATGGCTAATTTCTTATATAAGGCGAAATTCAGAGTCGGACCACCTGTGACGTCAGCAGCTTCGCTATCTGGCCACTGCGCGGCGTTCCGGGTCCTTTGCGTCAAGGTGTAGGCCTAGGTCTATTTCATCCCCATCTCAACTTTTCAACGAGTATTGGCTTGCAAACATCCCATGCACATGGTGTACCAAATATAGTTGTCATGGGATTCCCTCGGGGATTCCCCCCCACAATGCACCAAAACCCACGAAATCGCAGGCTCCAAATGAGACTTGGTGATATAAACAATTTTTCAAAATGGCTTCCACCATTCTAAAGCAGTCAGCAGGATTTTCTTCGTTTTCATCACCAGAAAAAGGGGACAATGATTGATATCCTTGTAAAAATGATTCCTGAAATGATTGAATAGATCGTTAGTAATGTAAAACAACACTCATATTGAAAGTTTTATTTTTCTGTGAGTGGATGTCAGTGGATATTTGCACGTGTTGCAGGCATGATGCACACGGTGCTGATCAGCTGATGACGCTCCAAACGCGAATCATGGTGCTGAAAAAATGATCCTTCAGCCCCTTCATCTTAGGCTCGGGACCCAGTCGTTGTGTCGCTCCGGCCGCCGCACTACACTCCACAAACGACTGGGAAAGCAGGCTGCAAAATCAGCGGCTAGCGTACCGACAACAACAACGGATGTGAATGAGTTCAGCCAATCAGAAACTGCGTCTTCAACGGCCGTCGTCTGCTCTTTGCAAGATGTCAAATCAGCTGATTATATCGCAACTTTCTTCGAGGTCAAGGACGGTATCCTGGTGCCTAATTCGATGCTGTGTGCGATAAGCAGTACTTACGGATAAAAAAATATCCTGCTAGTGACTTTTAAGGTACCCCACCTGATTCTTGACTTTGCCACTGGGGGGCTAAAACCCAAAACATAAAGTTTGGTTTCTCCCTAACAAAGTGATGGATCTTTGTCAAATTTCTATCAAGGGTAAATAGGATACATAACATAATACTGCTTCAAGCCAAGCGGGCACAGTGCCATTGGCACTATTTTTATTTTTGTTTCAAACAACCTACCGACCTGATTTTCCCAGACCTGATGGGCTTTTGATAATTGATATCCATTGCACTACGGAGGATCCTATTCCTGGCCAGACAACAAACATGACAAACTGGCTTGTATTGCATGTAACCCATTTCTGTATGAAATTTTTGAAGCAGTACTCTCAAAATATCAAATATCAAAGGCCCTCCTGATGAAATGTTGTCACCAATACAAGATATCAAATATCAAATCCCCTCCCTCCACAATGTCATAAGGTTGAATGATGATAAACAAGTAATTTATGTTGAATGGCCTTATATAGAGGGGGTGTTCTTCTTACTTTTTTTATTTTTTTTATTTTAAACTCTTTATTTAGTGCAAAACAAATACAAAACACATAACATGTGATATACAACTATCGGTATTAATACAAGTTTTTTTTTAGTATTTGGCTATTACACCCCCACCCCTTTCCTAGTCCCTCGCCATCCAAACAGATTTACTGTAACCCTCTTTCAACCCCCCCCCCCCAATAGGTCCATCCCCCTTAGCTCATCACTCTGTAATTGATTACATCAATTTTCAAAGAAATTCTAAGATTGGGTCCCACTTTTCAGAAAAGGTGTCAACAGTTTTGTTTGTAAAAGATATTTCTAATTCTACTTGCTTTATATATTTTATGGGTACATGTAGTTGTAATAACCTGGATGCTGGAGTCTGGACTCTGGATCCTGGACTCTAGATTTTGCATCACTGGATTGCACCGCCTGTAACCGCCCCCATCAATGGGGCGGTCTTCCTTGTTTTTACTGAATTTCTCTCTCTCTATCTCTCTCTGGATCTCTCCATCCAATCTGCGGTTTCACCAAGATAACTAACGAAAAACGCCATGTATCGCGGTAAAATTTTCAAAAATGGTAGATGAGCATATTACACAGAATCCTATTGATTCTTGGGGTCATCCGTGCACAAATAGTGCGAAATTTGGGTGAAATTTGTAGTTTTATCGATATATCATATTCGCGTATTCCAACCTCCACACAGCGCTGCGTCTGAACAGAACGCCGTGGAGAACTGGCCACTCTCCAACACCCAGATCGCACAGTTTCGCCGCAGAAGTACAGTAACCCAAAACACGGTACGCCGTATCGCCTGGCCTTGTGGGATTGGAGAGTGGCAGAAGCGAGATGTTGTGACTGGTAAGTGAGACCTACAGAGCATGCGCATTGGTACTCGCACATCTCTTCCGCAAACCGGAATTGACCGGCGAGTTGATTCCTCGTGTGACTTCAGACTTTTAAAGCTGAAATAAATAAATAAATAAAGCACACCTGTGCGGGTATGTTTTGTTTTATGGTAAGTAACATTGTTGGTGTCAAATCCCATAAGATGTCAACCATAGAAAGTGATGTTTGTTCGTATATTCAGCGTGATTTGTGGCTAATCTGCAGTCGCTGCCGTGTCTGCTGTCATCAGCTGGTCATGCATGTCAGTCATGCATGTCGCATGCAATGCCATGTGCATGGTCATGCTGTCTGTCACTCACTGTCACTGCTGTGGCTGTGGTCTGTGTGCATGGTAGGCCCCTATCATCGGTAGTATGTAAACATTGAAACGTTTCAAAAGAAACGAGCCAAATGAAACGACCCAAAATGTTTTTAAAAATACGAAAAATCATAACAAAATATTATTTTACATTGTATGAATAGAGGAATGTAGATTACCCGATGCCTTCATGATTTTTATCATCATTTTAGCTTTTTCTGCGATTTCTTAGACAGATTTAGGCTACACTGCGGGGAACGACGTCACATTTTCCTCTCGCCAACCTCGCACCCCTCAAAATGGAATGATCGGACTACGCTAATTGGTTGGAATGTTCATGGCTTATTATCTATTCACAACTCGCATCCACATTGTGTTACAAACTTTGCCCAATATCAAAAACGATATATTTTGAAGACGTTTTGAGGCCTCACACAAATTCCTTCCAGAAAACAACCACGGCGAGTGACACAGAGAGGAAGTATATGATAAAAGGAAATTAATAATCGCATAGAGAATTTCTGAAGCGACGACTTCCATATTTGGGATCGGAGACCTTGAACATTGAATGAATGGGAAGCATGGTGTCATGTAAACAATAACAACACGTGTGTTTTGAACGGGAGACGTGTGTTTTGAGAGATTTTAATGCTATTACGCCATGAAAGTGCCAAAAATGAACTGCAAAAACAAAATTACACAGTTTCTGCCATGCAACTTCAGATTTAGCATGTTTTTTGGGTCGTTTCATTTGGCCCGTTTCTTTTGAAACGTTTCAATGTTTACATACTACCCCTATCATCATGATCATCATCGCCCATCACCATCATCACTGATCATCATCACCAATCGTGTAGGCCTAGGCCTAATAGCCTACGTTTACAGTCTACACCATCACGGTAAACCGTGATTCTGTACTGTGAGACCACATCGACATACATTTTTTCCAGAATTGTGTCATAAGGGGCACACTCCCCGTGAGCTACTGCGAAACTAATGTATTAGGCCAGCCCTGCATACAACGGTATATAAATACACACAGCACACCTGGATGACCTTTATTTCTGTCCGCAGTGAAGTACACCTGATTGCGGACAAGATTTTGCAGTAGCTCATGCGGTGTGTGTCCCTTATGTACAAATTCAGCATTGAAAAAAACCTCAAAATTCTTCCTTAATATATCGAGTTATGTGTGTTGAACATGAATATGGCCGATTTTTTTCAATTAAAAGTTTTTTAAAGAAGTTAAAAGTTTTTGAAAATTGGGCCCTACATTTTGTACAGGCGAATGTACAGTCAGTCACGCATTACCGTGATGGTGTAGACTGGTTTAGCTAGGGCCTAGGCCTTATCATGCTTATCGCATCTAGCCTACCTAGCACGTGTGAAACCAGCCAGGGGGCGGAAAGGTCAAAGGCCCAAACATCAGCGCCCCCCTGTAGGCTACATTTCATTTATTTAGGCCTAGGCCTACAATACATTGTGCAATGCATGGCGTGCATTTTATGTAAAAATAGGCCTTATCACACCTATAGACATGGCCCAGAAATAACGGGACACCCGGTCCAGTTTTCGACCATCTCCTAAAGATCTTAGCAGAAATCAGATTTAGCGTGCCAATAATTTTTTTCTTTTTGGCCATTGGAAAGAGGATTACTTCTTGATATTGGCAATCCAAAAATTTTGGAACCCAAATGATCGAAGATTTAGAAAAGAGTGATTTTATTGAGGCAATCTTCAGAAAAATGGTCAAAATTCGTGTGTGCGGCGGGCGTGACGTTACGTCATTGGCGTCACGACGCAACAGTTTCCAATGCTTTTCCACGGCAAAAACGTGTATTATGGAAACTTTGGAACTAAAATTTCAACTTCTATCGGTCTGCACACCTGTGTGGACGAGATACACGCCATGCTGTTTACACAGGTTAAGTCTACTGGTAATTAGCTAAAAGATGAGGGGTCAATTGTTATGTTAAACTTTCTGGCTTTCTCACAAGGAGGATTTCAAAATGGGATGCAAAAACCAACTTGGCAAACATAGCCCCGTAATCAGTGGGCCATGTCTATAGCACGTGTGAACATGGTGAAGCCAGCCAGGCGGAAAGGGCCCAAACATCAGCCAATGTTTACATAAAATGCACGCAATGCATTTCACAATGTATTGTAAATGTACAGCGGCGGCGCTGATGTTTGGGCCCTTTCCACCTGGCTGGCTTCACACGTGCTAGGTGCGATAAGGCCTATAGGCTAAGCCTAGGCCTACTGTCCCGTGGCGTACCGCCGTACCAGTAGGCCTAAGGCCTACTACTGAAGACAGAACATGTATTGTAGACCTAGCCTATGTAGCTAGGCCTTTAGGGTAGCCTACCTTTCTTGGCCTACAGGCCTAGGCCTAGTGTCAATCAATCATCAGATCATAGAAGAGCTGTGACTGTGTGTGTGTGTGTGCATGATATACACTGCTATGCTATCAACGCATCACTGTGGTCTTTTTCTGGTGTCGAAGCAAGTTATATGCTAAATTACTGGATGCTTATTGCCTCGTACTCAAAACCATCTTTCTTTTCTCGTTACAGGATGCAAATTTATAACCAAAGTTTCCTAAACAAATGCACCGAAAGATCCATCTTGATTATAGCCGTGGTTACACCTATCCCAAATCCCCGTGCTTTTTGAGACACAGGGTTTTCCCGAACCAGAAAAAACATGACGTTGACACGGCGAGCGGTTACACTACTAAAAGTGCGATTGATAGTTCCGAAACCCCGGCGATAGGGGCACTGCATGTAGGCAACTCTCCGTCATCGAATGGCTCTGGAGGCGTGAAATAACCTGTACGCATGCGCATGACTCATCGATTTGTATCGCCATCTGTCGCCGGGTACTTGGAACTACAAATAAACATGGGGATTTCGCGGTTACACTACATAAAATCTCCGTGTCTAAATAGCCCCGGCGTTGCCCNGCCGGCTTTGATGAATAGCCACTTCGATTTTTTCATACGGAGTTCACTGTACATGGGTGGAATGTCCTCAAACAAACCTGAAGCACATTATACACCCTTCCTAAAAAACAGTGCCACCTATATTCCAAGTCACCGGTAGTGACGTCAATGGGGGATCGATTGTATCACAAAGCACACAAGATCACAGCCATTCACACGCGTGTGCGACTCAATTAAATTCATTCACGGATGTGGTAAGTGCTATTGTAATGCGATCTCATGATATCTATTGTCAATGTAAACAGTATTGTGCAGTTATTTTCACCAGGAGAATGACCTGGTTTGACAATAGGCCGTCATTATCAACAATTGAAGCGACCAGCTTTGGAGATCTCAGCGGTGGCCTGGTGGCCCGCCGTGCATGCAGACTGTGCACTGGTGCATGCAATTACCGTGTAGGCTACAGGTGTATCTGTATGAGCGGCCTAGTGTTTTGGCTGACTCCAAACAATGGCCTTACTCATTCCATTGGGCCGGTGTGACAGGACTCCACATCCCATAAATGCAAGTTCACTGAATAATAGGCCCTTGGCCCTAGCCTGCTATAATTTTATGAAAATAATAGGGGCCTAAAGTCCACTTTTTAAAGGGGCCTTCGTTCGGCTAGGGCCTAGCCTAGGCCAGGCCCAGGCGTAGGCCAGCCATGTACGATGTAGGCCTAGGCCCTGCCTAAGCCTAAGCCTAGGCCTAGCCCACCTGATTCTTGAAGTTGAAGAATTGATCCCTGTCGACTGTCGTCAGAGTGCAGTGCCACCGGCCAGGCATTGCTGACTGGGTTGGCCCAGTTCACTAGCCCTCATGTATGGCCTACCCCCAACCAAGGCCAACATCATGACATGGCTCATGATGTAATCTAGGCCTAGGCCTATGCATTACTGGTTGGTAATTTTACTGGGTGGAAGAACAACATGTCAGCTTGTACTGCATGTGTTAAAAAGTAAACAAGGCCCTTAAATAAACATTTCTTTTACAGGCATGGCAGAGAAAAATTTGCAACAGTCAACATCAGCCCCCCAACCTGTGCCACAAACAAGTGACAACATCATCCATGCTAGTGGCAGTGACAGTGAAACTGAAACTGTAAGTCCCAGTGTTAGCGTGATCAGTGATGGTAACTGGAGCAACATCACCCACATCAGTGAGACGCCGCCAGAGCTCTTTGGAGAGCATTTTGGTTTTTCTGATTCATATGTATTCGATGGTGTTGTCACTTGGGGTGGGGGTGATCCTGCTGCACTGGATTTCGACAGCAGTTTCGAATCAATCGGCAACAATCAGGATGAAAAATTTCCAATGCCAAGCCTATCTTCCACACCCTCCTACATATTTGATGGAAGGGAAGTGGAGTTATGCCCTGTGTGCCACCAGGACATGGACATGCATAATCGGGAATGCTTCTCATGGGATGCCTCTGACCTGTCTGGCTTTATGTCAGGTGAAGACGAATTTGACAGGTACATGGGGTTTTAATGTTTTATGTATCTCAGCACTTAATATCTGATACATTAAAAAGTCCCAAGTGGGACAAATCACATTTCTAATTCTAAGTACCATTGCAGTTCTTTTTGAGAGTTACATTATGCAGCCAGATAACTTAGTGATTATTACATGAATTCTACTCATGCCTTAGGAAATTAAATTTTGCTCTTAAATTAATATCTCGTTTTCTCCAATTTCATTGTAGGCAGTACCGCCGGCTCCAAGAGGAACACTGAAAATAGTACAGCCATCTCAGACATGCACGTGTGGAAAGGTAAACAAAAGTTTCTTTTTTTTTCAAAACAATTGGTGCACACATGTGTTGCTGCAACTTGGCAATTCCCAAAATTCAGGGGGCTGATTCACAAAGTCTTCTTTGCATACGAGAAATGTTTCTGATTTTTAAAATTAGACTGACTCAAAAGACGGTTAAACTCGTTATTCAAATTTCCTATTACATTTTGATTGCAGCTTACAGACGACGACATACCTGGTGCCAAATTCACCAAGCCACCAGATCAATACAAAAAGAAGGAGCTTCAGTTTTGGTTGAAATGCCGTGGACTGAAGTTCAGGTCAGCCGACACAAGGGCTACATTAATTGCGAAGTAAGTACATGTACTGGTGTTTAATCTTATGTAAATAGTTCAACATGAGATGCAAAATTTAAAAAAATAGAATAGTCTGCTTTCATGAAATACCGATATTATCTCTGCTTCCAGAGTTCGTCATACCATTTCAACTGGTTTTCAAGGAACATCTTTACAAGACCCCGATCCAGGCCAGTGCCACATAAGGAGGAAACGAGCGAACTGTTCCAAATGTCGTTCAAGTACAAGTGATGGACAGCCTGTCACTGCTGGCACGAACAATATCGCTGCACCAAATGATGGTTGGACCAGAGATGCCTCAGTGATACCTAGTGCATTTGGTCATCATTGCATAATGCAACATGTCCAGAAATCGGGGAGAAATTCAATTTATGTTGAGAAACCCCTCGAAAAGGGGTATCGTTTTTTCTTTGAAAACTATGTGCACAACATTCAAAGCGTTGTCAAAGACTCAACAATACACCTAAAAGGGAAATGTTACCGTTCTCAAAGGAAAAATGAAACCCCTCACTCTGTGACTGCTGCATTATCCAGTGATGGCCATGTTAAAGTTGCAAACTGTTCATGTGCTGCAGGAGTCATCGGCATGTGCAATCATATTGTTGGGTTACTGTACTGCATTAACCATGTCAACATCATGAAGTTGAAGGAATTTCCGGAAGCAGGTACCTGTACCGATAACCCTCAGCAGTGGCACAAGCCGAGAACTGCTGGTCTTAAACCAGAGCCCATCATGGGCTACACTGTGGTCCGGCCTTCCTATGATAAAACCAGTTTGCGAGGCATAAAATGCACTCTGTATGAGGCTCGTGGTCAACAAACTGAGCGACCGAATGAGGTAACAAAACTGTTGGATACCATGGCACAGATAAACCCAGATTTTGGCATTTGTCAACTGACAGATTCTGGTGGTCCTTTGGTGAAAACCAAAATCGGGTTTTCTGTGGTAGGGTCCACCCTCAGTCACCAACTTGCACTGACTGAGGGTAATGTAAATGTGTACTGCGATACATCAGTGACAGATAATGGTAATTCCTTTGTTGCCCCAACAACCGGGGCTGTTGAATTTCCAATGTTACCGCTTACTGGCAACTCGTCCATTGATTTACAAGGCTTTGACATTTCTGAAGAGGATCGGAATGTTTTGAAATGTGTGATTTTGACCAGTGAGGATGCCCACAAGTTGGAGAAGAGTACAGTTGGGCAGGGGTCCAATCCTCTCTGGGCTGAAAGTAGGAAGTGTAGAATTACTGCAAGTAATTTTGGAATTGTTTGCAAAAGGAAAGTCTGTAATGACAAGTTCGCGGAATCAGTGTTGTTGGAGCACAAAGATTTGTCAAATGTTCCCGCGATCAGGTATGGTAGAGAAAATGAGCCCAAAGCAATGAAAATGTATGAACAATACATGGAGGATTCTGGTCGTGACATTAAAACCTATGCCAGTGGTATTGTTGTCAATCCTGCTTTCCCCTGGCTTGGTGCTTCACCAGACGGTAAAGTTTTTGATGGGGCGGCTGGATATGGTCTGCTTGAGATAAAATGTCCAGCTTCAATCAAGGATATTGATCCTTTAGAGGCATGTGAAGATCCGAAATTCTATTGTCACTTGGTCGACGGAAAGCCACAATTAAGGAGAAATCATAATTATTACTACCAAGTACAGGGACAGATGGGGATATGTGGCCTTAAGTGGTGTGACTTTGTTGTTTTCACCAAAAAGGGAATGCTGATAATGCGTATGAAATTTGAGGAGAAGTACTGGGAAGAATATTTGGCAAAGTTGACTTCATTTTACATGAAGTGGGGTCTGTCAGTTGTAAAAAATCACCAGAGGCGTAATAAGGGATTTTGATTTGCCATCAGCCAAGAGTGGATCTTGACATGTCACTGCCATGTAAAGGACTATAGTCCGTTTAAATTGTCTGGAGCTCGATGGGCGTTTGTCAGTCAAAGCCCCTAGTAACCGGACACAATGAACTTAGGGTTTACTCTAAATGGTCCAACAGACATTGTTTTCTAACCAGCTGAACCTTGGTTCGAAATAGAACATGCAACTAGGCCTCGATTCGAAATTGAACACAGGCATTGGCTGGAAGTGTCCTTTCAATAAAACGCATTACAATAGCCAGACTTCACCAACAATACCAAGGTCTGCCTGACAACCAAAGTGTCCTCCCATCGAGCTCCAGTGATTTAAACGTACTATGGTAACAAGTGTGATAATATTGTACCAAGAGAGTGTCCTCTAGTCGACATGATTTAAACGTACTATGGTAACAAGTGTGATAATATTGTACCAAGAGAGTGTCCTCTAGTCGACATGTAAATTCTGTCCAGGAAACAGGTGGCCGACATTCACATGGTTGGCAGTTTCCCAATTTTTATGCCAAGACTGAATACAATGTACTGCTGAGGTGAATACTGTTTAATGAAAAAGTCACACGGGTATTAATAAATGAATAGTTTATTTTTAGATAAAGACTTGTTTTATTTTACAGTAATCAAAGATTTATAGCAATGATACTACATGTATCCAGGACATCATTCAATATCGATACTAGTAGTCAGAATTCTTCAAATGACATATGGACAGATTACAGTGTACATGGATCCTTCCTCCAAGACGGCCCCTATTTGTTCTCAGCATTGTGTTGGCCTAATTATCTTGAGGATCTGGGCGAGAGATAATAGGATTCTGAAACAGGGTGAGGAGTGCACACCCACTCCAAATTTGATTTATTGACCCTGATAAACTGAGGGGAATTACCTGATCAAATATGTGGAAATTCTTCACTTTATTGATCAATCTTTCCACATGTATTCTCTCAGCAGCTATGCTCTGAGTACTGGCAACATCCTCTGCTGGCATTTGTTCATGCCTTCCAAGAAAAGGAGGGATATTCAGTACTACACCGAGGGGATCAAGAAGGTCCTGAATATCAAACCCCTTGTCAGCCATCAATGAATCGCCTCGTTCAAACGGCAACTTCAGAATGCCACTTCGAATTGTTAATTCCTTATCAGAAATACTGCCTGTGTACAACTGTGACACAAAACTCAGATTACCAGCAGGAGTAATTCCAATGAGGCCTTTCAGGGTGTTGGTACTTTTGTAATTCGAGTAGCTTTGCGACTTTAGCACAAGAGAGGAGGGCATTTCAAGTTTGATTTCACAGGCATCAATTATGACCCTAGTGTCTGGATACTTCTGAAGAAAGGTCTCGGGCATACTTTTGATCACTTGTGCTTTTGTTGGCCAAATATCGATAGACCCAAGTCGCAGGTAAACAAAGTTTGCCCAAGTTATAATGATATTGCTGACAGATGACAGGGAAAGGCGAAACCTGTATGCCAAATCTAACTCCAGCAATCCTAATCTTACACGGCACAAGTACAAGAAGAACTGGTTTCTTGGAGTTAATTTCCTTGGCCTACCTCGTTTGCTTGTTGACATTGGGGTGGACAATGAAGACTGAGTATCTGTATTTGCCATTATTATATTTTCTCCATTCTCACCAGGATTCAAAAAGTTCAACACTGCATCAAACACTTCAATGCTTGGAAATCCAGTGAAGAATACAATATCACTTGGCCTAACATTATCCACAGAAAATTCACAACGTGTTAACTCATTTTTCACAAAATCTAGCTCACTGGTCAATGACCTGATTTTTTCATTTAAAATCCTACACTCCAATTCCTTCGCAGAGAGTTTTTCTATGCCGTCCTTTTGAACAGAATCCTCATTATCACCTTCAAGTGCAGGCAGGTTACAAGGAATGTCCTCGGGTTCAGCAAGTCCGTCCTCATCACTCAACTCATCAGTTTGGTCATGATCAACAAATTCTGACTCAGGTTGAACTTGTGGTGGTGAAGATGCTGCAGCACATCTACGTTTCGATTGCTGAAGCCTGTTTTCCTTCCTCGGCTTGCCTTTCTTAACTAGATCCCCACGCCCAACATTGTCCCAACAATTGAACACCGTAGGGACTTTACCCTCATATAACCTTCGTTTTCCACTGAATGGGAAATATTCATAATCACTTGGCAGAAAGTGCAGAGAACATACTCTAGTGTGAGTGGTGATTTGAAAGAACTTGTCCTCATCTCTTCTGATCTTGATAAGCCACTGCTTCCTCAGCTTTGCATCATCTGGGAATGTGAAGTATGACACTTTCCCATGTCCTTCAACTTCATAGTATCCGTGCTTAGTACAGTGTGGTACACAGCAGTTCCGATGATTCTGTAAGAACAAGGCAAGAAGACATGGGTTAGGGGTAAGGCCAGCAAGTTTTTCACTGAATGGAATATTGAATCCAAGTACACTCTTACACCATTTCTTGTAAACAAGCACAAAAAAGCGCGACTCGAAAGAAGCCAGGGCTGAATGAAGAGATATCATACTCATGTAGGCCTACTAACCTTTTGTCCTTTTGCTTTTGATGTTGCTTTAGGTTTACTGGTAATGTTGGTGGAGCTTACAGAGTAGTTATGGTCAAGGGTTGGGCTTGATTCATCATCCCTGTTTTTGTTAGCCTCCATTCTTCTGACAATTTAAGCTGTAACATAAATGTAAGACATGAAAGCCATATTTCTGAAATGCCGTTCAAATGGTGATAACATACATCAACCAACCTAAGCCTAACCACTCAACACCAGCATTGCCAATGCCAAGTAGGCCTATGGCTAGCACCAGGCCTGTTGTAGGCTAGCCAAGGGCATGTAGGGGGCTAGGCTTAGGCCTTCACTTACTTGAAAATGATTGAGCGACTGACACAATTGTTGTTAATAGCTAGGCCTAGGCCTACCGGTAGGCCTACAATGCCAAAAACTTATGGAAAACAAAGGATGTTCGATCCAGCTTGCAGCAAGCAGCAGCGAGTAGGTAGGCCTAGGCCTATAGGCCCAAGTACAGAAGTAGTAGTGCATGCACTAAACCATGCAGGTTGTGCACACGTAAATGTACATCCCATCCCATATGGCAAGTTCATTCAGTTATTGTTTACATCAGAATAATGTGCATTTTCTTCATAACTATTCGAAATATGCAGACAATTCTCACTCCTAGCTCGTAACAATAATCTATAATTCACTTACCTGCTGATCTACAAATATTTTCCCGCTTGATGCGAGTGAAAATGCTGTTTTAATTCAGCAAATAATCTCCATAGCCATTCAACATTGTTCAAGTGGCTCTCCCCCATTGACATCACTTCCTGTTAGTTCGCGGATTGCTAATAGGGGGCAGCACAATTTTAGGAAGGGTGTATATGTGGAAATCACGGCAATCCATGCACTTACTGAAACGGTAAAAACATCGTCTGTTTGTAACATACAGTCCACACGTTAGTCCAATGAAGGATTGCGAGTATTACCGAGAGTAATAGTAATACCACATTTCCGATTAGGAGGAACAGTTTGAGACGAAACATTTTCCAGCGTATAATGTATATTCAATCTACTTAAATAGATTACTGAATTCCAACAGCCAATGTCAAATGATGTCCTACATGGTAGACGAATTGATGCGCTTGATCAAACGTTGTAAGACGCCTTTCTTTCCATGAAGGGGAAGGTACTCTTTCTCGTTCACGCTTTTGATGAAATAAAAATGTTTGTGAATATGAAAATTGCGTGAAGTAGTATTCACGTTGTAGTTTCTCGATGATTTCCGTCTGAGAAAGCGTTTGATGGTAAAAAGTTTCATTCGCCGAAGATGACGTAAACACTCTTTGAAATCTTCATCGTTTCCTTTATCTCTGAATGGGGATTGATCGATGAAATAGAGATGAAAGTTTATCACTTTTCGAGATTTACAACTCGGCTCTACCATTTGCGAGAAATTCACAAAAGGTTGAATCAATCCATGGAGGGGAAGGTACTGTTTCTTATCCTCGCTTCTGATGAAATAAAAATGTTTGTGAATATGAAAATTGCGTGAATAAGTATTCACATTATATTTTCTCGATGATTTCTGTCTGAGAAAGCGTTTGATGGTAAAAAGTTTTAGTCTCCGAAGATGACGCAAACACTCTTTGAAATCTTCATCGTTTCCTTTATCTCTGAATGGTGACTGGTCGATGAAATATAGATGAAAGTTTATCACTTTTCGAGATTTACAACTCGACTCCACCATTTGCGAGAAATTCACGAAGGGTTGAATCAACAACTCGTCGTTCATCCGGTACAAGAAAGCTCTGTGTGGGTGATCTCTCGGAAAATGATGTAGGCCATAGTTTTTCACAGTGCCTTTCTGGTAATCTCCCACTACAAGGCCATTCTTCCCTAATGATGTCGCTGTTGCTATAAAATCATCCATTTCAATTTCATCAGCGTTGGACATCAATCTAACAGCAAACACAACATGTCCCTATTTTTAAACATACGACACAGATGGTAACCTCTGGAGGTTTCAACAATAGATTTTTATCATTAGACGTGCAAATAGAGGTACTCATATCTACCCCATCGGAAATAATCAGATGGTTTGATGGAATATTCAGTTTGGTATACATCGATATAGAGGTCCCAAATAACCACCTTACATATACCCCAGAGGTCCCTCCAGGTGGTACCGTTGGGCCTAACTTGAATGCTAAAACTTCATGATCTCAATTCCTGAGACACCCTTTTTTCATTGATCGACTTATGACTAGGGCAGTGTATATACAGATAACATCCAGTACACATTTCTCCCTTCGTTTCGACTATATCAAAGCACGTATCTGCGTTTACGGTCTTAATATCTTTACAATGGTCACATGAATCAAAAACGTTCTGCAGAGAGGAGGTCTTGATGTTGTAACACAACCTATTACCTGTTATGCAAATGGTTGCTACATCTTTGTTCATTAGACGATTCATATTTTCAACTGGTTTATGAAGAATGCACTGAATCATCAACTGAAATCGTCTTTGGTCTTTTATATAATTACAACTATACAAACTTGTGTGAATGAAATCTGTAGAGCCACATTCGCAACAATGATTGCTTCCGGTATTCAAATTTTCAAATCTTTGTGTTTTTTTATCTTTAGAATTCAATTGATGGATGGTAGTCAGGCAGAAATTACAGAATGTCACAAAACTATTGATATTTAGATTGCAGTGGTTATCGAAGGATTTTCTTGTACATTTTGCATAACAGAGACATCGTTTAGGTGTAATATTCAAAAGCTTCAATTTCGAAACATCACGAAGATAATCAATAAATTTCAAAGTAAGAAACTGCGCGTTGACGCAGTATCTGCAACTGTTACGTAATGTAAACAATTCGACAGGAAATTTTGGAAAATACGTTGGGTTTGTTTGCAGTCATGTAGTTTTGTGATCAGTGTGGTTTTGGCTCTGTGACACGTTTCACAATCGCTTTGAGGGCATTTAATGATCCTTTTCCAAAAATCAAACGTCAACTTTATCAGCGTGTCATCTAAGTAATAATCTTCATTCTTTACAATATCTGGATTATAGCGCTTTTGGCTACGGTAGTGTAGTGCAATCTTACATGTAATAAATATGGAATATATATCCAAATCCCAATTTCCTACAGAGAAACACTCATGCTCCCCGGTTGATGACATTCAAAACATAAACTCGCAACCATGAGTGAGACATAAGGCAATTAATATAAAAAGGACTGGTAAACTTCTGTTGGACATTTTGTCAACCTTCGAATAGGTTTATGCCTGACCTTGTCTGCTTGTGTTATCATTCTCTCTCTTTTCTTTTGCTTTTACCCGCCCATCGATACCAGAGTGTACGGCTCAGAGGGTACTAATTGTCATGAAGGGGGGTGGAGGTAAAGGTGACTATGGATTCATAATTGATGTCACGAGGGGTCTGCGGTAAATTGCAGTATTGATGAGAGGTTGGAATAGTGACCTCATCGAAGAAAGTAAGTTTGCTGATTCCTACAGAGAAACACTCATGCTCCCCGGTTGATGACATTCAAAACATAAACTCGCAACCATGAGTGAGACATAATGCAATTGATATAAAAAGGACTGGTAAACTTCTGTTGGACATTTTGTCAACCTTTGAATAGGTTTATGCCTGACCTTGTCTGCTTGTGTTATCATTCTCTCTTTTCTTTTGCTTTTACCCGCCCATTGATACCAGAGTGTACGGCTCAGAGGGTACTAATTGTCATGAAGGGGGTGGAGGTAAAGGTGACTATGGATTCATAATTGGTGTCACGAGGGGTCTGTGGTAAATTGCAGTATTGATGAGAGGTTGGAATAGTGACCTCATCGAAGAAAGTAAGTTTGCTGAGTGATCACAATCAACCCGTACTAGGCTATCAATCACTTTTGCCAAACTGACAGCATTCATTTTATGGTGATGATGTTCTTTTCAATCGAACCGAATATGTAATTGGGTGGCAGCCACAGAAAGCCGGTCAGAAGTCAGAAGTCGATGAGTGATAACAAGGGTTGTGAGATTGCTTTTGATCGGCTACTGTTCACCTATTACCGCATTCCAGTGCTGCATTTCCTGGCCAAGATCACACGGGTGTAACTTCAGTTGGTGTTTCTGTAGCTCAGTTTTCCCCAACAATCGACACGGCCTAGAATGGTTATTGTTGGGTTAGTTGCCGCTTAATCCGTCAGAAGGGGAACAATAAGAAAAACACAGAAATACGGGGAACACTAATCGACGTTACACCGGTGTGAAATGAAAGAATGTCCCCAGGAAAAATGTCCTAGGCACAAAAACATCTTATTGTTACATTCTAATCTCTTGTGATTGGTTTCTATAGCCATGCACTTTAATCCGTCATTTAACAATTGAAGGGGACACTTTTTACATGGGGACATTCTTTACTGTTATACCAGTACAACTGATCAAAGGGAGGCAGTCTTAGAAAACCCGTTGGAAATCGATGAGAATGCCTGTGCATTGATCGGCTGCTGTCCACCTATTACCACATTCCCAGGACTGCATTCCTGGTCAAGTTCACTCGGGCACAACTGATCAAATCAAATTTCGTGAGAAGAGCATGGAGATGATAGGCGTGCATATAGGCCCTTGTCCGCTGCCTCAGGTTTGAATACTGAACGGTATAGGGGAACTATCCGGTGTAACATCGATCAATGTTCCCCGTATTTCTGTGTTTTCTTATTGTTTCCTCCCGACGGAGTAAGCGGCAACTAACCCAATAATAACCATTCTAGGCCGCGTCTATTGTTAGGGAACACTGAGCTACAGAAACATTCACCTATGTTACACCGGTATTTTCCACGCATGCCTCCGATTTTGATGATTACCATGCAGATGACCTTTATATTATAATCCAATCATTCGAATCGAAAATAAAATGTTTTATTCGAACTCTATTCAAATGTATATCATAACTGATCCGATTTTCCCTCACACAGGATGGAGAACAGAACCCAATTTTCACGACACCGATTCGGTTCCAGTTTGGGGGCCTGGTTTTGTTCCTATAGAATACGCTTAGAAAATTATGAACTATTTTACATATCAGAATCGGTGACTGCCTACTTTTGACAACTTTCATGTTAAACTTTTCCCCTTGGTATACGACAATGTAGACAGAAAAACCTCTCAAACAATCTTCAACGACCTCTTGAGAATAAATAGGCGTAATAGGAGATTCGCCCCTTTCAAGACTTTTCCAAATTGTGTAAAACTGATGCGGTTTGAATTCAGTCGTAGCATTGTCGAAGTTAAAATCACAATCAACATAGTCTGACAATGGGATTGTCATTTCAACTTCTTCATAATTTGACAAATAATTTGTACAATTTAGAGCCCCATGATTGATTACAACAATTTTTGTTATCCGAGTGGGGTCTGAAACACCCAACGACCCGAAGCATTTTGCGTCTAACAAAATTCCGAACGGTTTCCATGTTAAACAGAACGCACTAACTCGGTCCATTTTAACAAATTCGTGGTAATGTGCGATGTTGACGTGGAAATCGTTAAATTTTTTATCTTTCTTTTCTCGATAGAGCTGTAATAGGTGCATCATATCTAAAAATTTACTATAGAATGGATTAGCCACACCTTGAACTATATAGTCATCCAGAAGATCCGTGTTGACGGCCAACCGTGATCTAGAAAAAATTAAGGGGTGGTTAAAATTCTTATTTTCCAAGTCAAAATTAGATGTCGATTCATGTATATGCGGCATAAAAATGTCTCCGCTTTTATCCGAACCCATGATGCCGGTATTCATCACAGGTGGGGGAATTCGATTTCATGATTAAATACTTTTGAAAATTATTTGCAAAACCGGGATTTCAGAGAACTGTCAAGGATCCTTTGGGCCAATGCTCATTGTCATTCAAATCAACCTTTCGTTGTGTATTCAGGTGACCTTTACCCACTTGAAGATGGCGCCAACCGACATCGTGCCTGTACAAAACATAACGGGGCGATGTGCATGAAATGTAGGATGTGGGAGATTTGACTTTACGCTTGAAAATACCAGGTGCTTTCACCTATGACAAGACATTATTCACTTCCTTCTTAGAATTACACCTCTCATATCCTTAATAAAACTACAGATGATTGATTTCGTGTACAAACCGTCGAAAATTTGATCAAAATTTAACGTTCTATTGCACATTTCCAACTGCGTTGTTTCGATCAAATGAATATTTATGAAAATGGACAAGAATTTTGTAATGAATGTTAACGTACGCTGGGTCATCGTATAATCCACGAATTGCCCAGTGGTATCATAAGTTGAAACCATGCCAAAAATTCTGTGTATCAATGCATTCCACATAGACGACAATTCGTTCATGTCGTTGTATATTTTTGGCACTTCGGCTTTAAGGGAGCTGTTCATAAAGGTCACGTCAGAATCTGAATTTTCAGCCGCACAGTCAATAATCACATGATCGTACTGATGAAGTTTTTGGATACATTGTTCACGTGAAATTGAAGACGTTATATCAGGCGGATAACGTAATGCAACATTTTCATTCTGTAAAGAGTTCAATCTAATTTCTTGGCTTCGAACTTGTTTTTCTAGGTCTTGAATTTGCTTGATTCGTGATTTTTCAGCCTTCCGTAGTTCGACCAGTTCTTTGCGCTGATTTTGAATGCAACTTTGTGTTAGGAGTGAGTATTGAGTTAACCTCTCTTGCATTTTTTGTTCCTGATTAATACTTATATTATACTTATATCTTTGGAGCAAAGACGACGAGATTTTTCTTGACGTATCGGCTGTGGTTTCGTGTTCTCCGCCCAATGAGGAAGGGTGACTTTGACGTTGAAAGTAGTTTGCGATGTCGTCGGCTTCGCCTAAAAACTTCCGTAACATTTTCAAATGGTCCGGTTGACCTTGTAATGTAGATTTCCGTATATCTAAGAAGCACTGTAGTTCCTTGTCACTATATCGAAGATTATTTTCCTTGATGAAATTCTTTAGTTCACGTTTGACCCCTTCATCTTCATTACGATCAGAAACATTTTTATCTGAATTATGTCTGGGATGTTTAGTGTTTATAATAATTTTTGTCGGGATGCAGTTTGCTCGGACGGTTCGTAAATGTAGATTTATTTTCTCGAGAACAATTTTTTCCCAACGATGCACATGTTGAAGAGGTGAATACACTGTGCATGTAGTTTCCATCGTAGCTTCATCATTTTTAAAAACGTTCCCGGTATCTTTTGGAGTTAATACGACTTGACATTCTTTGTAAGAGAAAAAATCAAGTTGGTTGTTTGTTTTCAATGACATACCACAGAAATTCCCTCTTTCCATGTCAAAGACAACCACGGCATCACCGAAGGCGGGTATGCTATCCAAATCTAATTTTTGGACGTTAATAAATTGCCGTAGATGTGTAAGTATATCTTTCAAAGAGCCACCTGATTCACAATATCTCTTATCATTTTGAATACCTGTTGATGTTGAATACGGCACCGTGCCAATTACCATGAACCAATCTAATGACCTTTCGAACAAACGTTGGAGTATTCCGACATGTTCATTACAGCCTTCGAAAACCATATGTCTCAAAGTAAGAATCATTTGTTTTTCCCATAAATCGAACAAAATAAGCTCATCTGTAATTTCACTTGAACCAAGCGCACCTTTGGCGTGTGTAAAGTATTCTTTCCAATCATCGTATAGGATCTTCGGTGTTAGATTGTACAATATGACGTTTAGTATATGTTGGTACAAGATATTCAACACTGACATGCTCCTTTTAAAGTCTTCGTAGACAAGTTTACCCGGACAGGAGAAACCATGACCAAACAATATGTCTATTAACTGTGATGAAAAACGGGTAGGGTGTATTACATTGTAACTGCTCACAGATGATGGGCATATCATTTTTTGCAAACATTGTCTAATGCGTTTTTCTTGGATTTTGTGACAATAAATGGACGTGAATAATAAATCCATATTTTAACTGATGAGTGTGTATTATCCGATGTTAAATATTTTTTTGAAACAGAATGGTCCTGAACCGGTCAACAAGAGTTGACTCCCAATGATTTCCACCGCCGTGAAAATGGAAATTCCGATTTCCACCTCCGGCTTCTGAGTATGTGCAGTACGCTACCTTTGGTCGTGCAAACCGCACAGCAGGTAGGATGTCAAAGCGAAAAGTGAAAGAAGGGAAAAATCCGGGCTACAAATGTACCAAATGCTATGGATTTGTGTTTACATGCCTAGTCATGAGTACTCTGGACTGATTTCTTACTACCGAGGATAAAGTATCTATACTATAAAAAGGGAAAGGCCAAATTTTTGTGATGGGTAAACTCGAAAACTACCGCACGACCTGCGTGACACTTAGTACCAGCGGGAAGCCAAACTTGCGACACGGACTAGGTTTTTAGCGAGTTCGTTCTTGAAAAAAATGTGCGAAAGTGGTACTTTTAAGCGTTTTTTGTTCGTTGCCGTGGGTTCCATTCCGTGCCTATGACGTCATTCCATGGTGACGTCAGCCAATCACCGTCGTCCAACATCCTCATACGTCACAAATCAGCCCGTCATCGATACATAATATGACATTAGTCATTCAGTGATGACGTTAGTCATTCAGTGTGGACCATTTCAACGGCATTATTTGATGTTGGTACATGACGACGTCATATGTGTCGATGACGGGCTGATTTGTGACGTATGAGGATGTTGGACGACGCTGATTGGCGATACCAGGGAACTGGGTATCCCGTGACGTCATGGGCGGGGTTTCGAAACAGTGACGATATCGACGAAAGAATATACTAGTAGGTCATCGCCGCGGAAACATAGTATAAATGTCGTCACACCCAGTGCAACTGACGCTGATGTCGCTCGCCGCATCCCTGTGAACTGCAGCTGTCCCGCCGGTTTGTGATTTGGGACATCATTGTGAGTGGTGAATTCACTGGCCAGAATCTCATGATTCCTCGAATACCGCTTCTTCCAATTGACTGCCCATTCGAAGAGGACTTTAGGAACGTCCTGCAGGGGGGACGCAATAAAATAGTGGACCGTAGGCCTAGGCCTAGCCGTTATTTTTAGCAGCGAGCGCCGAAATACCGGCGGGGGTCCGGGTGCTCCCCGGGGGAAATTTTAGAAAATAAAGTGCTTTTACGCCATTTTCCGGCATTTGAGAGCAAAATTGGACACTCTAGCCATGTATTGTAATTAGTGCGGTTCATTATTGGTTTATTGGACATTTGGCAATGGTTTCGCTTGCAATTCCTGTCATTTGCAATGTCAATAAACAGGTCACAAGGACAGACCATGTCCTCGGTAGGCCTAGAATCACCATGCTTCTTGTATGGACAGCTGGGGCCCTCCGGGTGGTGCTTACAATAGGAAAATCCGACCTGAAAATCCCCGTTCACAACAAAAATAACTCCTTCTGCAACTAATCTTTAGGTTGGTATCAATCGAAATTCACCCGTCATTTGACGGGTACTTTGCTAGTAACCCATAAAATCCCCGAAATCGTGGGGAAATTGCGACTCGGTGAACACCGGTGGCGTCCATGCTGTTTTGACAATCAGCTGTCAGAACTTGCTCAACCAGTGATCGCGTAGTAAATTCCATAGTAATGACGTCACGTCATGATTGACAGACACTCATTCATCTCGTTTTGAGACGGGTGTAGCGCGGGAAAATGAAAATGAGGCTGTCTCGCTCGTCCGAGCGGTTCAGGACCACCCTAATTCATAGAAATCATGTCCTCTGTCTTGTCTCTTTATGAGAACAAAATACTTAAGAATTCGCTCAATATTAAAAATAACATTATTCACTTTTAAATGAGCATTGTTTAAAAATCCCACATGAGCCAAATTGGAAACTCTAATGATATCGTACCCACTAGAAAAGAGTTCTTCAGGTAAATTTGTAATTTCAAAATCATAAATCGTAGGAAACAAATTAATGTTATCAACTGTCTCAACATCAACAATTTCATTGACGAGTTTGTTGTGTCTATCCATAAGACAAATAAGGCAGAGCTTTGGGAAACCAAACTCAACGGAATTAGTTTGTCTGATTTCATCGTAAAACGTTTCCATAGAATGTAGAAACTGTTGGCATTTTTGTCGGTCTTCGGACCATTTTTGGCAAATAAATGATTTTGGTAATACAGCAGGGCCCAGACCGCTGTATGTTTTCTGCCCATCAACATTATCAATCTGTATTCGTTCGAATAGGCAATGAGGTTCCTCACATTTCGTGTTGTAAATTACATCCAACATCATATGAAGTTTTTCTAAATCATAATCAATACCGAACCCAATAGCACTCGTTAAAACAGAGTTTACTACACTTTGTTTACTTGGATTTAAAATGATACTCAGATCTTGGAAATCATACTTGTATATAAACTGGTTAAAATTGCGATGTAAATCATCGATAAAAAAAGACAGGCCATCCACATCCATAACACAGTGTGACTTTCCGTTTAATGTCTCTTCATCAAATATTCGCAATAACTTAGTCAGTAAATCGTCTGTTGCCAAGCATTCTGGTTTATCGTCGTTCTTTTTTTCCCCCCCGTTGCTGTGTTCTAATTGTAGAAAATGAAAAACGGGATCTACATTTTGCATTACTGTCAGTCGATCGCCGTGCATTTTTGATAGATACGTATAACCGACGTTGGTTCCGTCCAAAAATCGCAGAGCTTTCTGGAAGTTTTCATCTTCTGAACACATCTTCAAATAAACGCATATTTCCCAGCTGTCAAATAAAAATGATTTAAACTGAAGGTGTTAACATGCACTGGGGGTGGCTTTGACGAATAGGAAGGAACGATAACATACCACTGTTTATCATAGTGTTTGTACAGCAACCTCCAACAGACGACCATATTAGCGGTCGGGGGGTAAAGCAACCACTCTTTATGGCACCTTCGCTGATTATACCTATACCTTCAGTTTGTGTCTAGTATATAAGTCGTAAAAACAATTCACATTTACTGATCGTCATACGAATTACATCAATCACGAATGAAGAAAACATCGAGAAAAAAATCTTCCGCGGGAAAGAGCGCCATGGCCATGGATATGTTACAATTTAAGCAAGACTCCGCATCTCAACAGTACGCTAAGATTATAAAATTCACAGGATCTGGATTCTTGAATGCATTTTGCGAGGATGGCAATACAAGACGTTCCAAAATTCGCGGAAGTTTGAAAAACTGCAGACTGAATATAGGCGATGTAATTTTGGTAAGTCTGCGGGATTTCGAGGACACCTGTGACGTCTTATGTAAATACGATCCTTGCTATATCCCTGACCTCGATATGTCTGACCTACTGCGCCAAAAACTGACTGATGATGAATTTTATGTAAATGAGCAAGAAGTCATCGTCGTTGTCTAAGGAGCTGTCTATGTGTACGGTTTGGCTAAAGCTGAACCGAAGTCATATTTTCCAAGTATTTTATGAGGTGAACAGATTACATACTCCCCGTTACGCGAAAAGTAATATTCATGGAGATGATCTAGTATCTTGAAATTATTTGCGTTTCGTTTCACATGATGATTATCGAATTTACCATGAATAAAATCCTCTTTAATTTGATGACAAGTGAAAATAAATCGTGGAAATGAAACACCCAGCACTTTACAAGGATCATTCTCAAGATGCCCACGTTTGCACAAGCTCACATTTTTTCCTTCCTGTGAAATTTTTTTGGTGTAAAGATTGTAGTCGTTAATTACGGAATCGAGGAAACCACCAAGAGTTTGTTTTGTGATCTCCTGACGTTGGTCGGGAGGGGAAAAATAGGCACTGATAACCTCTATTTCTGGACAGCGAACGAAGACTTCGTTTTGTTTCACAGCTGGTATCCTACGGTACAATCTGTCGAAGAGACTGTATTTTTGAGACGCCCAAGGGTTTGTGGTGGCTATGTTTGGCATGTGCGCATTATCAGGATCTGGAATACTGTGGTTGTACATGATGTCCTCTGGATTTTTATTGTAGGAATATGAGTAAATGGTGGATCTGCCTCGAGGGTTCAACGGCTATGTTTCACAGCTGGTATCCTACGGTACAATCTGTCGAAGAGACTGTATTTTTGAGACGCCCAAGGGTTTGTAGTGGCTATATTTGGCATGTGCGCATTATCAGGATCCGGAATACTGTGGTTGTACATGATGTCCTCTGGATTTTTATTGTAGGAATATGAGTAAATGGTGGATCTGCCTCGAGGGTTCAACGGCTTTGTATAGAAATTAAAATTTTGCATAACTGGAGCTATTACAGGAACGCTGTATGTCTTTTTATGTCCGTTTTGATGGTCTTGAGTATTTGGCGAAGCATTAGTGATATTTTTTTTCCCAAGATATTTCCTTATCGCAGAATTGAACAGTCGACGACATTTTTCTTGATATGATGTCGTCATCTTCCCATTCAAGTCAATAATGTCACAAGTCATATCAGAAACAACGGATTTCAGAACGGCATTTGGAAATAATATTGTACCGGAAGATATGCTATTGTCCATCAACCCTACTTTAATTGTTGTGCTATATGTCCTACGGTATAGCACACAACATGGGGACATAGAATACCTTTTCAGCGACAACTCTATTATGAACATTCCACTTATCAACCACATCCCCTTGTAGAAATAGGGAAAATTCGGACTTAGAAAATGTTTTCCACACAGAAGGGACGATGTGGTAAGTGGGAGTTCCCCACCCCACTAAAATCACCGAAATCATGGGGGAATCGCGACTTGGTGAACACAGGTGGCGTCCATGTGGTTTTGGTTATCATCATTCTGTCAGAACTTGCTCAATCAGTAACTGCGTTGTAAATTCCACAGTATTGACGACATGATTGACAGACGCTCATTCATTTCGTTTTGAGACGGGCATAGCGCAGGAAATGAAAACGAGACTGTCACGGTTCGAGACCACTTTTTACCTCATAGAAATCATGTCCTCTGTCTTGTCTCTTTATAAGAACAAAATACTTGAGAATTCGCTCAATATTGAAAATAACATTATTCACTTTTAAATGAGCATTGTTTAAAAAGCCCACATGAGCCAAATTGGAAACTCTAATGATATCGTACCCACTAGAAAATAGTTCTGCAGGTAAATTTGTAATTTCAAAATCATAAATCGTAGGAAACAAATTAATGTTATCAACTGTCTCAACATCAACAATTTCATTGACGAGTTTGTTGTGTCTATCCATAAGACAAATAAGGCAGAGCTTTGGGAAACCAAACTCCAGAGAATTAGTCTGTTTGATTTCAGCGTAAAACGTTTCCACAGAATGTAGAAACTGTTGGCATTTTTGTCCCTCTTCGGACCATTTGTGGCAAAAAAATGATCTTGGTAATACAGCAGGGCCCAGACTTCTGTATGTTTTCCACCCATCAACATTATCAACCTGTATTCGTTCGAATAGGCAATGAGGTTCCTCACATTTCGTGTTGTAAATTACATCCAACATCATATGAAGATTTTCTAAATCATAATCTATACCGAACCCAATCGTGCTCGTTAAAACAGAGTTTATTAGAGCTTGTTTACTTGGATTTAAAATGATACTCAGATCTTGGAAATCGTACTTATATATAAACTGGTTGAAATTGCGATGTAAATCATCGATAAAAAAAGACAGACCATCCACATCCATAGCACAATGTGACTTTCCGTTTAATGTATCTTCGTCAAATATTCGCATTAACTTTGTCAGTAAATCGTCTGTTACCAAGTATTTTGTGTCTTTCTCTTGTTTTCCCCCGTTACTGTGTTCTAATTGTAGAAAATGAAAAACGGGGTCTATATTTTGCATCACAGTCAATCGATTCCCGTGCAGTTTTGATAAATACGTATAGCCAACATTGGTTCCGTCCAAAAATCGCAGAGCTTTTTGGAAGTTTTCATCTTCTGAACACATACCCTAATAATACAAAGTCAATAAACGTTTAGTCAAATAAACTTCATTTAAACTGAAGGTGTTAACATACACGGGGGTTAGGCCTTTGACGAATATGATAACATACCAGTGGTCGGTACAGCAACCTCCAATACGTGACCATATTAGCGCTTGGAGGGTAACAACCGCTCTGGATGATACATGTACCTTCGCTGGTTATACCCTAGTGTGGGCCTAGTATATAAGTCGTATAAATTTATCAAGGAACATACCTACTGACTGTTATACGAACTGCATCAAATAATATATCACAAATGAAGAAAACATCAAGGAAAAACTCGTCCTCGTTAAGGAAAAAGTCGTCTTCGAAAAGTAGAGCCATGGTTTGGGATAAGTTGCAATTTAAACAAGACTCAGCATCTCAACAGTATGCTAAGATTATGAAATTCACAGGGTCTGGATTCTTGAACGCATTTTGCGAGGATGGCAAAACCAGACGTTCCAAAATTCGTGGAAGTTTGAAAAACTGCAGAATGAATATAGGCGATGTAATTTTGATAAGTCTGCGGGATTTTGAGGACACATGTGATGTCTTATGCAAATACGATCCTTGCTATATCTCTGATCTCGATATGTCTGACCTACTGCGCCAAAAATTGACTGATGATGTGTTATATGCTGATGATGAGCAAGAAGACATTGTCGACGTCTGAGGAGCTGTCTATGTGTAGGGCTTGGCCAAAGCTGACCCGAAGTCATATTTTCCAAGTATTTTATGAGGTGAACAAATTACATACTCGCCGTTACGCGAAAAGTAATATTCATGGAGATGATCTAAAATTTTGAAATTATTCGCATTTCTTTTTACGTGATGATTATCGAATTTGCCATGAATAAAATCCTCTTTAATTTGATGACAAGTGAAAATGAATCGTGGAAATGAAACACCCAGTACTTTACAAGGATCGGTTTCTAGATGCCCACGTTTGCACAAGTTCACATTTTTTCCTTCGTGTGAAATTTTTTTTGTGTAAAGATTGTAGTCGTGAATTACGGAATCGAGGAACCCACCAAGCGTTTGTTTTGTTATCTCCTGACGTTGGTCTGGAGGGGAAAAATAGGCACTGATAACCTCCATTTCTGGACAACGAACGAAGACTTCATTTTGTTTCACAGCTGGTATCCTGCGGTACAATCTGTCAAAGAGACTGTATTTTTGAGACGCCCAAGGGTTTGTAGTGGCTATATTTGGCATGTGCGCATTATCAGGATCCGGAATACTGTGGTTGTACATGATGTCCTCTGGATTTTTATTGTAGGAATAGGAGTAAATGGTGGATCTGCCTCGAGGGTTCAACGGCTTTGTATAGAAATTAAAATTTTGCATAACTGGAGCTATTATAGGAACGCTGTATGTCTTTTTATGTCCGTTTTGATGGTCTTGAGTATTTGGCGAAGCATTAGTGATATTTTTTTTCCCAAGATATTTCCTTATCGCAGGATTGAACAGTCGACGACATTTTTCTTGATATGATGTCGTCATCTTCCCATTCAAGTCAATAATGTCACAAGTCATATCAGAAACAACGGATTTCAGAACGGCATTTGGAAATAATATTGTACCGGAAGATATGCTATTGTCCATCAACCCTACTTTAAGTGTTGTGCTATTATAAACATGGTCAATGTTCGTACCTTTCTGTGTTACTGGATAAGAAAAGAATAGATTGTGCGATGCTTTTTTTGAAATGAGTATGTCCTCCACATTGAACAGCTCCTGTTTGGTAAAAACTATTGAGAATGCAGGATGTAAGCATGGTAGTGTTATATCAAATTGGACAGGACTTAAAATCAAAGTTGAAGTGTATAGCGATAATAAACTATAAAACATAGGTTGATTCTTGCAAAATTTCACTAATTTCGCATATGAGCCTCTGAAAAAAAACGCATCCTTCCCGGCCGAATTCACACGCACTTGAGCTTTGTATAAGTAAACGACATTTGATGTGTCTTTTATAATGTCTAAACCCTCTGGTCTATTTTTATGCCCGAAACGACCATCGAAAAAGAAATATAACGGGATTGAGTCATTTTTAATAAGGATTCGTTTAAGGATTTTTTTGGATGGAATAAAAACTGACCGATGATCAAAGTGGCGAATTGTTATTTCATCGAATGTCCGATCAAGGTGGGTTTCCGTCGGGACCGACTTTTCAAAACTGACATGGTATGCTTCATCCCCCATTATGAGTGGTATGATCATATGAGAATATACGGCTTCCTCCGGGGTACTGTCAGAATGGTGATTGTATATCAGATGAAATGCTCTCTTTAGTGCGTCTTCGGAACTATTATTTTCGTGTGTCATTGTTATGAAATTATCAATAAGCGACGAAATGGCATTAAGGAGGGATTCTAAATCGCGGAAGATCTGCTTAATTTTTTCGACCGCGGACTTTTCCAATTGTGAAATGAAGTAATGTATCAATGGATTCATCTCCGAATTATCAGCTGAAACATAATCATCTCTACGTGGTAAATGGTCCTTAAGAGTCTGCTTCACCTTCGTTAACTGTTCTTTCATGTCGCTTAATTTGTTATACTTAGCTTTCAAAAACGCACACTCCTCCTCAAATTTCCTTCTCGCCTCTTCATCGGTAAGACCTTCCCACAGAGATTGGTACTTATCAACGAGTTGCTGGTATGATTCAAGACTCATATGTTGAAGGCGTTCGTGTATATCTGCATCTAATGTTTGGATATCATTCGTTAAAGTATCGTTCTCAGACGTCAGTTTATCCTCAATTTGTGTACTTCCATAACACCATTCTAAATATTGATCTGATAGACTCTTTCTTACCGCCTGTCTTTTTCGTTTTTCTGTAGTTTTTTTCACGTCTTGTAATGCATATTGAAAATCAGCTAAAACTCGGTAGTTGAATAGAAATGGAACAAAACAATACGAATGTTCTTCTGTCCCTTCTGTGATAAATTTAGCGATTTCTTCTAACAATATTTTCATTTCTTTTGCGCGGTCTATTTCCGTACTCCCAGAGGAATAAAAAGGTTTTTCAGCGGCCAATGAAACGAGCAACATCTGGGCATCTGGGGAAAGCGTTTCCATTTTTGACACGGATTTTTTAAAAGTGTTCAGAACCTTATCGAACTTCTGTATCGTGTTAGAATCGAAGAATGAGGCACACTGTCTGCCGCGTGTATAATGTACTTCAGGTGGTATGAAATAATGCGGTATATTCCCGAAGATGAAACGCTTAATTAAGCGAACCACTCCATCTGTTTCCCATGTCACATCGAAAAAAGGATGAAGTTCAGTCGACAAAACATCAGAAAATTCGTTATGATTGTAATTGGCATAAGTTAGTGTTTGTTTTTTTCTATCCAAATCAACTTGGTTAAGTTGTCTTATTTTGGGTAAGTTGTTTTGAATTAGAGATTTGTCATATAGTCCGGGAAATCTAAATAATGGTCTCAGATGATTGAAATTTACATAAGTCGGATTTCCATTTGCATCAAACTGCCCAACTTGCATCGGTAAATTAGCACTGTTCGGACTCGTCGCTTCACATGCTCCGAGTAAAGATGAGAAATTGCATTTAAAGATCGCCTTCAAAGGATTTTTATGTTCAGTACATTTGAAAATATCGTCAACGTTGTCCAATAACATGAACTGTGATCCAGTAAATAACACCTTAGAATTAGGGAGTTTTGTCTTAATCGAATGAATTTCAGGGTACAGCATTTTAGCACTTTCGTTGCCCGACACGATATAGGACTGTTTCGTATTGTATCTCAAATCGTCCACTATCAGACCCGTATACATAGCATTATTAAAATCTTCTTGTCCAAAGGCAAGTGATTTTAATCTATATTCTAAGTCAACTTCAGCTGTTTCTAACCAGGGGCGTAACGAGGATCCGGCACCCTGGCCATGTAATATTATCCCTACATTATCTAATTCTTGGGTTTTCACATAAATTTTGTTCGTGCTGTCGTTCTGAAGAAGTATTGTTTCAGTTAATTCATCCCACGAATATAAATGCTCCTTTAAAAACTTATCAGGGAATTTGCTAAGGCCAAATGTAAGGTCAGTCACCATAGCTAAAATGTTGTTGATCAATACACTGGTATTTAATGGCTGGGTCTTGTCCACAAAGCTTATTGCTTTTGAGACATAATAAGAAGGCGAGTTACATAACAAATATTTCAGTGTAAGATTATTAATTCCCCTACATATGCTATCAATCCACTGACATTTCATACTATTATATTGGGCACAATATTTTAATATATGTGCTTTCCTATACGCAAGATTAGTGAGGTCTTCCTCTCCTGAGTAATGTAATATTTCCTTTAATACCTCATCGTCAGGTCCTTCCTCGAATAGTAACTGTAAGATTCGTCTGTCAAG
This sequence comes from Notospermus geniculatus, assembly GCA_002633025.1. NCBI lineage: Eukaryota > Metazoa > Nemertea > Pilidiophora > Heteronemertea > Lineidae > Notospermus > Notospermus geniculatus. Next base: position 86,838 of record NMRB01000616.1, read on the forward strand.
CTTTAGCGTGCTCGTTAGAGGAAACAATTCCAGATCACGTTGGACTGTGAAAGTACTACCCGCCGAACCTAAGTTAAGAGTGCTTTGTGCAATATACGGCGTCGTGATTATCCAGTTCTTCAATACTTCGTCGACGTACATCAAATCCGACGCGTATGTGCTACTAAAGCAAAAACCTAGAAGCCTTTTTTGAAATTTAGTGGCCGTTTGTTTTAACGCAACGGTGTTTAGAAAATGTTGCGTCAAAGTGAACACATCCCTCTTTCTAAGTTCGTTAGATAGCTTGATGGAGGGAACACGATTGCTACCATCGGAATTCCGATACCCTGAAAAACGAGATATGACGTTGTCCATTTCATCCAGAAAATGTATTGGCGAATTAAAGTCAATCCGATCGGTAGTGATTAAATTGACGTTTGGTGGTTGTTTTACAAATGCCATTTCGAGATGTGTGCACGTATATAAAAGATACTAAACAAGAAAATATTATCCCTCCATTTAAATAATAAACAGATTAAAGTAGGGTTCATTGGCGCATAGATCCGATCCGTTTTCAGTCCGTTTGGGCCTAGTTTTCGAAAAGTCATGTTTTACGTACCTGAATCGGACAAAATCCGTATGCCAGTGAACCCCGTTTTAAGCGGTGAATCCACTTTCGCGATTTGGGCTTGAGACGGTCCCTTCCGATCACTTTATATGGCAGAGCCATTCATTGGCTTGTGACTCACAGTCAATGTCAGGTATGAAGTAGGCCTACACAGGTTGAGATGGTGAAATTTTTCTACCTGTGTAGGCCAACTTCATACCTAACTTTGACTGTGAGTCACAAGCCAATGAATGGCATTGTAGGCCTACACAGGTCGAAAAATTTCACCATCTCAACCTGTAACTATACCACGGTAAAAGAAGCAATGTTATGTACAGGACGGAAAGACATCCCTAGTTATTTATGACATTGAAGCACACCATTGAAGCACACCTAACGACAGTCCTGATAACTACACACACTTCATGGAATATACGAGGGTCGGATGAAAAGTTTTGAGCCCTCACTATGATGCCCTTGGATAATACGTTTCTGTCCTGGTTATTTTCCAACACAGTCCTTGCTGGCCCGCAGACTTCTGCCAGTGGTGCTGCACCGCCTGGAACCCTGCGGCGTAGAAGGTTTCCTCCTACTTCTCAAGAGCAGTCCTCGACAGCTGTTTTCACGAAATTATCATACTATATACCATTGGGAATCTTTTAGACTAGTTCCCATCATTGCCGCTTCACACAGCTGGCGCGCCGCTATACAGTGACAGGACTGGGCATCTTGGGTCGGTGTGACAGGGATCAATGCCCCCTGGAATCAAAGTCCTATCATATTGTTCAGCGAGGGATCGGGTGCCCCCCTCAAAAAAAACTGGACTACAACTTATCCGCCCATAACTTTTACACTTTTTAATCAAATGTAAATATCTCAAGGCATTACAAAAATACAGTAATTTTAAAATAAGGACTCATACAATTATCCTGCTACCTGAAAGTGACGGTGCCGCTATGTCCAACTGACATGTGTGAGTCATTTCATAATTCCTGCCGAAACAGGTGGACAGTGAGATTTTTTTTGCATCATTTCATTGCAAAATTAACCATATGAGAAGAACAGTGTACCATTTGGCGTGGTGATTAATGATAATCGGGAAGGTACATCGCACCTGTCCTGATTACAGAGGTGTCCTCCTGGTAGAGGTGTCCGTTAAGGGAGGTTCCACGGTACAATTCACCACACGGTAAAATATGAGATGGGTTACAGATTGAGGTGGAGTCAGGTGCCAAGCATGAGATATTGACACGAAAAACGAAGGAAATTTGAGTAGTCTTTTTATTTGCCGATTAGGTTTCACTTTGAGTTACCAGGAGAAATATCATGGGGGATATAGGGACATGTGGTCTCTTCAGATACGTTGTATAAGAGTTTCAAATCCCTTAAGTAAGCCATGAGTTTTTGAAGTTCAGACCAGTACAACATGGTATGTTTGAACTTTTTCTGTATTTTTCTTTTAATTTTTAATTTCACGGAATTACGATCAAATAATACACTACAATGTTCCGAAAGCGGTACAGCGATTCTTCTGTTAACACAGGGATTTATCTTGGTACATTTTTGTTTGAGTTCAGCAAGAGTCGTGTCATCTTTCTTACTTCTCCCAATAATAACTGGGACTTCCTGCTTCAGCTGCACTTTATTTTCCTTAAACAGATTGAAATGTGCAAGCGCCAGGTCTCGGGAACGAAACCACGGACTCAACCATAGTTCCCCTAATTCCTCGGAAAATATAATCCATCTGACGTTTCCAGTTTTTTTCATGGTGTAGTGTGTAATGTAAAAATGATTGGTGTTTCTTTTTTCCTTCTTTAAATATTTTCTTAGTGGACGATACTCCAGACTTTTCACCCCCATTAGGCAAATAAAGGTCTTTCTCTACAATAGTTAATTGGGGGGTCACCCACCCTTTCCAAGCTTCAGCGGATCATAAGGGCACCGCCTATCTGGCGCATCCTTTCTCTGATATGTTCTTCACTTCGTAGTGAAAATTATAGTCGGATGTTACCTCCAGATAACAACTTCATGTCACAATACCCTTTGATGGAATCACACGACCTTAGGAGGATGGCGCGAACTGCCCGCAAGATCAGTTCTCGATATGAGGGTGCAAGTCATACGGCCCCTTGACCTCAACAATATTATTTTTTGATGGTACATTCGACAATGCACCTTCCTGTAAAATTGGAGGTAATTTCCCTTGCGTCAGCTATAAGAAGAATCCCTTCTTCACGTATTTATAATAGATAAATTTGGTATAATAGTACAGAATGATAAACGTCAGTGGCTAATGGGAATTGTGATAAATGATTTCTTACGAAGATCCCCCAAATGACAGTTTTGATAAAGAAGTGCCTGAATATTTAATGAAAAATACCTTATGTGGTTATATAATTCAATGGCGATGTAAACTTCGTTCTTTATTTGGAAATAACGAGCGAAATTTCCAAACATTTCTGAATCAGGTTGTGAAATACTTTTCCAATAAATATTTTTTTCAAACAGAAATAAAAGGAGGGATATGCCCAGGTTGCTTCGAACCATACCGAAATATAGATGTCATGGCCAGGTATAAAAACAGTAGATCAGCAGTTGGGTTCCATTGTTGTATTATTGAATTTATTGAAGGTGAATTTTCACATTACATTGCACGCGAAACTGTGAAAAAAGTAAAAATCTTCCCCACGAAGCGTCTTTATAAAAAATTTCTTCGGAAGTTGAAGAAAAAGCAGCATGGATGTTTTTACTAACAGGGAAAAGTGCATGAAACGGACAAATTTCTAGGTGATTGGGTTGAATAGAATTGGAGGTGGGGCAGTTGGGAGAATAGGATGTCTTTTTTCAACGACTTTTTTACTTTTATTTTTGAAAGTTTTTATAGTCCAAAGCAGGTGAATAATTTGGTACAACAAATAACATGTATAAATTATGATACCAAAGTAGATGTTCAATTTTAAAGTCCTAGCGCTGTATTCAAATCTTAGGAAACTGTAACTGATGAAAAGCATTGTTATTACAATACATGTTTCTAAAAAAGGTAATATATAACAGAAAACGCGAACCTGCTCCGAGTTTCTCTTGTAAAGTTTTGATACGGCTGTCTGTAAGCACAGTTTTCTTACCATGGACAATCCAATTACACATATACCAAATATTATATTTTTGAGGTAGAATTGGTTATTTTTGTCTTCTATTACTTCAAATGCGAATATAGCATTATTCCTATGTGGGATTCTATTGAACGCGTAGCAACAGCGTCGTGGAATGTGATCGACGCAACTAACATTCCCGTATAATCGTTTTTGTTGCTCGACGGAGACTACTAAATAATCGGTTAGTTCAGCTTTGATTAATACTCGAAATTTACAACCAATCCGATCAATATCCTCCAACCAATATTTTGAATGAATCACAAAATTAAATATAACGTATGCTATCAAATATAAGAGAAGTATTGTATGAATCGAATTTAATACGTTCATCTCGTTTATTACCTACATATTTTGAATGTTTAAATACATGTCGTCAAATCCAGCAGCACGTACAACACCAGCGACGTGTAGTTCATTCATCAAAGTACTTTCGGATCATCTTTTTGGAGGGTCAAATGTAACACGTGGGTGAATGTAATTGTGATACGTGATGGAATGGGTCAATCACTCTCAAAGTCTAAGTCACCTCAGCAGGAAACAAGCAATCTATTGACCTGTTGTGCTCTAAACCACTTGGCACGTGTTAACCTCATTTCGTTATCGTTGTGGTCTGATTTATGGCATGACAGCAGCAGTGCAAGGTAACCCCAGAAGGTAACCTGACGGTAAAAATTTACATACGCAGAACCTCGGTTTGAAGCTGTCATTCTTGACCAACCAGTAAAATTTATTACCAGGGGTACCCTCCAATTTTCCACGCGCGATATCCTTCATTATGAAGTCATTAAGGGACTCGCAGATCAAACCCCTGAATATGTGTGTCAACATTTTTTCAACATCACAGACCAGACTAGGGTTGCATGTTCCATGTTGTGAAAACTTACTATTACATTAACCTTGAAAATTTAACCAAGCTACCTACCACATCCGGAATCAGGTAGAGAAAGACCTTCCACCATTTTAGATATTATATTGCGCATCATGGTTAGTCGCGCTCCGACACCAGTGTGGAATGAGCTATCAATGACCTTCTCCATATCCTGATTCATAACCAGGTTGGCTTTCATACATGGGAGATCAGTGTGGTAAATGTTATATCATAACCTACGACGTATTAAGAATTACTAGACAGTTTGTTACTGTGGGTTTTTTATATAAAAATGTAACTTCCAAAGAAAATTCAATAGGATTCCTTGTTACTGAAAGCAACGATGACTTGTATTCAATAGTTATATCCTGTAAATACGAATTCAAGAAACACACACCATGGAACATTTTCCGCATAACAAGTGAAGATATAAAAAAATTACGAGTGGTTAAACAAAAAGCTTTATCGGCTTGTCATACCCACATGAAACAAAAAAACAATCATGGCTTGCCGAACCCTTTTACGGAAATCGAGATAGAATGGTTGAAAAATTCATCAAATATGATCGCGAATTGTTTCCACCCCACTATTCCAGAAACGTTTTGTGATTTGACGAAACTGAATATTTACAACACAGATTTGAAGTTCCCAACAAATATCCAATTTCCTAAAACAATTGGCCGATTAACTGATCAAATGCTGCACTCCACCAAAGAATATTTCATTCAATTCTTGAATTCAATGGATTGGTTAAATTTACCATTTCTCGAAAATTCTTTGAACGTAAAATTAATAAATTTAGACGTCCTTCTGACCAACCCAGGAAATGATCAAACTGGGATATTTTGCGAAATAAAGAAGTGGATAGGACACAACACAATGATTAAGATACCGCTGGAAATAGATATATTGTGTTTCTCACCAGGAACTATGGTTTCCAATGTATATTGGCTGTTTGAAAAGCATATGCCGTCATCAAAATTCATACACCTCTATCACGAAGCAGATTTAACTACATTTATTTTACCATTTTGGAAAATATATTTTAGTCATTATTTTGCAGAAGTTTTCGAAAAAATCGTGGAAGAGCAAGTTATGTTTTCCAATATAATGGAGTATGAAGAAAACGTGCAGGAAATAAATCTGTATGTGAACGCAAAACATATAACAAATGCTAAAAAACCATTTATGGTCACTGGTGTTTGTCTAAATTCACAGATTACATCTGGGTATACCACGTACGATCTGCCAGATCGTAATGTTGATGATACATACGGTGTGATAAAGTGCATCTACAGTTACCTAAAGTATGCAGAAACGACCAGGAAAAAAACTATACTGAATATTAATTATTTTGACAGACATCTGTTTGAACTCTTGACACTAAAACGGATTGATAACTCGCATGATGGAAATTTGACTGTGGCAGAAGATATCAAAACGTTGCTAAAATATAAAAGGGAAACCCGCTTGCGATTTATCAACGTGAATCAATACCCAGGACTTTCCAAAATTTTCGAGGAAATACAGCAGGTAATACAGACAATCTCGAGTTATCATCTTAGATTTCCTGGAATGTATACAAACTATAACCACGGTTTACTCCACATCAATGCCCGTATTCGGGAGAATAAATTTGTAAAAAATACTCTCATTTATCGACTGGATTTCAGTAACTTTTATCCGTCAATCCTTTACCCATTCAGACATACATTACATGGGAAATTTGAGAAGTTATTGAAGTTGAGAGAGAGTTATGAAGACCCCAATTATAAACAGGCCATAAAAAATGTCTTAGTGTCGTCGTGTGGAAAATTGAAATACGACAATTTTTTAATTTTTTGTTCGATGGTGGAACAGGGTATGATCATAATGCACGAATTGATCACCTTTTTATCGAAGGTCACTCCTAATTTTCTTATTCTAATAGTTCAGATCGATGGTCTCATTTGGGAATGTGATAATTTCCCCTTTTCGACAGCGAAAGAAACACAGGCGGCATTCTGCGAATATCTCGTTGAGAAATTTCAAGACAAGCCGTCTTTTATGCATAAAATATTACTGAAGTTGGAGGGACCATTCACAAGTGGTTTTTTCCAAACTTTGAATACTTATGTGTTGATCAAAGGAAATCAATTCGACTTCCATGGATTGTGGAGTAAAAATACATCAGAAATTGAAAGGTACTTGATTGAAACTAATTTTAAAAAATTTCTTAATTTTTTACTATCAGATAAAAACGAAAGACATTTAGTAGATTTCTGCGATATTTGGAGAAGATTATGCAATGAAAATGATCCTGCTGTGTATGCACATCAAAAATATCTAATCAACCCCAATTACGATGAACACTTATTACACCGTGATATATTTTCTATTGGGCACAGATCGACGTTCATCGAACAAATAGATTTGCTTTTTATGAATCCTAAACTCACCCAGAGATTTATTCGGTATAAAAAAGCCAAATTACATCACGCAAATGTAGACCCGCATCAAAACATGTGGGATTTGTCGTATATATCCAACTTTTATCAAACAGATGGCAGCACATTTTCCGGATATAGCATTGAAGGGGATTATACCTGCATTGATTGTTACGAGTCAAGATTTATTGATTTAGATAAGGTGTTTTATTTCAGAAAAATAGAAACCACTTTGAAGTCTTTAATGAAAGATTTTCAACATTTAGTATTATTCAAGGATGTAGATACATCAACCGAAAATTCAAAAAATTTAGGATTTGAACATATCGCTCACGAATAATGTGTGGAAAAAATATAGGGAAAAATCCGAGACATTCACCACTGCGCATGTACAAAATACATATTTTGGAGTGACCTATTTTATCATAAAATAGGTCACTCCAAGGTAGCAGCCCAAAGCATAGGCCGCCAAGATACCTCGATTTGTGGGCGTTCCTTTCCACCAGAAGTTTCTAGGAATTTTCAACTCAGCTGACAGCCAGCACCCTCCTGGTTAATTAACCTCAGCAGTGAAAACGTGCAGTTCCTGAATTTAGTTACAAATGTTGATAAACCATCAAAGTGATCCCACCACTTACCGGTATCAGAATGTGGGACAGCCAGGAAAAAATGTCTATTTTATTTAGATTATTTGACTGGGCGTTTTCAGGAATGTGCCAAACTTTGTGATTTTAAGTTTTATGCTAGAAATACCTAGCTCATAGGTTTTCCAGGGTCCCACTGTGTAGGATTCAGTTTTTGAATTCTAAAAATCGGCCAAGAAATAAGGAAATTACAAGTCACGATGTTCGCAGGCCTATTCATACAGGATCGAAATGTTCTACCTCACGCAGATACGTGTGTTTGCGTCGAGGGGCGGGGGGGGGGCCTATCTTGGGGATGTCCACTGATCAGCAATAGGCTTATAGATTCATTTTGTTGGGGTAACAGTTTTATACCCCGCTTTTGCACCATTCCTTCAAATAAACAAATATGCCCACCTCCTTCCCGCAGGAATATTTTAGCCAGACGTCGTAACATAACACACTATACCTCTTCGTCATTCACCATGAATCTTCGTCATTCACCATGAATGTTACAGTTTTCTTTACCACCGACTTATCATACAGGTGAGCACAATGTCCTAGGACATTTCATTCATTCAAACACTCAGAAGTCAAAGCTGTAGACTGGATGAAAGTACACTGTCAGTGACTATGTGTGGGCTACTGTTTCTTCTACATAAAGCACAATGCTTATTTGCCTATGGAGCCTGAAATAATGCACCTAAAAAAATTCGAAAACACCACATGGCCACTTATCCTCAAAGTACACGAGGTCACGGCGTCTCCTTAATAGTAGGAGCTGTCATTCATCGAGTGAAATATTATAATCAGTCCATTTCTGGCTGACTGTGACGTCAAATCTTGACATAGTTCGCATAACTTACAGTTCCACACATGTAGGCCACAATAAACAGTAAGATATCAGCTTCCTGTTTGTAAAAATGGTTCGCCTTTCTCCATCAATCACTTCATGTCTAAGTGGTACCAACCAACCCATTTCCCATGGAATCTGTCCGGGATGATTGTTCCAGGCTCTGTCATTCAGTAATAATGGGTCCTACCAACGTTGCCGGTAGGGGATACAGGTGCTTACGTCCTCTACTTCAAAAATGATACCAAAATTGCATAAGGGGGGCAAGAGGGATTTTCGCCTTTTGGCCATAAATGATGGGTACTTTGATAATGATTTATGTTAAAGGGTGGCTGTTTTATTCGACTTATTCTTAGGCTTTCGGCATTTGCTTTCTGTTTTCAATCAAAAGAAAATATGGATTACTATCTGGAGATATATTATTTGAGGGAAAGTCAAGTTTGCAAACATTGCAATGGATGGTAACACTGGAAATTGCAGAGAGAAGGTAGGATGATTACTTACCCCCTCAATTTTTTTCTTGCTGATGACCTTTTCAACCTCACAAAAGTACTGACTGGCAGGTTTTACTGGTGTTTCCTTTGAAGGGCCTTTTCTTCATCATAGGCCTAACTATCAAATATCTCCCATTTGCGTTCTAAAATAGGTCTATATCTCCCCTCGTCGTTATGTTAATCGCAAGTCATTTATTGGAGATGTTATGAGAAGGTTGGCTGTGTTACAGCTTGCGACATTCTACATCTACAATCTGCGACATCTGCAACCTGCGAATGTCGTGTGATTTCATCCACAGGTACCTATTGAGTAATGACTTTTATAACGAATGTTCTCTCAATCATATATCACACAGATGATAGTGGATTATAAACCAATCACACCCCGGATGACGAGCTAGCGGTAGTCGCAAGTGATTTATTGGGGGTGTGACATGAGAAGGTAACATGAGAAATGGTATGTCTAGAGGTAACATCCGACAAGGATCGAGAAGTGACACGCCTTGTAGCCTGTAAGTGACGTCCCAACCGATCACCATAACAATAAACAATAATCGGCCTATTATGGGTACTGAAGATGGTTGTTAGGGGTTTGGAACAAATTAAAATCTCAAAATGAAATAACCGTTTGTGAGCGGAATATTACAAATGTCAAGTGTTCGAGAATAACATATGCCTAGGTATGATGTAGACTGGGGTTTTTTGAATTGTTTTCACATTGTAAAATTAGAATATATTTCAACAGGATCCCTCGACAGGGGAAAGAGATATAACGGCCTTACACTCCAGCTGATAAGCAGACCTGCCAAGTCTCACGTATTTCGCGGAAAACTCACGCATTTACACATCACATGTTCTCTCGCACTCCCGCGAACTGTGCGTAATCTCACACATTTCCACAAAAGTGAAACTCTTCAAAAAAAATTCTCCCGTATTTCACCAATAGACTGGAAGCCTTTTACGTAATGAAAATAAAATGTTAGCCATTTAGCCAAATTATATTAAAAAAGCGACACCATCGGTAGGACCAGTCTAATTTCACTAAGTGAGTTTGTAAGTCGTCTGACCAGACAGCGCTCGCGCCATCTGTCCCTCATTTGATTCTGTAATCAATGTTTTACCCAGGATACAGGTGTAACGTTTTTTTTCATTGTGGCGGTTTTTTGTATAACTTCCAATGTTTGGAACACACTGGGAGACGCACTCGCTTTTTCTATGTGTGTCATTCATTGTCTAGTCGCCGCTCGTTCCATCAATCCATTTGCATTGGCACATTGGCAGCCGGGCCTCACTGAAAAACGCTACACCGCCAGCCCTCGCCCCCGTCTGTGCAGGCACCTACAGCACCCGACTACGCCTCTGCCAAATGTCCTATATCCGCGTCTGATTACCGCCAATGCTATCTGACATAACCAATGATAATCACAGCCATTCTGCCATGCGATTTTGTGCAGAACAATACAAATCTTTATTGAAAGTTAACACCTTTCAGATGATCAAGCAAAGCAACCTCAAAATGGCCCATTCTCTAGTCAAATATTGCCCAAGTTCCAGTAAGATATTACAACACCAATGGCAGGTCTGCTGACGAGTTGGCGCTATTTGTGGGTCATTGGGGGGGGGGGGTGATGAGAAGGTGGACCGTGTTACGTAGAGCTTATTCGACATCTGTAACCTATGTCGTATGATTCCATTCACGGGTACCTATTGAGTAATGAAAACGGGTGGATAGGCCTACTGGCCAATCGCGGCCCGGATGAATAGTGATTATTTAATAAAACGACACAAATGATAGACCGTGTCGACTATCATTAATATATTAGTGTCACCGATGGAATCTCAAATGGATCTATCGAATCCTAGTATAGATTTTTGTAGTGTATACGGCGTTAACAATAAACAGCTTACTGACATATTTTTTGACCAATATGTCAAAAATAGCCCGGAAAATTGCACTTTGAGACAAATCTACACAATGTCATTAGATATCTTAAGTGGAGGTGTTAGTGAAGTTACACAACGTGCTAAATCGAAAGTATCATCATTTTTTAAAAACAATGATATAAATTCTTTTGAAAAATTCAAAAATCTTCGTTCGGTTGAAAATCTTATTATCGATTTACGACTCTGCAGGGAGTGTTTATTAAAATCTTCGTTAACGGACGAAAATAATACGATCTTACACCCTGAAGCGTTCATTGAAAATTTATATGATCAACTAGAATGCCATAGGAAAAACGAAGCGAGTGCAGACACAACGACTAAAAAGATTTTACATTTTCTGCTTGATTACCGTTACGACAAAAAATGCAAACTTTTGCGCAAGATAAGCAGCAAAACAACCCCTATGTGCAACGTAAACACAATCACTGGAGATACTGTCAATCAGTTAACAAGGCCACCTGTAAGAAATAAAGCATATTCCAATGAAAATATTCAACATTTAAAACGGGATGATTTTGATAATCAACCGTTGAATATCACCTTCGAAGAAATGAGACAATTAGGCACAAAATCACCATCTGCATCAAACGATTGTTAAAATGTATTGGAAAAGGTGGTGGGCCTGTTCATATGGCGCTATCAGGTGAACCCCCTTTCTGTGAACTATAATTGCCTCCGCTGCTAGATCAATACCATTAGTGCCAGAATGGCCAGGTTTGAGGCAATCAGAAAAAGTCCGTTTTTAGCGGACGCAGTTTTCAAACACGGCATTACCCAACATCCTGTCAGTCGAATCTTACTCACAGTTTCAAATGAACTGTGCAACACTATTTTTTCGAATCCAGCTAGAAATACAGTGGATATACGATTAATTACTGGTTTACCGGAATCCGAATTTCCAACAACCACAATACAGAAATCGGTGGATACCCTGTTGAGGTTCCTTTATGACGGAAAAGAACCAGGAACTAACGTAGAATGGCGGGACTATGATCGGAAATATATCATAGCGTTAGCACATCTTGGAGACGTTTTTCTGTGTCCTACGTTTGTCGAGAAAATATTGCTTCGATGCATAACCAGAGAAAACCAAAATCGAGATGACGTACTATTCGCTATTCACTTGACGGAGTGGTATTCAAATCTACTCGGAAATTCAGTGAAGGAAGGCGTGGATCAGGCATTGTTCAAATTAGTGAGAAACACTCTTTCCTATTCGGCTGTCCATTTACACACCAAATTATTTCAAGATGTAAATTTCCTGAGGTCTGAATTTCTTACTCTATCTACTTGGACATATTTGTTGACCAAATTTTATGTAGTGAATCTGGGTGTTCTAATGCATACCTTGAACTTATGGTCAGACATCAACGATAGTTCCTCGAAGTATGATGTGTACCTTCTGCACAAAAACATTTGGCAAAGACACAAGACTGAGTTTGACTTCACTTGGTCATTGGAATATGAGACTTTTGAACAACATTTGGAAAATTTGTGTGAATGGTCGACTAACGATATAAAGAGACAAGATCTGGTAATGACTCCTTTACTCTTAAACACGCTTCCAAACACGGTGTTCATAGTCAATACCCATAGGCTAAACAGAATGTTTTTCACAGTGAACGGGTTTGTGGCGAATCCGAGAGATTTTTTGGGATACCTGACAAAGTCCTCGAAATTATTCGCCCTTTACAAGATAGCTGGACGTCTATTCATCCAAGAAAAATGCTCGCAACCTATGGAACTGAATCTTCCACCTGAATTGTCCTTGTTGGACACGCAATATTTGGTGCATTTGCACAAATCGGAAGTGACGATATTTGCCATGGTTTTACTCGACTGGGATGACGTCAAATGTCGGAATCGATACAGACGGAAATGCCTCAAACACAGTTCACCGCTGCTTACTTATCCCACATGCCGCTATAGGATAGATGTCTATTACAGGAATATGGAGGACGAGGATTCATCTTTCAAACTCATTACACAGATGCCTGCATACAAACAAGATTTGAAGGCGTCAAAACTTGCCGAATTGTACCGTAGATATAATATTACCGAAACCGGTCGTGAATGTTACCAGAGTTTCACGAGACTGGTGGAAAGCACTGGAAGGCATCCTATTATTTTACAAACAACGTTCATTCGATGGCCGCATAGGCGAATGTACCATGGCCGTCTATGTTGTAATGATCAAAATCATTCGTCTGCGCCAATTCACGGACCATTTATGATAATTCACGACCTCTACCAAGTGAGTGTCGATTCAGGCGTGGTTGAAACGAAAATGCACAATCGCGTTCGCATTCTGCATTTTTCAGATATCACCCGTCTTCCACTTCCAACGTGTACCTACACTACGACATTTTTGAACTGCATGAGACAGAGGTGTATGCTACACAAAAACCGTCTCGTTTTCATATCGGGGGAGGATACAGTGGAACATGTAGAATACATTTGGCCGTCCGTTCGTGAAGAAGAAAACGATGACGGAACGTTGTCCTATTGTGCAAAACTTGCAGCCTATCGATACACACAGGCTGTCCCGGATACTGTGAAAGAACTACTTTTAACAACAGCTTTTCATGGTAAATGCTTCGGTGACGCCGTCTGAAATAGACCAAATTGTATGTTGTCATATTACTAATAGCAATCATTGACTCATACCAAACAAACCGGGAATTGGACATTTACCCCATAGGATACATTCATCCTGAAATACATGCAATTCGTGCAATTTGGTCAGGTGTTGGGTAGACCCCCCCCCCAGAAGCCAAAAATAACATCATGTAAACATCCATCATGTTTTTCATAGGGATGAAAGTTGGGGCGATTTGGGTGGGAAAGTCCCGAATATTGTTCCGATTGTACACGTACTCCACCATGTTTATGTCAACAACAACCCTGGTTGGCTGTATGCAAATGAGATAAGGTTGATGCCCCAAACTCATGTGAGAAAAAAAATTCGCTAGCCGCCACTGTTATTTGTGAATGTTTGGAAACTTTTCAAAACTTCTTAGCCAGGGGGTCAGATATTGTGCACAAAAACCATTCATGACTGTGAAAAAAGGCCAGAAATTCTGGCGTAAACAATACAGTATTTTCAGATTTAAGACATCACTCCATGAATTACAATGTCCAGCCCAATGAGGGGGCGGATGGGGCCAATTTTAAAAGATCTAATGTCATTTAGTCCAGTTCAATCAATCAAAAGCTGTTAGGGCCATTGAGCTTTCATACATGACTTGGTTACCATATTCATAGTAATGAGAGGGCTGACCCAGTGCGGTGATGTCTTAAATCTGAAAATTAGTACTTTATATGCATGTGTAGTTTGTAAGCGTGTCCTACATACCGTGTTGTGCTTGAACACGGAATAGAAAAAGGTACCGGATCCACATTTTCAAAGTGCTCTTTATGAGGGGGTCCCGGAAAAGAGTCTTTGTACGCTTTTGAAAATGTTAATAACGACCCTTCTGAACAAACAGGATACGGTCAGTAAGACATTTTGACAATGAACTGTAATGCACTCGGTAATAACAACGGGGCGCCACTAGGCCTAGTCTTATCATTCGTGTGGTGGATTTTGTCTCAAAAACCTGCCAAATATTGATTTGAAAAAGTGCTAGAAATTGGTACAATTACAAATTTTATGCACAATGTCCAACCGAATTCGCATTGCTCAAATACAGTAAGGGCCCGATTTTACCGATGGTTGCTTGAATATTCTATATCCAGATCAATGGGCCTAAAACGAAGCCCTGTTTGTGTTTACAGTAACAAGTGAAGTATATGCCTATCGGAAAATGAGCACTCCATTTAGCATTGTTATGCACAGCGGTATGTCTGTACCAGCTAATCAGGTCCTCATTGTATTTTGGAGTTTGTAAACTGACCTTATTATAGGTCATCAGCATCTCGCATAACAAAACCATACGTCAAGAGTTTAACCAACGTTTGTTGATTCTCCAAAGATATTAGGCTTGACTTTAGTAAAAATACGTCTTCGTCCAAATGTAATGATTTATATATAGAGCTATGTGTATCAAATTTCGGAATGAGAAAACCTGTATTCTTTCTCATTTTTGACATAAGCATATTCATGGAATCGCATAATAAGTCGAAACAGATTTCCTGACATTTTTTGAAATCGGAAAACTCACGGTCCATTGAACCCGCAACGTACGTACGTTTTCCTTTCATTTTTTTGATATTATTTTCTAATGAAATGTACATTCTAAAGTATATTGTAAAATGATCGATAAGGCCATCAGGTGGATCTTTTAACGCAAATAAAATCAAATAAAAACCAGGAAAAATGTCCATTATACTCAAATTTTCACACACGTGGGCCTGATGTAACGTATCTTTAAAATTGGTAACTGTTTTAGACAACAAGAGCAACGTGGCTATTCCAAGCGAAATAGCCAAATACGCATTTTTATCTCCTTTGTGAATGAGCTGTAAACAGTCCTTGTACCGCGATTCACCCAAAGACGATATTGGGAGATGCTGCATGATGTGTTCAATGGGATATGCCCCCGCAAAAGTTGATAAATTTTTTTTTGCTTTCGATGTCGGCATGAGATGATCACAAGCCCCTAGGTTTTGTAAAGAATTATATACCAGTTCCATATTGGGTACATAACAGGTTTTCATTTTTGATACATCTTTGTGAGAAAATAATTCAAGCATGTAACATACGTATAAAAATTCAGGCTTATTGAATTTGTTGTACAAAAGGTCTCTCAACGTATTGTAAAATAAATTCACGAAGGATTTCCTACAGACTAATTTCTGTTTATATAAGAATTGATCAGGGTTTTTAATGGTAATTTTTCGATAATATTTACTTAACTCGCTTGATTGCACCTTAACATCCGTCTTAATATCTGATATTTTAACAAAGGAATCCTCTGTAGAATGCCTCAACTTGAAGAGTAAAAAATTAAAAATTTCTGGGTCGTAAACATATTGAGAACTAAATTCTTCATAGTCTCCCGCCCATTTGGGAATGCATTCGCATGAGACGCGATCTGATGCGTTCCGATCACTTTCCGTTTTTTTTTCCTCTTTCATTTGCAATTTTTCTTGGTCTTTCTTGTTGGTTTCACATTTCTGTTGGCCTGGCGATGGTATCTTATTTCTTTCTAAAATATGTAATATTTGGTTAATCCTAGGCTCCTGCAATGATTTGCAAAAACACCGGTACCTATTTACCTTCATTTTTAAATCGAATATATAGTGTATGAGTTTCATTTTCGTGTAGTTTTCGAGCGAAAATTCCCATTGGCTGTCAGTCATATCTCTCATACATACAAAACAATCGAACTAAGACATTTAAATAATGAAAGGGCTTCCATATTACTGCACCCGCTCCCAAATACCGTCCTGGGATGGGAAATTAGAGTAGGTGGTAGATTATCATATGAGCCGAGCTTAGTACGGTCGGTAGGCTCTATACTACTAAATCTATAGAGTCCCAAGGAAATCATGGCCACTTTATATGTTGCCACTTTGAAACTTTGCCTGACCTTTCACTACGATTCTATACACAAAATGACCAATTCTCAGTCCAAACATTTTGCCGAGAAGGTGAATTTTTGTCAGGAATTTGTGTCCATGTGAAACTCACGGAAATTAACGGAGCTTGCCGAACCTTTCAATCAGCGTCACAATGCCAAGAGATGACCCAGATTCATGGTAGGCCTGTGTTGACATCAATCCTACAGTGTAGACCTGTTTATCAGCTAGACTGGAAACCCGTCCTAACTCATTTACGTTATGAAATTAGCAAATGTTAGCAAATTCAAAAGCGACACCATCGGTAGGACCAGGTACTAGTCTATTTATCAGCCTGTGGTAGGTCACTGACACAGCATGATACTGCAACCTTGGAGGAATTATCTGAGACTGTCTTCTTTCTGAAGAGGGTGGGCCTACAATAGCGCACTCCGCGCTCATAAGATCATCCCTGTAGCTTATCTGTCGTCCAAGTTCACAGTTATTGCGTGATGGAAATAAGCGGCCTCTCTGTGATTGCGCGGGCCCGCCGAAAGTCGGCAAAATCACTCCTTATTCCCGTCCTTATTCCCGCTTTTTAGGAATGCACATGGGGTAATGTTGAGCCAGGGAGTGCCCCCCCCCCCGGGCCCACGGGTAAATATACTAGTAGTATAGAAATTGCTGCCAAGTGAATAGGCTCTATGCAGCAGCAATTGGCATGTCATAACTTCGCGGTGCTTACAACGAGGCCTATTCAGAAACGGATCGTTGTCTGGACGTAGGACCCAGTGTGTTGGGAAGAGCACAGTGCTCTCACCGCACACTGTTTGTTCGAAAACACGTCCCCGAATTAAAAGTTAAAATTATCGACCAAAAATTCTAGCAAACTTTTTTATGGATGAGAATTATGGCCATCACGAATCATGTTCTCCTTTTCATTATTGAGCGCGTAACATCTTCGGTGTTGCCGACGATTACTGACTAAGTCTCCATCGGCCATCTTGAAGTAGACCTACAAGATTTATAGGCCTACGCATTGGTAACGCAAGTTGTCTGATCATAGATAGATGTTGGTCATGCCTCAAAAAAATCACACCCTGCGCCATAAACGTTCATCATATAGGAATCGAGTAGTAGCATTATTTACCGCTAAAGTGACATTGTTATGACTTATTGAAGTCAAAACAGTGGGAAAATGATAGTATATAATGTAATATGTGTGTTTGTGTTTTGGTAACGTGCTGTATACGGCAAACGCACAGTAAAAACATCTCGCGAGACACTCATTACGTCTGCGTCGCTGTAGGGGACACCCTAATTCAAGATCCAAGATCCAAGACCCAATAATTCAAGATCCAAGATCCACCCAAATGTTGTTTCAAAACAAAGCGAACTCCGAACTCTGATGGAGTAGGCCTAGTTGTGCCGATGGTAGATCTATCGACCCCAAAGGCCCTACTGTTTATTTTAACTGTCAAGAAGTGGCACACTTCTCCAGGGGAGTGTCATAAATGTTAATTACTGCTGCCAAGAGAGTAGACAAGGTCGCAGGCCTGATCATATATGTATGAAACAACACAGTGCACAGAGGAGAGTTCATAGGAGGGGTGACATTAGATGACAGTTAATCTCAGTCCGGTCCTATTGTTCAGCGACGGATTAAAATGAGACAGTGACCATTCGGATATGACCTGACAATAGCGCGCTATTTTCACAACTCCATCCACCAACTTATTGGATCAGACACTGTGCCTTTAATGCTACAGCCATATCGAGAATGGGGGCACTCGCAAGTGGTGGTATGGCATTGTTTGTAAATCATTTAAATTTCTTGTGTCGCAAAAAATGCACTAATCGGCAAATGAATGAGAATGAATGTTCACACTTGAAATAAATTCCTTATCTTAACTTCTAGGGGCATATCTAGGAAGAGTTAATAGGCCTACTATACTATACCAAAATTGTGGGGCTTGGATCTTGAATTATTGGGTCTTGGATCTTGGATCTCGGATCTTGGATCTTGAATTAGGGTGTCCCTCGCTGTAGTCAGTGTCAATCAGCAGAGCGCCGCGAGGTTTTGACATGCTAATGGGAGCAGTCAGCCGTGCATATTGCCAACAGATGGCAGCAAAGTCTTAGCGGACCAATGTACAGGAAAATCTACGTGATTGCTGCTCGATCGATAATGACTGGGCCCGCCAGATGCATTGAATTGGACCTTAGTAACGCCTAGTGGTCAACTCGCTGACAGCTCCTATTGCTGTTGCATACCAATAGGGCCCATTCGAATTCGGGGCAATTTCTGTACTGTACCGACCGTACTAAGCTCGGCCCACATGACAATCTACCACCTCCTCTAATTTCCTACTCAGGACGGTAGTGAGGAGCGGGTGCAGTATCATAAAAAACGCGGAGATCACGCTAGATGTTCAAACCTTCCGGCTGATTGACCTTTGGAATCGCGCACCTTCAAAATAATGGGATAAAAACTTATTCCTCAAAGCGGCTGCACCTCATAGGAACAACCGAGAGATATGGCTTCAACATCAACTTCAGGTGTCCGTTGTCAATCCAACAGGAAACGAAAAGCGACTCACATATTATCTGATCCGAAACGACCTACTTTGAGAAGCAAACTAGCTGTTGACGATAGTTTTGTTAGTCTTGGTTACCACTCATTGCAAAACCGGATATCCCATCGCAAAGAGCCATGTGAAAAACAATTATTTCCCCTCCACGTCAAAAATTTGGGAAGGGATCGAGTTTTTAGCATCAAGGAAGAGCGTGATGAAATCCAGTTTCACCTCCATCATGTTATTTCATCGGACAGTGACGATTCTAGAAATACAGAAGGAGTCGCACTAAACAAACAACAGATGGCAAAACTATACACAATGTTGGGGGTAATCAAGAAAGCCCTCGAAATAACACCACCAACTGATAACCAGGAAATGTTTGCGTTTCATCTAGGAGGGGATTATTACATCACTCTTACAACATTGAAGGGGACAATCTTCATAGATATCAGAAGATACAAGTGGCGAAAGGACAAGAAGGAACGCATATCTACGCGGGACGGAATAAATATGACGATGCAGGAATGGCATGAGCTTGAAGATCAATTCAGTGTTGTCAACAAACTCATTCCTGATCTAGAAACCCCGTGTTATTTGCAAGAAGACCATCAAAATCAAATGGGTTTTTTGTCATGCGCCAAATGTAATCCAGATTCCTACACGGACTATATATAGCCCTACTGACGCATTTTTCACACGCAAATGGTTGTGTCATGAACTCAAACATATGCAATAATATCATAGGCCTAGGCCTAAACACAGTCGGGTATGGGTTTTCAATTTCAGTTATTCAGCGCTGCTTATGCAATGGGCATGGCACTGTGTAGACTCGTTCCACGGTTTTTTGTCTGCTACCAAGGTTTCACTGTTTCCAAGGTTTATCACTTACCGACCCCCACCTCTGCGAAATACACATCAATTCCCCACCTATACCTCAGGGAAGATAATGTTCCTAACCCTACATACCATTTCCCAGCACTAGGCCCTAACCCCAACACTGATCATCAACCCTTGGAATTGGCCCTTGCCTCTATCCTAAATCTAGTCACCACTAACCATCCTACCTCTGTAACCGGGGGTGGGGGGTGG
Source organism: Notospermus geniculatus (assembly GCA_002633025.1). Taxonomy (NCBI): domain Eukaryota; kingdom Metazoa; phylum Nemertea; class Pilidiophora; order Heteronemertea; family Lineidae; genus Notospermus; species Notospermus geniculatus. The sequence goes on from NMRB01000616.1 coordinate 106,957, forward strand.
GGGTGGGGGTGGGGGTTAGACACCCGTCATGTGTGTATTATGCACGGGGAAAGAGTGGTCATCAGAGTTAGGACATTTAAATGAGTAGGATATTCCAGAGGGTAGGTATGTGAGGGTAAGTTTGGAAATGACTGTTTAATTTTGCTTAAATTGCCACGAAAGAAGAAATGACATCACTTAACATAAAACATGCCGGATATAAACTATATGGTAAGAGAAAAAGAAAACTTGCAGAAATGCACATCTTCATGTAGTGGAGGATACGTATACTGTGTGCCATCAGAACATTTCGAAAACTTTTATAATGTCTCTAATTTACTTGTACAAAAAGCGCAGGGATATGACATTACATTGTTATCATGTCTACGAAATTTTACTTTAGATAATGCCGTTCCCTTGAATGGCATAATGTCAGCAAATAACGCTGAGTATGACGACGAATTTTCAGATGATGAAATAAAAATTTCTCAGCTCCTGCCGTATTGCTACGTCTTTTGGGGAAGTGATGCATTCGAACCATCCTATACCTGCAAAGATTTAATAGGGTGCATCGAGAAGGTGGCAAATTGTAATGCAGGACATAAGTCTGAATTTTACGATTTCTCCTACCCAGGTATTAATTTTCAATCCCCAGAGGAAGATAAAAAATTAAGTCGAAAGTTATTGTCTCTATTTTGCATTGAAGAAGAAACCCAAAATAAATACGTATTATATTTTGCTGGGAGAGAAATCGCTTTGAAGTGGTTATTAAATGAAGAATTGTACATTGATTCGTCATCGATTGTGAATGTTGAATTATTTGACACTTCTGTTAAAAGAATATCTTTGATGCCACAAATCAGCCGGGAAGATACGCACCCGATACATTTTTCTCACGGGAGCCTGAAGAAAGCGGTTTTCCAGTCGACTTTAGGCATTGCAAGGATGTATAACACGTTTCCAATGCCGAGGTTGATTGACATTATTAAAAATCAGCACAATTGCGATTGGAAACGCAAAATTACATATGATGAAAACCCGAAGGAGATCTGTAAGGAACTCGCATTAAAATCTCGCTATTCATATTACAACAGGGCTTTAGAATTAGAACATCCCATGTTTGACGTGCGTAATTGGCCTTTATTGTCAAGAAATTTTGAAGATGAACAAAATAGAAATGAAATATTCGACCAAGTTGAAAAACAGTTGGCTGGACTAGCTGTTCATTTCTTAATCCACCCATCTAGTGTCTTATTCATCAATGCCGTTGAATATAAAAATGAAAGTGACAAAGCAGAAAGACTGTGCAATTTCATCGATTACAATCGATACCACAACCAACCGTATATTGATCAGCTTTTTATGATCGGAGGTTATTGTCCCCCTATCATAGCATATCTACTTAGGATTCTCAAAATATCATCGAACATTAATTTGACATTGTCGGATTACATATCAGGTCAAGATAGCAGCGGCATTAATATAAACATACGTCGTTCCTTCCATCCCCGTTTTGACAGGTGTAATTGCACAGATATTGAATGGGACTACAATTGCCCAATTATCCTAACAAATATGATAAAAGGAAATATGAAGGGAAGTTCTTTTGGATCTTATGAAGAACGAAGTCGCTATGGGAATACAGTTTTAATCCCTGGTTATATATCTCCTGCTTCATTCATGAATATTCTTGGGAATTTTGGTCCAAATTATACAGAGCAAAGTGCACAAACTGCAGATCACTCAGAAATCAAACCTGGTGGCATGACATTCAAAGCGTGCTTGGATAAGATATTTCATGAATGTAAGGATAAATTCGATCAACGATTTTCTCTTAATGAAAATCGGCTTTTCACTGAGAATATGTTTTGCTCATGGCCTACCTCTTTGCTGAAACCGCCTAAACGAGGAAATTCGTTCTTCGAAATACAACACGACAAAGATAAGGATGACAGGTTCGATAGATTGTTTGAAGACCTCTTTTTCATTTTTAAAACATGCGTAAATCAAATGAAATACTTCTCGGGAAAGATATCGGTCCCTTCAGCCGACAAACGATATCAAACCCCACTCTACAATCTTNAATCTACATTTACGGAGGTTCTTCATGGTGAATTCCCGAATGTTCGAAATGTCCCAACTCATGCGAGACACCAAATCAATTTTGGACAACAACCTTGATGTCAAAAGGTCATTTTTAAGTCTTAAAAAATTGCGCCTGGATGAACATATTTATCAGGGGGGTGTTAGAAAGATAAATCCCATCATTTTTAAATCACGTGCCACTTTTCCATGCAACGAGAATTCTTATATGTGTCAAAAAGATACAGAGCACTTAGCAACAATTGCCGAGACAATAGCTACGGCCGTGGACAATGATAACATAGAGGAAACAGTAGCTTTTTTAGAAGAAATGGAGAAGTCCCTTTATAAGGATGACGAAAGTATTCCCGTCATTTTCATGAGAAGGGGTAGCGATGTTTTAACACGTGCATTGCGCCGTTGTTTTAGGCAGCAAAACACCTGGGATGAATTCCTATGGAACCTGGAATTTAAAACCAAAGGTAAGATGGCATTTTCAATAATGAGAATTTTCAGAAATTTAATAACACGAGCAAATATACAGAAGTTGGGCCCAGCAAATGGCATAAATTCCTTTATCGAACAGTTAGCTGTAGGTTTTTTACACTCTAAATTGAAGTTTCTACAAACACAAGTACTAAAGCCACTATGCGCATACACCGTAGTTGCTGATTCATCAATACAAGGCCAACCTAAAAGACCTTCATTACGACCTATTTTCAATTCGAATATACTCACGAAGACCTTCCCATTCGCTTGCATTAAGTCTGAATTTCTTGCCTATGCCACAAAGGGCAAGAAGAATCTTCAACAGCTCAATACAACTGATGTTTTTTTCCGTCAACAGATGACAAGTATGCCAACCGAGTTATTCAATAATTATGTCTCTAGATTTGAAGGCATTGCGAAAAATTGTCTAAATATAATAACAGTCCCAACTTTGGGAAACATGTTTACAAATGACTCTAATATCACAACCACAAACCAAGATGACATTCTCACACGATTTCATAATATTTTAAAAAAGAACTTGCCGTCTGGCGACATATACGATGTTACAGATATTTTAAATGATAGTCAATTATTTGTGAAACTATGCTCTATGTTCACAAAATACCTGAAACATGATCCTTTCTTGAAAACTACAGATTTGACGATGGCACAGGTATTTACTTACACATACAATACGGTTACTTTGTTTTTTGACAAGGAGGATGACACCCTCTTAGCTCAATATAACACACCTGATGTGATCGACATGGAAAATCCTGATATTTTTACGCATTTTGTCAAGCGCATTTCCGAGCAACTCATAGGTAGCGATGAAGGCAAAGGAAGTTCTTTGAAACGATCATCAGATCACTGTGTTGAGGGTATTGTAAGACAAGTGACAAATGACCAAAATGCATCAAAAAGGATTAGATTTGGTGCTATAATTGGCAATGGGGATCTGATGGAATAGTTTGGACATTCAATGCGATAGGTACATTATAAACCTCTCTCCTGGTGCAATTTCGTCTGGATTTGAATGTGAATATGCGCTTATGTCTTTTTGAATAATTCTGCCAACAATTACAGGCGATAATGAGAATTTTATATCTAAGAGTTCATGGAAAAAGTTTAAATAGTTGAAATAGTCCTCATCTTTGTCGTCACTATCAATTGTAGAGCTGTATTTTATCCTGTTCAAATAAGTCTTGTGCACATCATCGGTTATCAAGGATTCGATATCTTCTTTGTTAAACTTGGCAACGTATGTGATTAAATTTTGAAACATGGAAATGAATTGGTCCATTTCAAATTGGTCTAAATCAACGCCTGGTAGATTGTAATACTCTTTAATAAATACAGAATCTGGTAGCGCCGCCTTATTCATTTTGCGCATAATACCTGTTAAGAAGATAGCCTTTAACACTTGGAGGTAGCGAGGTACTGTTACGGTTTGTGGAAATGTGAATACCTTCTCATTCCCATCAAACTTCACCGTTCGTCGACAGAAGTCTTTAATCGGATCAACATAATGTTCATAAGATTCCTTGGTTTTCTGTTCCGTATCAATTGGTGGAAGTAAAGTTACGCAGTCGTTCAACATTAAAGGTCGGTCTCCTGTATTCAAAACCGTGACTTTCTGCCCAGGTGGAGCTCTACAAATGAAGGGTTGTTGATTTAAATTGATACTTAAAATTGGCAGATAATGCTCCATGTTAATATGTCTAACTTTATCTGAGAATGTTAAAGGCACGCCTTCAACCACATCTGGAATACCCATGACCTGATGACTGCTAAAACAACCCATTGTTAAATCGGTTAATTTAGTGTCATATCTAGAATTGAAAGGAAACATTTTAAGAGGTCCTTGAAATATAGTAAGCGGTTGGTCTTACATTCTTTAAATATTATAGGAAAGTACCAATCGGCGGTCAGGTACGTACGTCACTGCTGACATCACCGTGTAATAACATCATAGTTACGGCAACAGTACAGTCGGACGAAATCCACATCACATCGTGGAGATTGCATTATTTGAGTGTTTTTATTCATTGGCGGGGTGTGAATGGGTGGAAACTGTTTGGGCCAGTTGCCCGTTGATAGTAGGACTTGTCGATGATAACAGAAGCCATTTCGTCTTTTTTTGCCATCTCATAATGTAACTTTGAGATGGCCCCTAAAGCAGGCTACCTGATCGAAGGACAATCTGTGCATACGTTATGCCAAGATTTGACCAGGTCGCAGTTAGCGAAAACTAGACTAATTACAAGCCTGATGGCGACTGGGTTCACGAGGTAACCTCAGGGGTGGCACTTGGCATCGTCATTCCCCAGGCTTCAACTACCGTGTATTTTTTCTCAAAATGTCCCTGAAACATCGAGGTCACTGTTTCGAGTGTCACAGCGGCCACCTGTGTTGAACTGTGCCATTCGTCCTGCACCACCATTGTTATTATCATTTTGTCTAAGTTGTTGCATCGAATGGGGGGTGTGGCTGATGGTATGCCCACAAAATGATGGCCAACCGAACTCGATTAAGTCTACATGATAACTGAGTTTATTGCAAAGCAGTAACCTTGAAAATTAAGCACGTCATCAACACAGAACATGTGATCTCGTATTTGATACTCTGACCCAGAGGCCCTGGGAGACCACCAACAGTAACCGGTGCACAGTAACGTGAGAATCTTCGACACATTTTATTATAGTGAATACAGGGGTTCTAGCGTCCAATGGAATTATCTAGTAATTCACATTTTTGGAAAAAATGAGGGAAGGCCAAATTCGTATTCGGTAGGTATTTTTTCATCATAATAGACAGTTTTTGTTTACAAAATGTCCGCCAAAGCCTCAGATTGAGCGAGGCAAATCATAGTAAGTGCACCACTCGGTCATTGCTTCCCAAAGTAAAACCTAGTAAGAACACACTTGCCTGCTTTGTGTAGTGATGTGAACCTGTGACTTGCTATGTTTTTCCTCTGTACCTCAGGTGAGTCACTGAAGAGTGTTAGAGTGTTCAGGAAGTTCGAAATGGTTTCAATTTTCAAATTGCCAGTTCTGAACAATTAAAAATGAGGTGGTCGATTGCCTCCGCAGCTGCTCCACACAGAAGGCAGGTAGCATCCTCCACCAGATTGAATTGTCCTGAATACGCTAGTGTCCTATTAATTAGGCACCAAGTCGTATGTTAATAAATCTTGTGAGATACGACGCAATTGGGCGTTGTGCATGGCCGTCACGGCAATCGGGCTGAACGTTCCGTATTTATCGACAACACGATGGCGTCTCCTTCCTAGTGCACCGCTCGTTGATTTCTTTCTTAACATGTAAGTGAGCATAACGAAATAGTGCAAACACACTGACTTCACGCACTCCATGCTTCAAATGAATGTTAACCGTTTTTGTCGAAGCTATAAATACAAAAAAACCTGACTCAGTGTAGTATAGTACTGAACTGTTGTAAATAGAAATCACCCGCGGTATTCTACCTTCCACATCCATTGGATGGTGGTGACCACCGAATGGCATGTGACCACTAAACGATGGGCCTAAGGGCTTGAGGGGCGTTGGACGTAGTTGTTTCTCACACTTACAGTAGGCCTTGGCGTTGAAAAATACATCTCCGGGGTTTGAGAGATATATTCGATAAGAGGACAGTTATCGAATATATAGTTAGGCCTGATTGTGAGAACAAAATCTTCAACACAAGAATGCAGAAATCGTTGTGTTATTGAACGCATTTCAACGCTCTGAATCAGTGTTCTCCACATGGCTTTTTGTAAGGGTGGTCCACCCTACTTTGGGATGTTACCACCTTACCTTAGAAGTTACCACCGTATCCTGCAGTCTAATTATGTAATGGGTTTCTATTATATCCCCCTACCTTAAATTGGTGACTATCCTCTTAATAAATCGTGTGGAGAACACTACCGAACATGTATACGGTGCATATTGTTGTCCAAATTACACATTATAACGTATGGATGATATTCAAGCCACGCCCCACTCTGCATAAATTTGCACCGCATGATTTGAATCCATGAATAAAGTGCTAACCATGTATGATTGACGTCTGACCTGCCCCTTTGTGTTATGTTTACATCATGATTCGTAAGCAATGCCTGGAAAACCGATGCCGAACGAATAGGCACCTACCGCACTCATCGAACGTGCGTTTTGGATAACTAGGCCCATCGATTAACTTTTATCTTGAAATGTTGCCCGACAGGTGACAAAACCTTGCGTTTCAATGAAATCAATGAAATCTTTGATGAGACTAGTATATTTACCTGTGACATGGCTTGACGAATAAGGGTGGTAGAAAAAAATTGGTCGATTATCAATGAAAGTAGGTACCAGTAAGTGGAAAAATTTCCCAGGAAGAAGAATCCACCCGTAGAAAAGCCACTTTGGGGGTGAAGTATAGGGAAATATCGCCTTTTTGGTGAAGTATTTTTATAGAGAAGTCATTCCTCAAGGCACCTGTGCTCCTGGTGATTTGTGTGATGTTGACTGGGCGAAAGATTAACTGACATTATCTCCACCGAGTGCGCTCGGCCTACCTTCTAGAGAAAGCAGACAGTTTCAGTGTCATGGTTTGCCAGTGACCTATACCACAGGTTGATAAACAGATAGGCCTATACTATAATCTATGATCTATAATCTATAATCTATACTATGATCATTTTGTGAATAGAATTGGAGTGAAAGGTTAGGCAAAGTTTCACAGTGGCAACGTCTATGGTGGCCGTGATTTCCTTGGAATTCTATTTATTTACTAGTATAGATAATGAGGATGATGATGAGAAATCCGACTTTGTTGACATTGCTGAGCATGGTATCGTAATGGACCAAGTGAATGACATCACAATGAGAACAGAGTGACTGTATCTGTCATTGCATTTTCTAAAGATTATTTTCATCACTCAGCATTAGTCAATATTGTGCTTGACTGAATTGAATCAAAGTGGTGACAAAAACTGAATCCTACATCGTGAGGCCCTGAAAAACCTTCGATCTGGTTATCCAAACAAGGAATATTAGTTCTACATCAACCTCTCAATCACTTGACATCTGTCTTTATTTTCTCCATCATACCTATCTTCAGAGAAGGACCTTTGCACAAACCCCTGACAACCCTGCTGTCATTTTTTGACAGATGGTCAAATTATCGGAGTGTGTCACTGGTCGCGTGATTATGTCATTAATTATTAAGGTATGACATTCGGAGGCTGTAGATGTGTAGCCATCTTCGACTACCTGAGGGTAAATTTACATTCGGATGTTACATGCGCTTGTACCGTCAGTGACACAGCTGTGCCGAATCTTTGCCATGAGGTATGACCCCCGTGGTTGTTTATTTCTCGAGTTAGACCTGACGGTAACCTTTATTGTCAGAGAAACCCTCCCCACACTTATTGACGCGCAAATGGAACCTTTGTTTAAATTGGGGATCGCCTGTTGCACTGTCCACCTGTCCATCTATTTTCGTTCAGATGGTGAAGTCATAAATTAAAGTTACCTCTAATATGCACAATCGGTAATCAGGTTGATGTAATCCTAACTGTCCCGGACCGCCTCATTATCCACAGAAATATGTCAAGAAACATTGGTATGATAATACCTGCATTCGGTAGTCAATGGGGGTGAAACGTGATCACAAAAGGTCCGTATGTTTAGCATAAAAGTTAAAATCAAATGACCTAAATAAAATGGACAATTTTCCTGCTGTTTACCGCCAAGTGCCCGGTGTAGTAGAATGTCATGTACCCCGATATGAGATGTTCCCCATCAAAAGATTCTGACGGAATAAGCGGCAGCTACACCCTGTTGTTGCTTCTGTGCTTTTTTGTTTCTTTTCAATGTCTTCTTCCGCTGTTAATTTGTATTATTAACCTGTAAAGGGGCCAATAATGAATCGGCTTCGGCCCCTCGTAGCTCTATTGTAAATACTTTATGTAATAAATACAATACAATACAATAGGCCGGACACTAACAGACAGGAAATTCTGTCACGAGATGTCCCCTGAACAAAAGAAGCAGACATCTGGTAACGGGTTCATCAGGAATGTGCTAGGTGTCAGCAGAGCTAACAAATCCCTTCAAACTTTTAGTGGAAAGGAGCCCCCAATCTATAATTGCACATCCAGGCATGTCACTCGGGGTGTGTGGGTTGGCACGCTGTAGCTCAAATAAGTCACAAATGGGGTCATAAATATACACAAGGTATTGTCCCGACCTACTGTCAACCTGCGGTGAAGATTGGAATGACAGTTGGAGATAATATTTAACTATCGCGTAACTATATCATGTGATTTCGAATAACGAAAATGATACCAGACCAATATAAATGTGGTTTAGAGCTGCTCAAAATAGATACATACACGCCAGAGATGTTGAATATTTATAAACTGTATTATTTGCATAACGATGAAGAAATTGGATCTGAAACGGGGATTGTTTTGAATGAAAATTGTCCCTCTGGTAGCAACAAAGACTATTTGTTTAACATGACGGTTTTAGACAGATTTCCTGGTCAGGACATTGCTTGTTCTGTGTGTGAGCAAATCGCCTCCACCCTCACAACAAGAAGTCAACAAATCTTTTACGAACTATTGTGTATACAAGCTAAGGCTTATCCGTTAACACATAACGGCATAATGCTGATAACTTGCAAATTTATTTCATTATTAATAGACATACACACTGACGAAGTTTTAGATCATTTCATAAAAAACATACCAGTATGTCATGTATTTTATCATTTTTTCATCAATCAGTGCTTCTTGGAGGAATCCCGCACTCATCTACATAAAGTATGGGTGAGCAAAATTGTTCAAACTTTGCGTGGTATATTCCAGACCTCTACTAATCACTGTAGTTCCAGTAAAAATACCAATACGTTTTGGCAGCTTTTAGCAGTGGATAAAATTATTCCAAATGTACTCCTAAATGACATTCACGATTTAACCGATGACAAACACAGTTCGGACGACGCCCGAACACACGAATACGCACATAAAACATGCAACAATGACTTACTGGATATTTGGATTCAGAATGGTTTTTTTTCAAAAACTTTTATATCTCCAAGCACTTAGGTATCGAAAATATACTTTGTTAACTCTTGTTTCAAAGGAATTTTGTTTTCATGTTTGTCAGCTGCACATTTAAGGATAGTTTGCTCTTCGATTATTTTTTCTTCCGACTTCGTATCTAAATTAGCATCATTGGACGTATTTTTGTCTTTTTGCATTATTTGTGAAATTTTTGAATTCATTTCTGCTAATAGTTCGTTTTTTAAATTCTTTTTTAATGATGTCAGTTCGTCGTATTCTATTGTTTTCATTACGGGTGTGTCAACAGTGCCAAACGACTTTGCAATTTTGGGACGTTTTCGCCGAGTGGGATATTCATCATCATCATCACTGTCGATGTCATGTGATCGTTTATGCGAGTGACATAAGTCACAATTTCCCTTGGGCTTTTCTCTTTTGTAATTGATGTTCATATTGTCACGATTCGGATTGTTTATTAATTTCACAAGATCCGAAATATTGATTAAGACTTGATTTTCTCCCATTGACTTGTTGCTAAGTGGCCTATTCATATATTTGGGGTATGATGCATAAATAAATTCCGTATTTAATCCCATTAGCTCACAGTCATTAAATAGTTTGCCGAATCGGTTGGTAATCTGACGAGACGAAATCACATCATTCCAAATTTTTTCGATGAAATTGCTGCCTAATCCTTTCTCCGAGTCAGTCACTGATGCATTGTTTCTGCTGATATTTTCGATTTCATTACGATTGCATGTAATGTTAAACATATGTAATATTTGTAAGGGGTTAATGCGGTTATATAATACAACAGTACCATCTCTTTTCCCGAGACCAACCAGGCTGACATGCTTGATAAAGTCACCTGTATTAAAATTTGCATCAGATCCAAGAGAAAATTCTGGGAATATAAGCTGGAAATATTTCTCTATGGATGCATCACAACCCCCTTCAAAATCGTAGGCAAGGCACAAACGTTGGAAAGTTTCTAACAAAGTTCTATTGGTGATCTTTGCAATGCAAAATAATCCTATATCTTTCACGTACTTGAAAAATATACACTGACCAATAATTAAATTTTCATTATGATGGATGTTCAAATTGATCGACGTATCATTATTATATCTATGTTCCAGTTTGTATAAATTTGTTTCAGACAAATGAATATCCCAGCTACGCGAACGTTTAAGCCCTTTCCTCTGCAAAAATTGATCCAAAATATATATGTAGCCACCCGCATACATTGTCACTATGTGAGAGGATATTTTCTTTCTGTATGTTGTAGTAAACTGTTAAATAAATTTTTGATGTAACTGATGGACAGAGTCTGGCAGCAGCGATTCAATGGTACAGAATAAACTCATTCATTATCTGATACACCATACTTTGTCAACCCATGACCTCCGATCCATACAACCTCTACATGACCACCTTCTACCCCTCAAAAACATATCAACCTCTGAATTTATGACATCTGCGACACCGCCACTGTCTCATGTAACATCCCTAATATCATGTCTACCTCCCACCTCCGTCCAGTCCGTGAATGGAGGCTGTAGATCTTGGTTATCAGAAACAGTACACCCATTCTGTTATCATCATCATAACTTGATCAGAAGCTAAAGTTATTGACCGATAAAGTGATGGGCCTAACTTTAGGACTTGGTACTTTCCAGTAAGAAGTCAGCCCAGAGTACTCATGACTAGGCCTTATGTAAACACCCCCCCCCCTCACGTCTCTGGACAAGTACATAACATTCGCTGCCTTTTTAGGCCGCCTTTTCCCTTCTTTCACTTACCTGCTGTGCGGTTTGCATGACCAAGGGTAGCGTACTGTGCATGCTCAGAAGCTGGGGGTGGAAATCCGAAGTGCCATTTTCGTGGTAGAGAAAATGATCGGAAGTCAACTTTTGTTGGCTGGTTCAGGGCCATTCTATTTCGAAAAAATATTTAACATCGGATAATGCACTCTCCTCAGTTAAAATATGGATTTATTGTTCACATCCATTTATTGTCACAAAATCCAAGAAAAACACATTAGACAATGTTTGCAAAAAATGATATTTCCCTCATCTGTGAGCAATTACACTGTAATACATCCTACCCGTTTTTCATCACAGTTAATAGATATACTGTGTGGTCATGGTTTCTCCTGTCCGGGTAAACTTGTCTATGAAGACTTTAAAAGGAGCATGTCAGTTTTGAATATTCTGTACCAACACATACTAAACGTGATATTGTATAATCTAACACCAAAGATTCTATACGATGATTGGAAAGAATACTTTACACACGCCAAAGGTGCACTTGGTTCAAGTGAAATTACAGATGAGCTTATTTTGTTCGATTTATGGGAAAAACAAATGATTCTTACTTTGAGAAATATGGTTTTCGAAGGGTGCAATGAAAATGTCGGAATACTCCAACGTTTGTTCGAAAGGTCATTAGATTGGTTCATGGTAATTGGCACGGTGCCGTATTCAAAATCAACAGGTATTCAAAATGATAAGAGATATTGTGAAACAGGTGGCTCTTTGAAAGATATACTTGCACATTTACGGCAATTTATTAACGTCCAAAAATTAGACTTGGATAGCATACCCACTTTCGGTGATGCCGTGATTGTCTTTGACATGGAAAGAGGAAATTTCTGTGGTAGGTCATTGAAAACAAACCTCCAACTTGATTTTTTCTCTTTCAAAGAATGTCAAGTCGTATTAACTCCAAAAGATGCCGGGAATATTTTTAAAAATGATGAAGCTACGATGGAAACTACATGTACGGTGTATTCACCTCTTCAACATGTGTATCGTTGGGAAAAAATCGTTCTGGAGAAAAGAAATCTGCATTTACGAACCGTCCGAGCAAACTGTATCCCGACAAAAATTATCATAAACACTAAGCATCCCAAACATAGTTCAGGTAAAAATGTTTCTGATCGTAATGAAGATGACGGGGTCAAACGTGAACTAAAGAATTTCATCAAGGAAAATAATCTTCGATATAGTGATAAGGAACTACAGTGCTTCTTAGATATACGGAAATCTACATTGCAAGGTCAACCGGACCATTTGAAAATGTTACGGAAGTTTTTAGGCGAAGCCGACGATATCACAAACTACTTTCAACGTCAAAGTCATTCTTCCTCATTGGGCGGAGAACACGAAACCACAGCCGATACGTCAAGAAAAATCTCGTCGTCTTTGCTCCAAAGATATAAATATAATATAAGTATTAATCAGGAACAAAAAATGCAAGACAGATTAAATCAATACTCACTCCTAACACAAAGTTGCATTCAAAATCAGCGCAAAGAACTAGTCGAACTACGAAAGGCTGAAAAATCACGAACTAAGCAAATTCAAGACTTAGAAAAACAAGTTAGAAGCCAAGAAATTAGGTTGAAGTCTCTACAGAATGAAAATGACACATTACATTATCCGCCTGATATAACGTCTTCGATTTCACGTGAAGAATGCATCCAAAAACTTCATCAGTATGATCATGTAATTATTGACTGTGCAGCTGAAAATTCAGATTCTGACGTGACCTTTATGAACAGCTCCCTTAAAGCCGAAGTGCCAAAAATATACGAAGATATAAACCAATTATCTTCCATGTGGAATGCATTGATACATAGAATTTTTGGCGTGGTTTCAACTTATGATGCCACTGGACAATTTGTAGATTACACAATGACCCAGCGTACGTTAACATTCATTACAAAATTCTTGTCTATTTTTATAAATATTCATTTGATCGAAACAACACAGTTGGAAATGTGCAATAGAACTTTAAATTTTGATCAAATCTTCGATGGTTTGTATACGAAATCAATTATCTGTAGTTTTATTAAGGATATGAGAGGTGTAATACTGAGAAGGAAGTGAATCTTGTTTTAGGTGAAAATCACCTGGTATTTCAGGCAACCTGTGTTTTAATGAAAATCAATTATCATTATTGTTCATGTCTCAGAGTGCAGGAACTAACTATCAGTCAGAAACTTGACCTCAGTGAGAAACTGAGTTATTACCTGGCCCAAATGTTTTGTGGTCAAGTCGTTGCAATCGTTGAATGCCCTAACTGTCCCAACATAATACGCAAATACACTGACTCAGAAATAGGTGGGAATCGCATCTCAGAGCTTCTTAATTCTCAAACGTTTTCCTTGAGGGTGGTCCCCAGAACCCTACACAACCGGATCCTTTGGCGCTGACGCAGCGTCCACCTAGGCTCATGTCCTTCAGCTCATTTGCTTAGAAAAAAGCTAACCGCCCTGTATGATGGAGGGTGGGTATTACAGATTCATGTAAAAGGTAAATGGAAAAGGTAAATGTAAATGTCAAAGGTAAAGGTAAAAGGTAAATGTACTTGTAACTCAGATATTTGGCCCTACGACATTTTCAGGTCCGTAGGGGTCTTCCCATTTCACCCTCCAGAGGTTATCCATTTGATATAATTTTTGCGATCATAAACATTCATTGACTGTTCACGTGTCGTGACAGAGGTGGATGCTGACATCTGCGACAGTCTTTGACGGTACACATAACATCCGAAAGTCGCACCGTACTGATTAATGATCTCACATCAGATGTAACCTCCAGTGACCTCCAGTATGTTTACCATCTGTCAAGTTTATGACAAATTATATTTTTCAACCAAGGCCACTCCTATTGATAGCAATATTTTCAAAAGATTTCACATNAATCGGTGTCGTGAAAATTGGGTTCTGTTCTTCATCCTGTGTAAGGGAAAATCGTATCAGATACGATATTAATTTGAATAGAGTTCGAATAAAACATTTTATTTTTGATTCGAATGATTGGATTATAATATAAGGTCAGGTAGCTGATAAGGGCCTATTTTCCACGCCTACCAAGTCCATACTCTTCATTCGTGAATATTTATTTGATCAGTTGTACTGGTATAACAGTAAAAATGACGGATGAAAGTGCATGGCTATAGAAACCAATCACCAGAGATTAGAATGTAACAATAAGATGTTTTTGTGCCTAGGACATTTTTCCTGGGGGTATTCTTTCATTTCACACCGGTTGTAACGTCGATTAGTGTTCCCCGTATTTCTGTGTTTTCTTATTGTTTCCCTTCTGACGGATTAAGCGGCAACTAACCCAACAATAACCATTCTAGGCCGTGTCGATTGTTGGGGAACACTGAGCTACAGAAATACTCACTGAAGTTACACCCGTGTGATCTTGGCCAGGAAATGCAGCACTGGGAATGCGGTAATAGGTGAACAGTAGCCGATCAAAAGCAATCTCACAACCCTTGTTATCACTCATCGACTTCTGACTTCTGACCGGCTTTTTGTGGCTGCCACCCAATTACATATTCGGTTCGATTGAAAAGAACATCATCACCATAAAATGAATGCTGTCAGTTTGGCAAAAGTGATTGATAGCCTAGTATGGGTTGATTGTGATCACTCAGCAAACTTACTTTCTTCGATGAGGTCACTATTCCAACCTCTCATCAATACTGCAATTTACCGCAGACCCCTCGTGACACCAATTATGAATCCATAGTCACCTTTACCTCCACCCCCTTCATGACAATTAGTACCCTCTGAGCCGTACACTCTGGTATCAATGGGCGGGTAAAAGCAAAAGAAAAGAGAGAGAATGATAACACAAGCAGACAAGGTCAGGCATAAACCTATTCGAAGGTTGACAAAATGTCCAACAGAAGTTTACCAGTCCTTTTTATATTAATTGCCTTATGTCTCACTCATGGTTGCGAGTTTGTTTTGAATGTCATCAACCGGGGAGCATGAGTGTTTCTCTGTAGGAAATTGGGATTTGGATCTGTATTCCATATTTATTACATGTAAGATTGCACTACACTACCGTAGACAAAAGCACTATAATCCAGATATTGTAAAGAATGAAGATTATTACTTAGATGAGACGCTGATAAAGTTGACGCTTGATTTTTGGAAAAGGATCATTAAATGCCCTCAAAGCGATTGTGAAACATGTCACAGAGCCAAAACCACACTGATCACAAAACTTCATGACTGCAAACAAACCCAACGTATTTTCCAAAATTTCATGTTGAATTGTTTACATTACGTAACAGTTGCAGATACTGCGTCAACGTGCAGGAAATTGCTGAGCAGTTTATCTTTTTTACATAATTTCATGTCTGAAACCCGCAATTTTTCGTGTGGGAAGATGAATGCAATCAAACCAACTACGATGTGCTTCAGAGGGGCGTCATTTTTCACGAAAGATATCGAAATCTTTAAAAAGTATCAATCCATCGTCAATAATTTGATCATAGAAAAACTCAGACAGTTTACCAGTCGTTGTATTGAGGGGAGGAGAAAATATCCATATATTTTGAGTGACATGAGTCTGTCGATTTCCTTCTTGGCAAAATTGGATATGTTACGAAATATTGCTCGTCGATATTTACTAAAGTACCAACATGAAACATTGAACGCAATCTCCGATGAAATTGAAACATTAATAGTGTTAGTCGAGAATATCATAAATGAGAGACTCATAGACAAGTTAGGGAGTGTATATACTTCTTCAATTCTTACTTTGAAATTTATTGATTATCTTCGTGATGTTTCGAAATTAAAGCTTCTGAATATTACACCTAAACGGTGTCTCTGTTATGCAAAATGTACAAGAAAGTCCTTCGATAACCACTGCAATCTAAATATCAATAGTTTCGTGACATTCTGTAATTTCTGCCTAACTACCATCCATCAATTGAATTCTAAAGATAAAAAAACACAAAGATTTGCAAATTTGAATACCAGCCGCAATCATTGTTGCGAATGCGGCTCTACCTACTTCATTCACACAAGTTTGTATAGTTGTAATTATATAAAAGACCAAAGACAATATCAATTGATGATTCAATGCATTCTTCATAAACCAGTTGAAAATATGACTCGTCTAATGGACAAAGAGGTAGCAACCATTTGCATAACAGGTAGTAGGCTGTGTTACAACATCAAGACCTCCTCTCTGCAGAACGTTTTTGATTCATGTGACCAATGTAAAGACGTTACCACTGTAAATGCGAATACGTGCTTTGATACAGCCGAAACGAAGGGAGAATTGTGCGCTGGATGTTATTTATATAAACACTGCCCTAGTCATAAGTCGATTAATGAAAAAAAGGTGCCTCAGAAGTTGAGATAATGAGGTTCTAGCATTCAACTTGGACTCAGCGGTCCCGGTTGGAGGGACCTCTGGGTGTGCATGTAAGGTGGTCGGTTGGGGACCTCTAATCGATTTATTTATTTCTGATGGGGTAGATATGAGCACCTCAATTTGATGTGTAATGATAAAGTGTATTGTTGAAACCTCCAGAGGTGACCCTCGGGTTTCGTATGTTTAAAAATAGGGACATGTTGTGTTTACTGTTAGTTTGATGTCCAACACTGATGAAATTGAAATAATGGATGATTTTATAGCAACAGCGGCATCATTGGGGAAAAACGGTCGTATAGTGAGAGATTATCGGAAGGACAATGTGAAAAACTATGGTGTACAACATTTTCCAAAAGGTCATCCACACAGAGCTTTCTTGTACCGGATGAACGATGAATCGTTGATTCAACCTTTTGTGAATTTCTCGCAACTGGTAGAGTCGAGTTGTAAATCTCGAAAAGTGATAAACTTTCATCTCTATTTCATCGACCAATCACCATTCAGAGATAAAGGAAACGATGAAGATTTCAAAGAGTGTTTGAATCATCTTCGGCGAATGAAACTTTTTACCATCAAACGCTTTCTCAGACGGAAATCATCGAGAAACTACAACGTGAATACTACTTCACGCAATTTTCATATTCACAAACATTTTTATTTCATCAAAAGCGTGAACGAGAAAGAGTACCTTCCCCTTCATGGAAAGAAAGGTGTCTTACAACGTTTGATCGATCGCATCAATTCGTCTACCATGTAGGACATCATTTGACATTGGCTGTTGGAATTCAGTAATCTATTTAAGTAGATTGAATATACATTATACGCTGGAAAATGTTTCGTTTCAAACTGTTCCTCCTAATCGGAAATGTGGTATTACTATTACTCTCGGTAATCCTCGCAATCCTTCATTGGACTAACGTGTGGACTGTATGTTACAAACAGACGATGTTTTTACCGTTTCAGTAAGTGCATGGATTGCCGTGATTTCCACATATAATGCGCTTCAGGTTTGTTTGAGGACATTCCACCCACGTACAGTGAACTCCGTATGAAAAAGTCGAAGTGGCTATTCATCAAAGCCGGCTCGTTGAACACTAAGTCAAAATTTATATTGGCCAATCAGATTTGGCCTGTAAAACTGGAGGCAAAAATAGCGGATTGGTTTCAGGTGTAACGTCGATCAGTGTTCCCCGTATTTCTGTGTTTTTCTTATTGGTTTCCTCCTGATGGATTAAGCGGTACTAGTAATTAACTCAACAATAACCATTATAGGCCACATCTATTGTTGGGGAACACTGAGCTACAGAAACACTCACCTATGTTGCACCTGCTCAAGGACGTCGTGTTGCCTTGGAAAAAATTATCAAAAGGAGTTACACAGATCATTTAGGGAATTTGAAAAAGGCTCTTCATCAATATGAAGATGATCTTTTTGGTTATATGTTTAAAAAGCACAATAGGATCATTTTGTTAACCGCCAAACTCAGCGGCGGGTGTCATTTTACATATTGACGAGGATGCGTGTCTGTATTGTGTGTTGTACAATCGTGTTGTTTGCACAATAGAAATTTAGAGTTAGTATTTAAGGGCGAATAAATTTGAGTATAATGCATTTGCATAATGTATTTTATTTGTTATTTCTGGCTTTTTTTGGTCAACATTTTCCCAGAAATATATTCACTAGGTTATCATATCATGGACGAAGGGATGAAATACGCAAATGTAGGTGACCCAAGCGCTACTCTCGGGATGATTATACGATTGAGTGTGAAGAAAGGTTCTAATAATAGTCTAGATAATGAATCACTGTTAAGTGAGATAAATTTACATATTGATGGTCCAAAATTAGATGAGGATGCGACTGAAGGTATACAATCTAATCAAGGAAATTGTTCTATTCTTCATAAACGATTGAAAGATTACACGCTTTCGTGTACTCACATCATTCGTGACGTATCCAAAGAAGATTTCGGGACGTACGAAATGCGTGTTGTACTTCCCGATACTCTGACGAAGGTCGTTAAACCCGGGTACCCAACACAACAGACGTTTAAAACACAACTCATATCAGGAAGAGATCCACAGGATTTAACTCGGAAAAAAGTTAAATTTTGTGATTTTCAACAAAGTGCAGAATTAATTGCATTCAAAGATCAAATGGAATGCCCACGGAAAAAAACGCCACTGGGTTTAGTGACATCTGGGACGATAAATGTTTTTAAACCGAATAAAAAATATACCCAACATCCAGCCACCAAATGTCAGATTATGGTTACAGGTTATCCAACCAGAGAAAAGTAGGCCTGTCATTCACCAAGAAATAATTATCAATTCACCAAAAAGGGGTGGAGTCTCTTGGTTTCTTACAGATGGATCTAGAGTATCTACGAGGAGGGGTGTGTTTACCGTGTGCTCTATCATATATTAATCTCGTGTTGTTTGCATTATGGAAATTTATTTAAGGGCGACTAATTTGAGTATAAATGTATTTCCACAATGTATTCGATTTGTTATTTCTGTTTTTTTGTGGTTATCATTTTTCCGGAAATACATTCACTAGGTTACCATATCATGGACGATGGGATGAAATATGCAACTGTTGGTGATCCGACTGCTACATTGGGGATGATTATACGGCTCAGTGTGAAAAGTTCTAAAAGTCTCAATGATGAATCATGGTTAAATGATATAAATTTAGATATTGACGGTCCAAAATTAAACGAGGATGCGGCTGAAGCTGTAGACAGACAACCTAAACAAGGAAATTGTTCTATTCTCCATAAACGATTGAAAGATTATACGCTTTCGTGTAGTCATGTCATTCGTGACGTCTCCAAAGAAGATTTCGGGATTTACGAAATGCGTGTAATAGTTCCCAATTCCCTGACCAATGTGGTTAACCCCAAATACCCAACGCGTCAGACGTTTAAAACACAACTCATATCAGGAAGAGATCCACACGATGTCACGCGGAAAAATGTTAAATTTTGTGATTTTCAACAAAGTGCAGAATTGATTGCGTTCAAGAATCAAATGGAATGTCCGCGAAAAAAAACGCCACTGGGTTTAGTGACGTCTGGGACGATTAATATTTTTAAACCGAATAGAAAATACACTGAACATCCAGCCACAAAATGTCAGATCATGATTACAAATGTACATACCGTATATTATTTTTTCGGGGCAAAAACTCGAAAAGATACAGTTACTTATAAATCTGTAAGTGTCGAGGAATGCCAACTCTGGAAGAGGACTTACAGATGTAAATACGGCCCTATGTTCGTAGATAATCAATTTGAGACATATAAATCCTACTTGACGCTGAATAAAATAAAAGTTGAATATGTGTGGCCACGTGGTTATGACGTTCCCACCTTCAATTGCTTGATGTATGAAGGATATATACGGGTCGTTCCACCCTTTAACAAGGTGGTAACATCATGGACGGTATTGAATAGCGATAACATTCAAAAACCTGGCTTTGTCGATGTAGATTCCACGCTAGTTTGGGACCCCTTCGATGTTTCAGAACTTTGTACTTATGTAAAGTGGCATACGTATGATGCTGATAAAATTGTGTATCCACCAAAAACGGATACCAATGATGATTTCATCCATTTTTCTGTGAGTAGCATTCAGAGTGTTTTCACAACGTCCAGTTCCTCGTTAATCGACATGAGTCAATTACCGTATACCAATAATAAATGTTTCGATGGAAGGGACATGAGCAACGCTACGACGTACTCAATTAATTCACATTTAGTAATCGAATGGGTACCCAAACCAACACCTAAAGGAGGAGAAATTTTCTACAGGGAGGCTGAATTAGCAGCAACAGAAGATGACAATGACTCGAGTTTTTCTGAAGATGGACGACTAGGGCAATTCGAACGTGTTTTCCCGGGCGGGAAACGTAAAAGGGGTAAGAAGGGTAAGAGAAGAAGGGGACAGCGCATACGTCTTAAAACTACACTTGTTGTGGATAATTCTACTCGTCGGAGAGATAAAAGAGATGTAAAGTTAGATGCGATCAATCGATTACAGTATCTCAATGACTTACTGCAAACACAACGCTTCCAAGACAGTATGAATCTTTCTTTCTCGTGGTGTCGTCTTCAAAATCATATGGTTCATCTATGGGAAACGTTGGCTGTTCAGGACCCGTCAGTGGTATTGTCTACATTTCTTAACAAACCCGTCATTGCAAATCATATGGGAGATCTCTTCAGTATAAAACTGTGTAAAGAACTAGACGTCTCTAGCTTTGTGGTGCTTAACAGTCTTGAAGGTGATAAATTGGCTAAGAGAATTCGCGTAAGAAATCATGTTGACATACCCAAGGGTGTTTGTTTTACAAGACCTTTGATCAAATTATCGTTTGGAGGAGACCAATATATTTACCAACTCGACCATCAAAACGTCGTCAGTATGAATTTGATTTACATAGAGCAATGTTTGTATACGCGCCCAAGACATATGTATTACAAAATTGATAATTATCTTTATTTTTTTAATAACTATTCCTTGGTAGGAAGGTATGCCATGCAAGATATACAACATCCAACACATTTTCTTGGAGAAAAATCAGATTTACCCGAAATATACTTCGTTGATATTTACACAAAGTATTCACCACCTGATATAAAACACGTTGATTTTGGTTCAGTTATTTTGTACAATGATAGTGAAACGAGGCCTATTTATAGCACAATCGAATTGTTCGAAAGGTTTAATTATTATCAAAAAACGATGCGATATTTACATCAAAAATATAAGAGTGAGATTTCTAATAAAGCGGATTTTAAATACGTCTCAAATGCAGTGACTGATGGCATTTCAGGATTCTTCAAGGGAATTGCCGGGTTTTTTTCGAATTTGTTTAATATTCCGTGGTTACGTATAATTTTTTATGTATTCCTTCTCATACCTTGTTGTTATGTTTACGTTTTTATGTTATGCAACTGTACAACTGGGAATTTTGCAAAGAAACCTAGGATATCTCGCGGTAAATACAAACAATTCGATTGAATATTGTAACACTTTGGGGTACGTGATCGAGCGGAAGTAGAAACCGGAAGTAGAAATAATAAACCGGAAGTCAGACATGGATAGTCTTTTTTTTGAATTCCATCTCTCTCCCGATTTCACACCACGCCAGAGCGACCGCCTCATTCCGCGGCCCTGGCCTCATTTCAAGGGGGGGGGGGTGAAGGGTGTTAGAGGGGGGGGGTAGAACTTCCGTCGTGATGACGTCGACCTCGCCACCCCGACCGAGAACGAAGGGCTGGCAGCCGGTGTAATGTCTGCGAGTGTTGCACCGACCGAGTGTTCTCCAACAATAGATTCCCTTTTAGGCATGTGCTTCTACATTTCCTGTAAGACCAAAGACGTGTAAGCCTGGTACGAACAAACCGGTGTAACACCTCTGAGTGTCCCTGTAATTTAAAGTACCCCCAACAATAGACGCGGCCTAGCTATATCGGATTTTTCTCACTGCTGTCCAGTTGTAAACACGTACCTCACTTTCAAATTTCAACACCCACCAGGCAACCAAAAGAAGTGTAAAATCAATTGAAATAGGCCCACTTAGGCCCCCAACGTAGAAAAATGGCATCTCGCGGGACTCGCTCGATACATCTGTGAACATACAACCTATGGTTAGCCTTAAGGCGGAGGAATCGGTCACTTGCGATTCGGCACTACCCAGGGCCAAAATGTCATTCTTTTAACGTTATTTCAATTCATTTTTTCACACTTTTGGTTTGCCTATACTGGGGGTTGAAAGTTGAAAGGTCGCAGATGGTAGTGAGTTTGAAGGTAATTTGGCAGCTGTAATGTACATGTTCCTTCTGTTATTGATCTAAAGGTAACATTCATTGTTTTAATAAGACCCCCTAAAGTATAGCTTAGGCTTTCTCTGCTTGAAGCAACCAGACCCAGACCGGTTAAGCGCCTTACTTCAGGTCACAAACCAATTAGGTTGAATTGAACCCAGACTAGTGTACACAGGCAGGACATCATACGAATATCTCTCATTTGTCACGTATGACCTGTTTCTGAGGATGTACTGTTTACGGACAGCAGGCGATTAATATAGTGGAACCTCCCTGAACGGGCACCTCTACCAGGAGGACACCTCTCTAATCAGGACAATCAGACACGCAACTGTCAGCATAATATATGATTTATAGGAACTGTCAGTTCCCAAATCATGTGGCTTTATATATCATTTCGGAGGTGTCGACCGTGCAAGCTGTCGATTCGTGGTAAATCATTATCTGATCAGATATGTCACTGGCCGCCAGTTGTAGGCCTACCTAGAAATAATTTTCCACACCGTCATCAAGTGACCACAGACCAACCCTTTGGAGGGCGACCGCTATTTTCATGTCCGAATGGCTCTCTCAATAGACAACGAAATTTAGACTGCTAGATTTATCACTCATGACAATGCCTATTCTTTGGTCCTTGTTTATTCGGCATTGCCGGTGAAACAAATTGATTTTTGACCTGCAGGTTGAATACAACCGCTAGCCACTTCGTTTGAGGAGTAACCTTTTGTGTTCTAATACCCACCAGCTGTTTTCGGCTCCTTTGAGATCTCCCTTCAGAAGGGTCGCTTCAAGGGTGGCCAGGGTTATTTTGATGTTTCGCTGAATCTCTCAATTAAGAACACCATCGGGCTGACAAATGTTGTCCTTCATTGAGAGGTGTACTCTATAATGGCCTATATGCGGGTTTATAGAGTGAAGTCCGAAAACCCAGAATTTCAAGAAATCGGATGGGAATTTTAATCGTGTACAAGTGGGCATACGATGTAAATATCATACGCTAATAGATAGAGTGACCATGGTCATATAGCCTCATAATAGCGGGCTATTGTTTGGCGGACTTGCATTCCTAGGACGCTGATTCCTGTCACACCTGAATTTGAATCTCTTGTGCCAACACCTTGAGGTGTGGGTGAAAAATGTATTTCGTACATCGGAGATTGCGGCGTAGTTCCAATTCTGACCAGCGGGAGAGCGTAGATGGCGCTGCATGTCGCTAGTGATAATGAATGTCGTGCTTGGTTGGGGTTCGATTCCCTGCCAGGGTAAATATGGGTTTACTTGTGTGAGCCCAGCTTCTCATTTTGGTTAATCGGCAAGTCGCCTTGGTGCCGATCCAAGCAGACATTTGTTCATCTACCCTCTTTAAACGCAAGAATTACAAAAAGACATGATTTACGGTTCCGAATCCCCAAGAGTCAATAAAACATAAATGAACCAAACTTCGCTTTCTGACTGCATGCAACATTCATAAACACAAACGCCACATGTTTTAGTTGAGGTCAGGTTGGGAGGTAACCACCGTCCTATCATTATCTGTCGGAACAATCAGGCCTACGGACGTGTTTGTCAAGTTGGTTTGAACGTGCAAACTCATGAATATTCGGTCAAGCAAACCCCTGGATAGCGCAGACCGACACTTCGACGATATGGGACCAGGGGTACAAAGGAGGTTGATATTACATGCTGTTTTAGAACAGACGGTCGTTGAGATAATGAATCAGCCTCTTTCAGAGTCAGGACCCCCCTGAACTCGCTTTCAACATCTCGCTTTGTCCCCAGGCTTTGTCCTCGTGTTTTGACATGTGGCGAGCCCCGAATCATTACTACCCATTTCAAAAAAAAATCATTAATCACGGGAATAAATTATTCAACCTCTATTTTGTTACCGTTTCGGAATATCTTTGCCGTGTGAACCTGATGGAAACAACCATTTTGTTTTGAAAAATATCTCTCTTTACCATCGGCAACGTTATCAAAATTGTATTTTCCATGCATATTTTTAAATTGGTCTGTTAAAATGGTCTACTAAATGATCCTCAGAAATTGACTGTTCGTGACGTCAGACCAGATGAAGATGCAACAAGCCATCATCCATGATTTAGAATCTACTAGGCCTAGGCCTAACGCCGGTGTTATATCTACCAGTGTTGCTGTGGGTGAGTGTGCTCCCCTTATTGTTTGGAAAACGCTGGCAGATAAATTTCTCTGCTATTGTCAAGTCGCCGCTTATCCCGTCAGATAATTTGGAGGGGAACACTGGTAGATGTTACACCGGTATCGGGCAGGCTCCAAAGTGAACAGCAGGTGTTTATCAGCTTATTTTGTGTCCATCGTTTTATGATGTCCTCCGTCATTATCGAGTCAACCATCGCCATGTCCATTATTTGCCCCGATAGGCCTAATTAGCCAAGGCATGCTATGTCGTGTTTGTCAACTATACTGGTCAGGTCGGAATTTTTTAGGCGGCAAAAAATAGGCCTATTGGTACGCCTAACCTAGTCTGGGCCTAGCATGCCTAGGGTGTAGTTTGTCAATCCGCGCTACACACATCATATGAATGGGTTAATCTACATTAAGAGCATAAAGAGGTCGTAACCCTACGTCTGGCCTAAGCCAGGTGTAGTGCTCGTTGTGGCCCTTGCACTACGCCTGGTTTAGGCAAGACGTAAGGTTACGACCTCTTCATGCTCGCCACCCCAGGTGTTTATCAGCTTATTTTATGTCCATCGTTTTATGATGTCCTCCGTCATTATCGAGTCAACCATCGCCCATGTCCATTAATTGCCCCGATAGGCCTAATTAGCCAAGGCATGCTATGTCGTGTTTGTCAACTATACTGGTCAGGTCGGAATTTTTTAGGCGGCAAAAAATAGGCCTATAGGTACGCCTAACCTAATCTGGGCCTAGCATGCCTAGGGTGTAGTTTGTCAATCCGCGCTACACACATCATATGAATGGGTTAATCTACATTATCTCCCAACCAGTTAGATGATCAAACAGAACTGACCTCATGGGAAGGAATGTGTGTATTCTGACACAATCCATCTTGCTTTAGATTGCTACATTACTTACGGAAAACATAAGATTTGGTGAACAAGGGAGAAAGTAACACTAAACATGAAATGTTGCCATACCTGCCTTTGGTGAAAGATTTGGTGAAAGACTTTACTTGATGGACATTAATTATAGACTATGTATTGAAAAACTGATACTTCAGTTGGATCTGGAGAAGGTGAAAAATGCTGGTTCTAATGATAGAAGCTGGCATTATAACCAGGCTAAATTCCACGGGTCATCAGTTTTCTGCATTTTTATCGAAATGATCAAAACGTGACTTACTAGGTTTTACCAAACGGTAGTCATTAGCTTAATTACCTTTTTTAAAGCGATACCGCTAGCTGAAAACAATGCACACCCGCCGGTGCAATGACAATTTAAAATACAAAGGCAATCCAAAACCTATCTATTACAGGTGAATCGACCCATACTTTACTCAATGACATGCGAACTTCGTTCAATAAAACTTCGGATATATAATTAACTTCCGGAACGTGGTGATTACAATCTCTAGCAATTAAGAACAGAGGGTGGTTTTCATTTATGGCTTTTATTCTATTTTGGAAACGATTCTTTCACCCGGCTGTCGGTGTGATAGAATCTAATGTCTCACCCTCCTGATGTCCCCTGGCAATGTTTGTCACAGGACTGAGGGTCTTGGTCTCTCCAGAGTCCAATTCAATGGAACTGCTTAATCTGTAAAGGTATTGTTGGGGGACATCACATATCGGGGGACATTAGATTCTTTTACACTGGTCAACCAATGAAAAGATATGCTTTGTTTGACCGGCTGCTGTTTAACCGACGGCTGCAGGATTCCTTTTTATCATAGCCTGCCCTTTTTTCAAATCAATATTTGGCAGGAGAAAACGTCTACACGAATATAAGATATACGATCCATGCCAAATTATGCAAAGGCCTAGTCAGAGTTACGCAATATCACGTGAGTTTCTTTCCAACGGCAGACCACTATCACTTGAATGGGTGTGAGTCATTTTTGGGGAAGCATTTGCTTGCTGCGTCAAAGTATATGCTTTGAAGTAAAAGGTAACTATTATTTATACGAAATCAAGTAAAACCTTATGCTTTTATTAAATACAGTGGAACCTCCCTTAACGGACACCTCTGCCAAGAGGACACCTCTCTAAACAGGACATATCCCCAACTGGTCATTTCTATTCATTTCAACCTCTGTAATCAGGACACCTCTCAATCAAGGACAGCATTTGTCAGCCCCGAAGGTGTCCTTAATAGAGAGGTTTGACTGAACTTGGAAGAATATGCTTTTACTTTTTACTTTTACTTGGTAGTACAGTGGAACCTCCCTTAACGGACACCTCCACCAGGAGGACACCTCTCTAAACAGGACACCAATGTTCGGTCCCAAAACTGGTCATTTCTGTTCATTTCAACCTCTGTAATCAGGACACCTCTCAATCAAGGACAGCATTTGTCAGCCCCGAAGGTGTCCTTAATAGAGAGGTTAGACTGAACTTGGAAGAATATGCTTTTACTTTTTACTTTTACTTGGTAGTACAGTGGAACCTCCCTTAACGGACACCTCCACCAGGAGGACACCTCTCTAAACAGGACACCAATGTTCAGTCCCAAAACTGGTCATTTCTATTCATTTCAACCTCTGTAATCAGGACACCTCTCAATCAAGGACAGCATTTATCAACCCCGAAGGTGTCCTTAATAGAGAGGTTCGACTGATGGTACCGTAACGCTGTTTCTGACTTGGGCTCTATTGTTGATGCATCAGTTGTGTTGTATGTTGCCCGTTCGCTCCTCTTTGTGCTCCATACGTCTGTCTTTGTCAGTGACGAAATCTAACAGCAGTTCTCCTATTAATAGCTTTTTGATGACAACGAGTGAAAGCTCAGATGCACTTGATTTGAATGCGATGGTTGACCATCCACTCTTAGCCGGAAAGGTTCTTTGGTGCCACACCAGGAGAACCCGCTGATTTAAGAACCCTCGGGTTCAATATAGAACCTTGGGGTTCCTCTAGTGAGGTGTAAAGAACCCCTGAAGAACCTTTTTGGCTAAGAGTGTCGGGTATATTTTTAGAATATGCACTGGATGACGCCAGATCCTAATCTATTTTTGAAACAAGGGGTGTGGATCACGGTAGTGTGGTGGTAATCGATTCGAGTAAGTAATATACTGAACATCACGCTTTGTCACTTTGATTCAACTTAAATCTACAAGATATCTACAAGATGACTGATTTATTTCACAAAAAAATGACAAATTGACAAATAATACAAAATTACTCAGATGAAGTTACAAACGTGTCATTTATACATATCAATAGGAGCAGTCAGCCGCGCATATTGCTAACAGATGGCAGCATAGTCTTAGCGGTCCAAATGTACAGGAAATCTATTATGATCGCTGCTCCATCGATAATGGGTCCGCTAGATGCATTGAGTTGGGCCCGAGTGACACCTAGTGATCAACTCGCTGACAGCTCCTATTAAGGTCACATTCCAATACTATTGTCTGTTTATATTCATACGAGCTGTTCTAAACTAAACGTATGTAATGTCTTGTGGCAATAAATCGTGCCCCCCTGTAAAAAGTGTCCACTTCTATTGTTGAATGACGGATTAAGCGACATGGGTACAGAAACCAAGTGTCAGAGATTAAACAGTTTTTCCTGGGACATTCTTTCCATTCACATCTGGCTTTATCTGACCCGGAAACGGTCTATGAACAGTCCTGTAACAGTTCGTCACTCTCTCCAACGTGTAATTCTGATGGATATAACTTTACCAAGACACGATTAGAAAGTCCCGATCGATTAGAAAGTCCCGATCTTGGCAAGTTAACCCCGTGATTCCACATGAGCCGAGGTTGATCCTTGTCGTGAGCAAGTCTCCAACATTAACAATGTCTGCATGTGAATTCTGTTTTCTAATGTATTTCACGAAGTGCCCCATGTTTCCACATGAGCCGAGGTTGATCCTTGTCGTGAGCAAGTCTCCAACATTAACAATGTCTGCATGTGAATTCTGTTTTCTAATGTATTTCACGAAGTGTCACCAAGTAATACTCATTTTTGAAGCGTTTCTGAAAGTCCTGAATGAGTTTGTTTCTGCGATGCCACATATATTTCCATTTCTCCATCGAATGTCGGATCGAAGTCAGGCGTGTCTACGTCATCTCGCAAGGTATTCAGGGCACGTACGAAAATCAAATGATTGAGTGTTATTAGTGAAATTTTGTTTGGGTCAGCCGAAAGATATTAGCGTCTGTTATTTATGTGTTGTACTTCTTTGATTATTATCTGCATTTCATCGAGATTGATCAGCACTCTTCCTAGTGTTTACGAATAGCGGATTTACACACCCCACGCGAAGAGCTGCTGACATTGCCAAAAATCATTGTGTTACATATCGTTTGACATATCATTGCCCCTAAAACAGAGAAACCTCTAGCAAGATATAACTCCAGAACGTTTAATTCTGGGTCATGTTCAGAGTGTAGGCATGCCGTCGTCACATCATTCTGTAAACTGACGGCCTCGTTCATGACATTAACATTTTCAATAGTTGATACTGACGTAAGGGTGCTCACTCTGAAACAACCAAGATTTGAGCATTGAACCATTGGGCCTGCTTTTCGCCGCCAATGATTCGATTTTCCAAGAATTCATACGCAAAATCACGCCCTATGAGAAGCTGAACAACAAATTCACATTGTGGGGTAGACATGCAATGTAATCATAGGAAAGGCACCTATCCCAAACCGACTGATCAATAGGCTTGACAATCTCATCTGTCACCAAAAACTATTTCTTTTGCCCCCTTTTTGTCATCACATTCAAACAAGATAGATCATACTGACGTTTGCTGACATGACCCCCAACACATCTACGTTTAGGGACCGTCTCCCAATTGATTGGAGTGCTGCAGCTGTGTCTTTGCGGACACAGGACAGCATACTACCGCGAACAATAAAGACCCCTGCAGACAATTACTTACCATCGTTTTCCAAATTGATGCGGCCAGAAGTACAATTTTGCCTTTTCCAGTACCGATTTAACTGACATAGACACGCCGTCATCCGATTCGACTTCGAATTTTTACACAGAACACATGGCCATTGCGGATGACAGCGTCACAAAACACATCCATTTTTCCGTTTTCCATTCCATCAACGTCCAGTGGTGTCCTGTCCGATCCTAGTCATTCTGCTGGAGACGTCATCGCCTGAGTTGTCTCGGTTGGAGGGTTCGAACTCCGTCCTTTGTTGTATTCGTGTAGGGCTGGGTGGTGTCGCCACTGGTTGCAGGTACGGCGTGATTTTTACATTTCTTGGTAGTTTTGGTCTACTGGACAGTCCATTCGTTTTAGAATGTCCTCTACATGTTTGATTTCCGCACACGTTACACAATCCGGTGATTTTCCAAGGGTTATGCACCGTCCACACCCGAACGGTTGTCTAATAGCGTGCACCGTTGTAAGAACCTCTCTTTGCAATGCTTTTGGTAACTGTTTTACGTGTCCGATTGTCAGCGTGTGCGTAATCTTATTTATACACATGTTTTTAAGAGATGGTGGGTTGTATTTTTTGGTAATGATCGGTTTCGTGACACGAAGACCCGAAAAATATTGGAAAATTTCGTCGGTTGTGAAACACGCCGTCATCCGATTCGACTTCGAATTTTTACACAGAACACATGGCCATTGCGGATGATAGCGTCACAAACACATCCATTTTTCCGTTTTCCATTCCATCAACGTCCTGTCCGATCCTAGTCATTCTGCTGGAGACGTCATCGCCTGAGTTGTCTCGGTTGGAGGGTTCGAACTCCGTCCTTTGATGTATTCGTGTAGGGCTGGGTGGTGTCGCCACTGGTTGCAGGTACGGCGTGACTTTTACATTTCTTGGTAGTTTTGGTCTACTGGACAGTCCATTCGTTTAAGAATGTCCTCTACATGTTTGATTTCCGCACACGTTACACAATCCGGTGACTGTCCAAGGGTTATGCAACGTGCACACCCGAACGGTTGTCTAATAGCGTGCACCGTTGTAAGAACCTCTCTTTGCAATGCTTTTGGTAACTGTTTTACGTGTCCGATTGTCAGTGTGTGCGTAATCTTCTGTATACACACGTTTTTAAGAGATGGTGGGTTGTATTTTTTGGTAATGATCGGTTTCGTGACACGAAGACCCGAAAAATATTGGAAAATTTCGTCGGTTGTGACCTCGGCAATCATTTTTCGTGAAGTGGTGAGAAATGGACTTGTAATTCCAATTGCTTAGGTTTTCTAAATGCACTTTATGTAAAGCGCCACTGAAATATAAAGTGGCGAAAAACAATTATTATTATTATTAGCATCACTTCAGGTATTAGAACGTCCCGCCCACTTAACGTGGGCTGGGGGTGGTGGTTATTATGTTACCCAATCACTGTATGCGATTATGCACAGTATAGCAGTGACGGTGAATAATATAACCTTGACGGGAGATCAATAATCGACTTGATTAATGAATAATATCAACAAACATATCCCAGATCGTTGTCTCAATAGATGGCAGTGGGTTTGAAAGGTAATTGTGATGTACCTTCTGTTGATTGTCATGATAAATTTCATTGTTTTAACGCTATCCTAGATATGTCACGTTCCAATTGTAAAGTGAAATTTAATCATTATGTGCCATAGAATACAGTCACGTGGCACGATGGAGGTACATGTCGCCAGCTGGATTTGTTACTACAAGTTGACACATCCCTATAATGACAAAAGACCGCTGTTTGAAATGATACTCATACTAATCTAATGTCGCAACTCCCTGAAACAAAGTCACCTGCAGCTCGCTTTGTCCTCGTGTTGGACATATGGTGAGGTTCGAATTGCCCAGTTCAGAACAAATTATTATTCACAGATCACGGTAACCATCACATTTGCTATCAAGTTCGGTTAGGGCCACTTTGCGTATCTACCCTTGTAAACGATATCATATTCTGACTATTGAAATCGTCTCTGTTTTGATTGCACAACATCAACGGACGAAAATGGCAAAAAGACCGCGAACGCACGAAATGGGTGTTGGTTGGTCCAAGGAAATGAGATTTCCTAACATCTCATATTGCGAACTGTATAATGCCACAACGACTTTGAAAATTTTCGATTTGACACGCGGTGTACATCCAAGTATCGCGGAGCACGTCGAAAAATGTACAAAAGAAAATTTCACCTATACTGATNGTTCTTTTATGTACAGATGTCCCCAAAATTCCTAATTTTATAATACCACCTTCAGAATGACATTACCCCCTCTCTATTCAAAATCATTCTTTATTTAGATATATTGACATTGTATCAAGACATATCATATGTACACTTGGCTATTTTTATCGGTTCAATTCGCATAAGATCATCCCAATGTGTCATGTAGAAATATCCCAATACACATGGTATGGGCTTTGATGCCAATTGGCGTCCTGGGTAGTGAATAATTTAATCTCATCTCGAGATAAAATGAATGAATCTCCACCTCTTGTCCCTAAAAAGAGTTTCTTCTGCTACTTGAATAGACATAACAGGGTCACCCCTTGAGATGACATTGTCGCCAACTAGTTAAAAAGATTCTCGCATGCGATTCTCGCATCCTGTATTGGAATAAATAAAGTAACATCCACTTTTTAAATCTCCAAGGGGGTTGGGTTTTATTTAGAAAGTAACTAGGCCATTATGAGCCCAATAAACCCTATTATGTTATTTCATTTCATGCAGGCACATGTTTGGGACGAGGGTGGGCTTGATTCACCCGTGGGAGACAAGAACGAAATTAATTTAAAAACTGAAAGTCCCACGGTGACTAATTAGTATTGTCGGATGATAGATGGGAAATATCAATTAAGACCTTAATAATTTCCATATACCGTACGTGAAAGTAACAAAAAGAAATTTTGAAACGCTAGTATGAATACAGGCTGATGAAACAAAGAAAACGAACTTAAAAAGCTTCCCAGCTCATTACTTGGTTCGCTTTGACAGTAAAATTTATCATTAGATGTAACCCTCTCAATATCAAAACCATCAGCTCATAAAAGGCACGTGTCAACGGGAGTTGTTACAATACAAGACTAGGAAGAGGGTGTCACTGGATACTTGGTTCGCTTTGACAGTAAAATTTATCATTAGATGTAACCCTCTCAATATCAAAACCATCAGCTCATAAAAGGCACGTGTCAACGGGAGTTGTTACAATAGAAGTCTAGGAAGAGGGTGTCACTGGCATGGACAGGTACGAAATTGATTGCCCTTGCAATTTACTTGTATTTCACCTATCTGGCGGTACCACTTAAAACAATTAAGGTCCCTCGGTAATTAATCAGCACGACATATGGAGATCCCATCTAGCACCCGGTTCCCGATTTGAAGGTTCATTAAAACATTTACCAGTTCGTCAATATAAAAGGAAAACCTTCATAATTTTATTCATTTCAATATGGAGACCCACGCAATTCGCTTTCTGAGGGGTAATCTCCACCTGGATAAAAATTGGAAGGTGAACACAGGCCTCATTTACGCTGCCTATAGGGGGTCTGTGGAAGATGACTCTTTGACGAAAATAAGTTTTGGACGATTGGTAAAAAGGTTATTCCCAGGAACTGTCCGAACGGCATATAAACGGCGGTTAATGGGACGACGTAAAAGTGTTTACTATTATGTCGGATTGAAATCTATAGTGGCCGAATTCAACGAAAAATACTCGGCGAAACCGGAGGTGGCCACACCCATCGTGGATAAAACTCAGACGACGCGGGAGCCTCCACCACAAATGCAAGAGATACCAACAACGATGGATATTAAGCCAGCCCTACCAACAACGATCATGGATCTTAAGCCAGCAGTGGATGCTTCTTCTATGTACTTTGTCCAACCGGCAGCTCAATACCACGGCAGTACAACCACGGCAGTACAAGTTCCACGGCAGACTGAGGACTTTAAACCACGAACGGACCTGTCGTTCGACTCAACTTATGTTTTCCCGGGGGCCGAGGAAACGGCACAACCTCAGACGTCTTGTGTAGTACCTCAACAGACTCCACCTCAAGTACCTCAACAGACTCCACCTCAGGCACCACGCGTAGGCCTACAGCCGCAACAGATCCAACCTCAGACATCACGACGTGTCCCGCCGCAGCCTCAATGCGAACCCTTGCATACTGATGTAAGTGTGACCGTAAATTTCCGAATGTGTCGCAAAAAGTGGCGGGAAACGGTGCGACTTATTATGGCATACGCAGAAGGCGGTTGCGAATGCAGCAGAGGGGCAGGTAAGATTGTGTTTTTGTACTTATAACTTTTCACTTTTGGGGGCAAATCTTCAATAATGTTTTGTGGGATAGTCCCCGTACGAATTTTCCGAGAAAACCGGGTAGATAAAGCCGTTCTGAGCACGCAAAGTCGGTTCACGCCGTCTCGGAGATTGCATGAGCTCATTATGTTGGGAATCTTAAAATTATGCATCTACTGGTTCGTGTTGAGTCCCGCGCTCATCGTATTTGTCACGGGGTATCACATGATCATACAATGAATGGACACTCATAGTAGCGTGACCTTATTTGGAACTACTCGGAACTATTAATGGCATTATATAAAAACATTATTCTGGCAATAATGCATCACCTGATTTTTCGGACACCTTTGAGGTTGTGAAAAGCTGTCTGTAATGATGAAGTACGTGTCCGCAATCTTTCAATATAAGAAGGACTGCACAAGGATTGCCAATGCGACTTATTATGGCATACGCAGAAGGCGGTTGCGAATGCAGCAGAGGGGCAGGTAAGATTGTGTTTTTGTACTTATAACTTTTCACTTTTTGGGGCAAATCTTCAATAATGTTTTGTGGGATAGTCCCCGTACGAATTTTCCGAGAAAACCGGGTAGATAAAGCCGTTCTGAGCACGCAAAGTCGGTTCACGCCGTCTCGGAGATTGCATGAGCTCATTATGTTGGGAATCTTAAAATTATGCGTCTACTGGTTCGTGTTGAGTCCCGCGCTCATCGTATTTGTCACGGGGTATCACATGATCATACAATGAATGGACACTCATAGTAGCGTGACCTTATTTGGAACTACTCGGAACTATTAATGGCATTACAAAAACATTATTCTGGCAATAATGCATCACCTGATTTTTCGGACACCTTTGAGGTTGTGAAAAGCTGTCTGTAATGATGAAGTACGTGTCCGCAATCTTTCGATATAAGAAGGACTGCACAAGCATTGCCATTTAATAAGCATATTTCCCATTGTCCAAAACAAGCATTCCATTATCCAGAGCCAAAACTGCTCATAGGAATGAATGGAAGAGGACAGCAAGATACCCCGTTTCGGTCCAGTGGTTAGCCCCTCCCCCACGCCCTATTTTGTAAAGCAAACTCCAGGCTGTCCCCGCTGGTAACTGTTACAGCAACTTATTGTCATCCTGAATAAACCTCTCAAGTGAGGACACCTTCGGAACTGAGAAATGCTGTCTTTAATTGAGAGGTGTTCTGATTACAGAGGTTGAAATGAATAGAAATGACCAGTTTGGGACTGAATATTGGTGGTGTCCTAATTAGAGAGGTGTCCTCTTGGCAGAGGTGTCCGTTAAGGGAGGTTCCACTTTAATGGAGTGTAAGGTTGTATTGCAACCAACCGTAGATGGGCCTTTACCACATTTCAGTGAGGTTGATGCAATTTTCTTGCAATTTTTGTCGTGTATATGTATTCTATTTTTAGAAACAAAGCACATGTCTTTCTAGACTGGACACTGGTCACTTGTCACCTAGTTACTACTAGGGGCATCCTTTAGTGTTAGTTATGCAAGTATCCCATTATAATGGAACTTACCTTTGTTGTTTCTATTGACCGCTAATCTTCCATTTTGTACAGGTGCTCCCGGCCTTTTCTTCGACAGGTACATTACAGTTAGCTGTGGAATCTCGCAGATATGAAGGTATATTTCATAACCTTTACCTATTTCTCTCGTTTCAGGAGTCACATGCCAGTACACAGGAATAAGTCGTCATCCCAACAGTGAAAAGACAATATAAAGGTATATTTTTCTCAACAAGATGCGCTGGCCATGTCGAAACATATCAACAGTGGAGCCACCTAGCAGATGTACAACTGCCAAACACAGCTTTTCATATCACGGTTTATCATTGGACCAGACGCGGTGTTATTTCCATCTATCGAGCAAAATCGATAGGAACACCCACCTCTTTGCCCGAGCCTTCGAGGTGATTATTTCAGACGAGACTACTGCCATCTATTAACAGACCAATCTAACAAGGTTTTTTCTTTCATTGCAGTACAAATGCAGACTTATCGGGGCCTAGTTTGGACCATTCGGTGCAAGGGGGAAATAGGATTAACAGAGGAAACTATGAACTGACCAGCCACCTCATGGAATGCAAAACTTTATGTCCGATATCGATATAATTCTCAGGTTAGACTGGACTATTGGACTTTACGATTTATTTTTATCTCGCATTATACGCAAGTGAAATTTAGCTAAGTTGTTTTATAAACATGTTTTATCAGTGTATAATTCAATTCCATTTAGTTATTCTACATATTGTAAAGAGTGCTTACGAATTTGAACAATGTATAGGGCTATAACTTTTCACTTTGTCTTCTGTAAATGAGGAATAAACGATCATCGTGTACTGTCCGGTCACATTGAATGTTCATTTTGGCCAATAAACTTCGAATTCCATTTTCATTGTAACAATGTCTTTGTCTTCATTTTGGCGGTAATGTTGTTGAATTGTCTCTGTGGTAGGAACTCGTGGTACAGGGTTTAAAATGTCCACCTATCGGTATTGAGAATGAAGAAGAAGATACGAACCAGCGATCCCGAGGCAGCGATCCCACACATTGCGTTATAGCCATAGTCAATAGTGAGTTTAAGAAACCACACGTTAACGCGAACGGTAATATTTTGACGTCATAGCGAATGAATTCGTTGTATTTCATCACCTGCGGGTGAGTAATTAGCGTTAGCGTTAACATTTGCTTTCTTAAGCTCACTAATATTACGACAAAAACTTCATTTTTTGATGAGAAAATATTTTCGGCATCTTAGTCTGGTTCCCAAACCCACCGCTGGAGCTAGGCGGGTTCGGTGTCGGCCTCGTTTGAGCGTGACCTCACACCCGAGATTCTGGGTGTCTGACGTCACCGAGGATGGACCAAGTGTAGCGTTTTCCAATGTTTCCGTGTGTCAGTGTTGCCCCTATTGTTCTGGAAACACTGGCGGATAGATCCATACGTTACTCTGCCTGTGGTGTCCTCCATTGTCGAGTCGCGGCTTATTCCGTCAGACAATAGCAGGGGAACACTCGCAGATGGGGAACCCTGAAAAACGTTACACCAGTTCTAACCTACCGTGAGCTATGTTGGGATAGAGAACCAGTCTACCTTCTGAGACGTCAGACACCCAGAATCTTGGGTGTGATGCCAAGGTCAAACGAGGCCGATACGGAAATCGTCTTAGCCCTAGTGGTGGGTTCGGGAACCAATCTATCGGCTTCTGTCCTGGTTGATAAGCGACTTCATCAGCTGTTCCTCCAAGGTTGAAATCAGTATTTTTTAACACTTTAGAATTCGTTGTATTTCATCACCTGCGGGTGAGTAATTAGCGTTAGCGTTA
This sequence comes from Notospermus geniculatus, assembly GCA_002633025.1. Classification (NCBI taxonomy): domain Eukaryota; kingdom Metazoa; phylum Nemertea; class Pilidiophora; order Heteronemertea; family Lineidae; genus Notospermus; species Notospermus geniculatus. Next base: position 144,322 of record NMRB01000616.1, read on the forward strand.
ACATTTGCTTTCTTAAGCTCACTAATATTACGACAAAAACTTTATTTTCTGATGAGAAAATATTTTCGGCGTCTTAGTCTGGTTCCCAAACCCACCGCTGGAGCTAGGCGGGTTCGGTGTCGGCCTCGTTTGAGCGTGACCTCACACCCGAGATTCTGGGTGTCTGACGTCACCGAGGATGGACCAAGTGTAACGTTTTCCAGTGTTTCCGTGTGTCAGTGTTGCCCCTATTGTTCTGGAAACACTGGCGGATAGATCCATACGTTACTCTGCCTGTGGTGGCCTCCATTGTCGAGTCGCGGCTTATTCCGTCAGACAATAGCAGGGGAACACTCGCAGATGGGGAACACTGAAAAACGTTACACCAGTTCTAACCTACCGTGAGCTATGTTGGGATAGAGAACCAGTCTACCTTCTGAGACGTCAGACACCCAGAATCTTGGGTGTGATGTCAAGGTCAAACGAGGCCGATACGGAAATCGTCTTAGCCCTAGTGGTGGCTTCGGGAACCAATCTATCGGCTTCTGTCCTGGTTGATAAGCGACTTCATCAGCTGTTCCTCCAAGGTTGAAATCAGTATTTTTTAACACTTTAGATCCCTACGGCCACCTATGCTGTCCTATTTTGAGAGGTGTCCTCGTTACGAAATGAGCAGACGTGTTAAATTGGCCCAAAGAAGTCAGCCGTAGGCCATGTAGAATTCCATACTCACCGGTGACATTTCCAAGTATTACACCGTCCACGAAATGTGCCGAAAAATGCCGAAGATCAGCACACGAAGATTGGAATGGTAGCAGACTTGATTTTGGCGGGAAATATTGTTGATTCGTCCCTGTGGTACGAACTCATGGTACGAGGTTTAAAATGACCACCTATGGACAACGAATGAGACGGTGTAACATCTACCTGTGTTCCCCATCTGTGAGTGTTCCCCTCCTATTGTCTGACGGAATAGCGGCGACTTGACAATAGGGGACACACAGAGTAACATGTCGATCTATCTGCCAGCGTTTCCCAAACAATAAGGGGAACACTCACCCACGGAAACACTGATAGATATAACACCTGTACGAGCCGGCGATCCCAACAAGGGGTAGGGCATTTATGTGGTGAGACTGTTCTTCCTTACACACCTGGTTGAGTTATGTCCATATTGGGCCTACACAGATTCCACACATATTTCGATAAAAACGCAGTATCCTGAATGTATCCTGAAAATATAGTCCCCAAGAGCTTCTGTCCATTGAAATTCCCCATGCCTTGAAGGGGAGTGGTAGTGTCAGCCTGAACATTATCATGATGGAATGATTGAAAGCAGTGCAGTGGCCCCACCTGTGAACCTGATATACCACAAAATCTTGTTCATTCAGATAAATGCACTAATGAACATCTTGTTCATCTAAACGTGAGAAAAGACATGTGGAGTTTGTTGACATACAGGTATGTATGTATAGCTTTATTTGCCAATAAGAATTACAATAGTCAGGAGCCAAAGCAGAGTATTAGCGGCTCCTGAGACAGATATGGCATCAGGAAAAGGTAACAGGCGGATAGATAAAGCAGCAAAAAAATACACAGATAAAGCAACAAAACACAATACAATAAGCATACAGGAAAGAAGGAATATATACAGATAACAGACTGGTAAGAAAGGACATATAGGTGGCAACACTGTTTTTCTAGTCTTTCAAAGGTCAAACGTCCCCTGTAAGTGGTAATAACCTGTTGAGAGGGTGTCGATTTTTTGTGATAGCCAAATGCATGTAATTTTCAGTTTCTGTTTCCTAATACCAAACAAGCATTTCATTGTATGATCACCTTTCCTGTGAATCTGGAAAACTGAACCTGAAAATGACACCGAGGTATCAGAAAACACATGGCCTACTGGCTTTGGGTCTGTGAGGTAATTACCCATTTCTAAACACCCGAGAAATTTTACAGCACGTCCTACACCACAGTCATGGCCAGTAAGAGATTGGAATTCATCCACATGACCTGCCAATCATAATTCATGCACACACACCATCGGTTTTCAGACCATGACCTACCGTACTTTTAACTGAAAAAGAAAGCAGTAGAATATTATTATTGTCAATTGATTTAAAATCATATTGAGAAAGTCAAGACAGACATTCCGGTTTAGGGAAACTTGCTTCAATGGTGGGGAGCTGGGATACAAGAAGCTTGTCGCTCGCAAACTTTCTCTGGTATAGAAAGGCAGATAAATGACTGTCTTAAGAGGCAATTTTTTAAGCAACCATTTTGGCAAGAAACATGTTCAGTTGCCTAATACTCAGAGGTTGTCCACTTTGGAAGTTGATGGTGCACTGAACTTGACAACAACAGTGGATGGAGGTGGTGTTTTTGGCACTGCAGACTTGGCGGTTGCGGCAGATATGGATGGCGCCCAGTGTCTTTTTTCTGGTGTGTAGATGCTGCTGAAAGAACAAGGATAAATCGTTTATATCCCATGGTCATTTTCTGATACAGGCCTACTCTAAGGCACTCACCTGGTACCGTACATTTGCATGGTGTGGCCTGTTTGTGCTGGAACAGATTTTGACCCACCTTGGATTTCAGCAGGGCTGTTGGTGAAATCTGCCTGTCCTTCAGCAAAGAGGACATCTTCTCCTCAGTCAAAGTGTTTGCCCTCCCGGCTTGGTTACACTCCCAGGAAAACTTCTGACTGCACTTGGCTGAAAATAAAAAACACACGATTTTACACAACATCTTCAACTGTCACATCACGTGGTGCATTTTCTCCTATTACACTGCGTTGTTTTGATGCAGAGATGACACCTAAATCCAGCGTTTTTGAATACCGGTATAAAAACACAAAACGGCTGCAATTGAAACACGACATCGTGATTTCTGTGACACTGGATACGATTTCAGTTCGACATCGAAGTATTTGGACGATAACTTACAGAATACTAGGCCTAGGCCAATACGACGAGATGGGATTTTGTTTAGTATGCCTTGTTTGTTGTACAATGGGATGTACACAGGCGGTGCATCCTCGGTTTGGAAGGCTATTTTCTTCAAATTTTCAACACTTCAAACGCTGTAACTTATGTGAAATGATGAGCCATGTTTTCTATACCAATTTCGATGTAATCCTGAAGAAAGAAACGAAAATGACCTTCAGAATTCGAGAAATACGAGGTAAAATAAACATTTTACAACGAGGTCAGAAATTGTCAATACTTGAGTCTACACCGACCACCTGACGTCATCGATATGTGATTTGTCAACTTGACGCTAGGCGGTGAAATATAAGGATTTTAAAAATTTCATCCCCATCAACAAATTTCAACATGGTGACAAATTTGAAACAACTTGTACTAAATCCAAGTATGGTCTATTTCCTTCCAAATTGCTTCAATCCTCTCAGAGAAGATTGCATCGCTCTGGTTTAGATCCCGACACCACCGATACTGCGCCTAGCGGTGAGTTCTGAAACCACACTAGAACGAGCCTTGGTACGGGAAAACTGTACAGTGGGACATGCTGATAGTGCGTAATAAAAACACCCGATAACATGTAAATGTGGGCTATAAAGATATAATTTGGGGTAGGTTATTGGCTCCTTTTGATCGGAATATAGTAATCTAAAGCATACTAGGCCCGTTTTGTTTTAGCCTGATACCGTGCCCAGCAGGGGTGTAAGGATACTGGTTTCAAGGCAGTGAAATGGCGGCGATTTCTTATGATATTTACATTGTCTGAGAAAATTGCAAATAAAAATAATTTGAATCATTGGAATTTAATGAAACTCAAATATGATATTGACTTGTCATCAAATGCCAATCGAGCCTGTGAAAATTTGAATCAACTCGTATTTAATATATAGTTTTTGAATTATTTGGCAAAATGTATGTACAGTCGATGTACAGGACATGTACAAATATTTCTATTTCTATTTGTACAGAAAATTTAATTGTGGACCTAGCCCGTACCCAATCCTCCGCTATATTATAGACCGCGTCTAGCCTTGGGAAGATTGCGTCAGCGCCATCTGTCCAGCGATAATGGAAGTGAAAATATTGATTTTGGTGATATCTCGCACAGACCAGCTACAACATGTACAAGAGCTAGAGGGTAGATTCGATCTAACAGAAGGCTACCCCTGATGTAGGACGACATGCCATCTTACCTCTGTCAAAGACCGACTTTCAATGCCGTTTTTTGAGGGAATCTCGAGAGGTAAATTTTGATGTAACAGGTGACGTTGTCGTTTGATGCCCGACAATATCGCGATGAGATTTCATCACACACCTCCGGTTAAAGACGTCTAGCCTAGAGCCAGTCACTTTGCAAAATGTGTCCCCCTGAGTCTGTGGGTGTGACAGGAACTGGAGGTGCGAGGAATAAATTGTTAACGGACATTGGAAGTAACCCATGACCCTGACGCAGTAGGGACAGAACATGGCGAGATTTTTCTTCCTAACGTTTGAGTTGTGGCCAGATTTCACGAGAAAGTATTCTGTCCTGAGTGTCTTCCTGGCCGATATCCATCGAGATTTGCGATCTAGGCCCATGTATTTTAACACTTTCGCTCTCATACGGACACCTGTGCTGTCCTATTTCAAGAGGTGTCCTCGTTACGAAATGAGCAGACTGATTAGATTAACCCAGTCAGCGTTTGGTTAGAATCCCATACTCATCGGGTGACATTTTCAACTACCCTCCACGAAAAGTGACGAAAAATGCCGAAGTTCAGCACACGGAAGACTCTTTTGTTAACATTTGGCGGGAATATTGTGTGGTAGGAACTCGTGGTACGAGGTTAAAATTGTCCACGTGCAATGGAAGTAGGGCTACAGATACGAACCCGTGACCTCACGCAGTAAAGGGGCAGAACATTTACGTGGGGAGACATTTCTTCCTTACACATGTGATTTGAGTTGTGGCCATACTAGACCTACACAGATTCCATGCATGTTTTGATAAAAACGCACTCTCCCTAAGAGAAAATATTCTCAATATCTGTCCTGGGTGAGAATTATCATTGTTTTTTTACACCTTGAAATGAGCGATTTTAACACTTTGACAACCAGTGTCATACGGACACCCGTACTGTCCCTTTTCGAGAGGTGTCCCGTTACAGAAATTGAAATGAACAGACTGATTCGATGGACATAGAGAATTGAGCAGTATTCCTAAGAGAGCACCATACTGACCGGGGGGATATTTTCACCTATCACACCGTCAACGAAATGTGCCGAAGATTCTCGAAGTGACGCACATGAAGTTTGTTTTGATCTGACAGTAGTCTCCTTGGATTTAAATTTTAGTTTGGCGGGAATATTGTGGGTGTGGTAGGAACTCGAGGTACGAGCTGTAAGATGTCCATCTAAACGGACAGCGGAAGACGAGGTATGAACCCGCGACCCCGATGCAGTGAAGGGACAGGACATTCTCGTGGTGAGACATTTCTTCCTTACACACCTTGCTGCCATAGGCGACAGTACATAGACTGCCCCTACATGCATTTACTTCGACAAAAAACACCGTCCCCCGAAGAGAAAATAATCTCAGCATCTGTCCTAGAGGTGAGAATTATCATCGTCTTTTGAAATACAACGAGTTTTGCTATACTTTGAAATGAGCGATTTTAACACTTTGAAAACCAGTGTCTCCCCATATGGTTCGGACTTAGCTCTTCAACGCAAAACGCACGAATAATCTGCAAAATCTTCGTGCCTTCTTTCCACCGAATACGGAATCCGACATCTATTCACACATAAACTGATTAGGTCATACACAAACCATAATTGATCTCGTAATTCGTACTGCGCGTTCGGCCGATTTGAAAAAAGTGGTCAATTTTCACAATGGAAGTTGCCCACGTCCAAGAGGTGACGAACAGCGAACGTCCACCTACGAACTGAAGTAAGCAAAAACTGATGACGTATTACGCTTTTCGTGTTCGGTTTTCGCAGCCTTACGAGCTGCGAAACCTCCCTAATAAAACATGTCAAAATACCACGAAAGTACAAGTTATATGACGAAAATGAAGTCACTGCGGGGGCTACCAGTCAAAAGGAACTGAATGAGACGAGTCTTAGAACGCACTAATTACATGTAGCTAATAAGCTGAAACAAAAGACTAGCAGTCGGAACACTTTCCCAAGAAGTGTTACATTTTGAAGATTAAACAACATGCGTGTCATAAAGTTCGAGGTTTCTTCTCCCCAGTCCACCCTTTTGATAGCAGTATTTTCAACAAATATAGAGTACTCAGCACGCGAATTCCATGAATGCTGCCATATTTTCAGAGACAGGGCAGCCATGATACTTTTGGATTTTACTTCCTGCAACTACTTTAATGTACTGAGCGTGTATGGTGTATGTGTGACATTGCTGGAACTCCCTGGATATGTCATTTAGACACTTCTTCTCTAAGTAAATTGTACCTGTTTTTTCATGTGTGGTGAATTTCTTTGTGAATTTCTACGTAATGTAATTAAGCTGTAAAATTCTTGAGATTTTGCTCTTTTTCTGTGTCTATAAGCATAGTGATGACACTGGACCATAACAACAGTCAACCTGGGGTGTCTTTATTGCTTTTCTCGGAAGGGCCAGGATCCAAGCAATACGAAAGTGTAAACAACAGCTTCCCCTTGATCATTTCTGGCATTTGGTCTGAAGTAAACTCCAACCGCAGATTCGAACTACTTCGTTCCACCACAGCAGATTTCGGCGATTTGCGGAGAGCGGTTCGATTTTCACAGGGTTTTTGTTCACCCAATCAATGGTTCAACAATACGTGGCGTCTTAATTATCCCAAGGATGTGATAAACCGCTCCACTGCCTCGCTACAAACTGTGGCCGAATCGGATTATCCGCATCTTGACTACCAAGTCACCCCTTGGAAAAATGTTGAGCTGAAAGGGTAAATGTCGTCCTGGGTACACACAAAGATCACCCAGGATCTCAATCTTCACTAAAACAATACCCTGGGTGTAGTTTCGGTAGCCGAACATCACCCAGCATCGTCAAATGACATCTGAATTCGAGGTTGTCTCGCCCGTGGGCACGCGACTGCCTGAGGAATATCATGAAGAGATACACTCAACAAGTATCGCGGCGCGAGACCGCGAGATTCCACGGGATTTTTAAATGGGACTCGTTTAGGCACTGATTGCGGATGCTGGTGATGTTCGGCAACCGAAACTATACACCCAGGGTATTGTTTTAATGAAGATTGAGATCCTGGGTACTCTTTGTATATACCCAGGACGACATTTACCCTTTCAGCCAATGTCGATCCTGTGAGTAGAGCTTTAAGAACGTTACCTAGACGCAAAGGTCCCGGAACGCCGCGCAGCGGCCAGATAGCGAAGCTGCTGACGTCACAGGCGGTCCGATTCTGAATTTCGCTTCATGTAAGATATCCGGATCCTGGCAAACAGCCTGCCAAAAACACACAATGCGGCATTGTTAAGCGCTCAAACTTCGCATGAAAGTTAAGGAGTACTGGAAAGGATGTATTGATGGCGCAATTAGTCACTTCGCCCAGCGCTTTGTTAGTAAATTTAGATTTAATTCCAAACTTATGAATTGATGACGTCACAGATTTACCCAAAGCACATCGTAGCAACGCTATCGTGCGTTGCCGTTGAGGTGTAGCGCACGTCACTGGTCTTGTATTGCACGTCTTGGTGGCGTTGCACGTCTGGTTGGTTCAGGGCGGAATGATCGTTGCTTCACAATCCAGAGCCCCCGTGTCGTAGAATGTCACGCCCCCCGATATGAGATCCCCCACAACAATAGATTCTGATGGATTAAGGGTCAGCCGGGCACTGACAGACAGAATTTCTGTTAACTTCTGTTACCAGATGTCCCTTGAACAAAAGAAGCGGGCATCTGATATCGGGGGCATTACATTCTATGACACCTGGTTCGAATCCCGTCCACTGCTTTTTTTCTTTTTTGTCTTTTCTTCTTCTTTTGTCATCTTTTGTATTTTATTCTTTTTTCTCCTCATTAAGTTATTTTTCGGGATGTTGCAATAGGAGCAATCAGCCGCACATATTGCCAACAGATGGCAGCACAGTCTTAGCGGACCAAATGTAAAGAAATCTCTATATGATCGCTGCTCAATCGATAATGGCTGGGTCCGCTGGATGCATTGAATTGGGCCCTAGTGGCACCTAGTGGTCAACTCGCTGACAGCTCCTATTGCTACCATATGCGAAATAAATCATTCAATTAAGGCACAGGATAGTCGAGAATTACGGCTGTTGTTAGGGGTACGACAGTCAGTATTTCCGCTCTGGGCCTGGCCCCAACCCTAATCCTGATGGCAAATGTATCAAAAACTGCCGTAAAAATAGCAGTACCTGGTTTTTACTCATATGAAAACAATAATGACCAAGACTAATAACTGTTTCCCTGGCTTCAGGGACATCAACGTGTCCGCTGAAGCTAGGGAGACAGCCCAGCCCCCTCCCAAAGCACAGCAACACATAACAGCCCCTTGCCAGTTCCCTCACTCTGGTTTTAAATGTGCTGTTAAAAGAAATTACAGTTTCAGTTCCCATGTTTTGGGTGCAGGCAGAGTCAATAATGATTCTAGACTAAGGAATAAATGTAGTACTCTGAATTCGCATTTTTGTTTAGATGCAACATAGGGAGGTTCCGCAACGTCTCCAAATTCCGAATCCCGAATATCTTTGATTATGACGTCATCACTTTGACGTAATGACGTCGCATCACATTCGTGACGTCATGCAAATTCGTTGCGTCTTGACGAGGATTGCCGTAAATCTTCGTAGATGGTTTACGAATTCCGAATTGATAATTTTCATTTACAAGAATTGTTTTCTTGGGCTCTTCTGAGCATAGAGGTGACAATTGGATATACCTGGCACATTTTAGCGGTGAAATAAATGCTTAAAATGTCAGTGTAAGGTGATGAAGTGGTGTTAAAGAGAGGTTGTCACACCGTTCACAAGGCCAAAAGTCGAACCACCGCGGAATTTTCACGAAGAAACGGCGTCATGACGTAACGTCACAGAGGCCTGAAATCGTTTCGGGATTCGGAATTCGTGACGGTGTAAATACCGGTAATCCGAATTGTGTATGCGGATATCATTTTGAAGGTACCTGTCATTTTTTCTTCAACTGTCCTCGTTATGATATTCAACGTCGATCGCTGCATGATTTACAGTGGGCAGAAGACCTCTCACTGGATTTATTATTGCACGGCAACACTAATCTTACTCTGGAGGAAAATCGTTTGATTATCGTTGCCTTGCATAGATACATCCGTGACACAAAACGATTTCGGAAATAGTCTTTGGGCTTCTCAATCCTTCATTCATGGTACATGAATGAAGGCCACTTTCCAAAATCGGCCATTTTGACGCCGAGGGTAAAAACAAATGCCCAGCTCTTTACAGTGGGGCAGCTTAAAGCGTGTGATCTACTGTTGCGATTTTGGCTTGAAACGGGGCTGCGATCCCTTGCGATCACCTTATATGGCAATCGTAAGTCCTTATAAGGTGATCTTAAGGGCTCGCAACCCCGTCTCAAGCCAAAATCGCATTACTGGATCACCCGCTTTACAGACGATAGCGGCTTTTGGGTGCGCAGGCGTCATCGGCGTTGTGTTTTGTTTCAATTTTCTGCGAATATTGTCATCGTTTAGCAGACAGTAGAGTACATCTCTCGCCGCGGCCAAGAGTTAAAAATGAAGGGCATTATTACTGTGTACTACAATCAGATCGTGTCAGACTGGGGTATAAAGGTTCCAGACATAGCACTGCAAAACGTTTATTCGTACCTTGCCTGCGCCGTCATGTGTTGCAAGTTGAAATGTAGGACATTTGACGCTTTAGCCGGACAAATACATTTCGTTTGTCAGATGAGCAAAAAACGAGGGACATGTATGGAGAAATCGGAGGCTTTTCCATCCCCTGGGACCAGGATGTACCAGAAGAAGGTAAATGTTGTAACCTCGCCGTTGTCGTTAACGTTCACGTTTATGGTTTGATTTATAAACCTTATTCTCAGAGTCCGAACACCCAAGTCACCCGCATTTGTTGAAAAAAAATGACCGAACGTGTTTTTATTCGTATTTCTTTTATTTTTTATTAAAGCCACATTGTATTAAATTCAGAAAGTCCTTTGGGCCGTATTCAAAACGGGTGATTAAGACTTAGACGCGTGTTACTTTGTCAAATGTATGGTGGAAGTGTGTGCATTGAGTGAAGTTACACGCGTCTAAGGCCGGTGACAGACTGGCGCGTACGCGACGCGCACGCAGCACTTTTCTTTTGTTGTAGGTGTACTCTGCTGTGAAATAACAAAAGAAAAGTGCTGCGTGCGCGTCGCGTACGTGCTAGTCTGCCACCGCCGTAAGGCTAAGGCCGGTGACAGACTGGCGCGTACGCGACGCGCACGCAGCACTTTTCTTTTGTTGTAGGTGTACTCTGCTGTGAAATAACAAAAGAAAAGTGCTGCGTGCGCGTCGCGTACGTGCTAGTCTGTCACCGCCTTTAGAATCCATTCACGCGATTTCCAAGCGCTAGACGCTCCAAAGCATTGTTTGTTTCCACCGCGTTGGTCGTGGACAAAGGATGCCGCGTGGCACCGCTTGGAAATTCGCGTGAATGGATTCTTAGCCTAAGGCCGGTGACAGACTGGCGCGTACGCGACGCGCACGCAGCACTTTTCTTTTGTTGTAGGTGTACTCTGCTGTGAAATAACAAAACAAAAGTGCTGCGTGCGCGTCGCGTACGTGCCAGTCTGTCACCGCCTTAAGGCTAAGAATCCATTCACGCGATTTTCTTGCCGCAGACGCTCGAAAGCATTGTTTGTTTCCGCCGCGTTGGTCGTGGACAAAGGATGCGACATCGCGCGGCACGAAAATCGCGTGAATGGATTCTTAGCCTAAGTCGTAATCGCGCGATGATCACCCTTTTTGAATACGGCCCTTTATGTTCGCCGACGTTAAAGTAATTTAAAATGTGCTATGCTTATTCCGAATACATTAGAGCTCTGACAGTTTTTTTTCATGTGTGCTGAAAACTAGGTCTCAATTCTCTAAAGGCCCTTTTACGCCGCGTTTTGACGCTTCGCCCATTGTTTGGAAGCAGAGCGGAGGAAAATAACAAAAGATTTGACGCATCACGCAGCGTGAAACGCGCATGTGGAAACGTGCCATAACGCACGTATCAGCACGCATTTTTTTGGATCGTCACAAGGCGGCTATGAGACCGCTGTCTGCATTCTCTTAGCACTTTGAAAATACCGCAATATTCAATACAGAGGGGCTATAAAGCTACGTACACATGCATCCGTTTTTCCGACAACGACAATGCGGCAACGACAATACGGAAACGGCAAAAAAATCGATCGTAGGAAAATGAATTGATCCGTACACATGAATGCGGCACGGTTATACGACTATCCGGTAATGCGATACGATTATCCGTTTATTTTTGGAATCGGTTCAGGACCGATTTTTTGCCGTTGTCGGACCTAAATCATGCGTTTATATTATACATCAACACATGCGCAAGTACACATATGGTATGTCGTCGTCGTCGTCCATCATGTCGCGTTCCGCTTATAAGATACGCCCGCTTTTACACTTATAGCCGTAGTCATGTGTACACCCAAAACGCATTGCCGTTGACGTTGTCGTCGCCGCATTGTCGTTGCCGCATTTTCGTTGTCGGAAAAACGGATGCATGTGTACGTAGCTTAAAGCTTCGTACACATGTGTCCGTTTATTCGACACGGCAACGGCAACGACAATGGATCATACATTAGTTTCTTACCATTGTGCAAGATTGTTATGGTCCAGAGGCTCGACCAATTCATGGTCCCTTTGTCGGAAGGGAAAATCGGATGCCGTTGCCGCAAAATCGTATGCATGTGTACCTAGCTTTAAGCCCCTATTACATAGAATACTTTATACGAAGACGCCGGTTAACAAAGGCTAAATGGATTCACGACCGTGAAGCCATTGTTAACCGGCGCTTTCGTATACCGTATACTTCTATGTAAAGGCAGCCTTAAAGCTGACCTATTTCCATTACCCCACCGCAGAGAGTGACAAAAAAATCCTGCCGCGCCACAGCACGGCAGGAAGGTTAAGTACAAACGCCCTGGTCATTCTTCAAACGGCACCTCCAGACAACATATACTGAAAATACACCCTAGGTGTCGCTGTCATTCAACCGTGAGGAACCGAGGAAGACGGATATCCAATTGTTCCACTATGGTGAGCACTACTCGGGTCAGTACATGTAAACACGTGTTGTTCTATAGGCCTATACAGGGACGTACTGTACATGTAAGCCTATTCTTCCAATCATGCATGCACAAGGCCTGAATTATTGCCGAATACCAAAATCCATACACAACTCCAAAACCACAAAAATCGGGCTTTATGGCATACATTCCAATAATCATAGTGCGAACAGTCAACCATTGGAATGTGGGCGGGTACATTTTGGGCGTCTTCAGAGTCACGTCGATAAATAAATCAAGATGGTGGATGCGTTAGGTTGGGTGTAGACACATCCTCAGCGCCTTCTATCGTCTCGCTGGAAGTATTGGGAGAAAAGCCGGATGTTTCCAGCCTAATATATTAGCGAGAGAATAGAAAGACGTGCCTACGGGGAGGGAGGGGGCGCGAATGGCCTCAAACCCTCGGCGGGCGCGCGGACGTACGCCCGCATCCCCTCATGGACCTCGAATTCCGCACACTAGGCTGCCGTCGAGGGTTCACCTTCGCCATTCCTCCTAGAGAGCGAAATACCGAATGAACAGCCCGCCTACGTGTCACGGTATTTATAGGGGCGCTCACCGTTAGAAGGCGCTGAGGGTGTACCCTTTACATAAAACACACACTCAACACTCCCCAACACCCCCAATACTCCCAATACTCTCAATTCTCTCCCATTACTCCCATCACTCCCCACAATCCCCCTACTCACAAAGTTCCCAACACGTGATACGAGTCAAACCAAATGAAACCAAGACGTAATGCATCGACCTGTTACTCGACGCATGAAGAAGAATAAACATGTGATCTGCTTTGCTTTTATTGTAAGGCCGGTGACAGACTGGCGCGTACGCGACGCGCACGCAGCACTTTTCTTTTGTTGTAGGTGTACTAAGATGTGAAATAACAAAAGAAAACTGCTGCGTGCCCGTCGCGTACGTGCTAGTCTGTCACCGCCTTAACACTCGGTCATGTCTCATCAACAATAGGACATTGACGGTTGGCCAGCGGAACGCAAATTGTTTACCGCATAGGTGTGGTGACAGAAAATACTTTCAAAATCCGTGCACTGGTGGGCCGAAGGTTGGGGCCTCCGTCCACCCAACGTGTTGTCCATTTCGCTTTAATGTATTTTAAATTCTATACCGAACGTACCACAACAACTCCCTGTCCGGGAGTTCACCATAATGGCTTCAACCCACAAAATAAAGGCGGCCTTCCACCTGAAAGTTTTCTGTCGCAATTTTCTTATGGAAACTTATGGAAAATTGTCAAGACACTCTGTTGCAATGATCAGGTTCTGTAGCGTGGAAGAGGCCTTTAAAGATTATGTCAGCCAGTTTTTTTAGTGTCCGACAGTTATTACCTTGAATAGAACATGTTCTATTCACGACGATAACTGCCGGACATTAAAATACCTGGCTGACATAATCTTTAAAGGCCTCTTCCACGCTACAGAGCCTGCTCATGCAACAGAGTGTCTTGACAATTTTCCATACGTTTCCATAAGGAAAATTGCGACAGAAAACTTTCAGATGGAAGGCTGGCATTAGGGGTCGGCGTAAAACCTGGCGTATGGCGTATGGCGATTGGCGAATGGCGGATGGCGGATGGCGGATCGTCTGCACATGATAGGCTCAGTCATCGTTAACTTAGTCTTCTAAATTGAACTAGATAAGAAAAGAGATGCCTCATATGCCTTGTTACTGTGTTACAGTTAGGCCTACTCACAGAAGACTTACAAAACATCGAATACTAGTAGACATGGGGGCTGGGGATTCCCCAACGTGAATGTTGATGAGGCACGACTTTTTACAGGTGAACTCTGCGACTATAAAAAAAGTATTGATGTATTTTTATTTGTCAATGATCATATACCGGTGTCGTAGAATGTCATGCCCCCCCCCCCTCCCCCGATATGAGATGACCCACCACAATAGATTCTGACGGATTAAGGGTCAGCAGAGCACGGTTGTCAGACAAATGCAGACCAGCAGACTGCAGACCTATGGGTGGTTATATCCGCAAAACGTTGACGTGGACAAAACAGAGTCGGAGGTGCTTTTAGAAGACAGATATATGTTCTTTAACAAAACAAAGATGTTCTTTAACAAAGCAGAGACGTTTAGCTGTGATTTGGGGTCCTAGGAGACGTTGGGTGCGACGAAACAGTCGTTAACAAAATTTGGAGACGTGTCTTATCTGAGAGAGTCACATTTTTCAAACGTAGCAATAATTTTAAATGGTACGCGGGCAGCGCCATACGCAGATGTTGACATGATTTGGAGTCGTTCATTAATGTGACGTTGGGTGGCGCTCGTTGCAGTTAAAGGTGAACAAATTTTACTGAGGTCGAATTTGATCGGGTGCTGTTACATGGTAATGTCCCATCACGAATTATGACAAAGGGGGCGCTGCAGTTGCTTCCGTGAAAATCGGTTGAGCCATATGGGTTAATGAAAAAAATTCGAGCCTTTTTGATTTGAATGAAAGTTACATATTATACGTAAAATTTAACGAGGATTTCAAAAAAATAGGTGCCAAGGTCATACAACCTATTGTTTTCAAGATATTTGTATTTAAAAAAGCTATTTTCGTTATTAAAGGGTTAATTCAAATCATTATTATTGGGATGAACATTTTAGGGTTTAAAAAGGTGGAAATTGTGTCCGTCCGAAAATAGATACATTCATCCGACAATTGAACGACCCTTTTTGATTTGAATGAAAGTTATATATTATATGTAAAATTTAATGAGGATTTCAAAAAAATAGGTGTCAAGGTCATACAAACTATTCTTGTCGAGATATTTGCATTTAAAAAAACTATTTTCGTTACTAAAGGGTTAATTCAAATCATTGTTATTGGGATGAACGTTTTAGGGTTAAAAAGGGCGGAAAATGTGTCCGTCCGAAAATAGATACATTCATCCGACAATTGAACGTATTGTCCGAAAAAGCTTAGATGGACATTTCTTCCTTCCTGCACCCTACAACCTGTACTTCCACCCAACGTCACATTAATGAACGACTCCAAACCATGTCAATATCTGTGTATGGCGTACCATTTGAAGTTTGAAAAAAATGTGACTGTCTCTGATCAGACACGTCTCCAAATTGTTTTGTAGCACCCAACACCTCCTTTGTGAACGACTCCAAAAGACAGCTAAACGTCTCTGTTTTGTTAAAGAACATATCTGTTTTCTAAAAGCACGTCTCTGATTTTGGAACCTGCGTGCGTCTCTGTTTTGTCAACGACTACTTTTTGCGGATATAACCACCCATAGGTCTGCAGTCTCCAGTCTGCAGTCTGCTAGACTGCTGGTCTGCATTTGTCTGACAACCGCCGAGCACTGACAAACAGAAATTCTGTTACCAGATGTTCCTTGAACAAAAGAAGCGAGCATCTGATATCGGGGGCATTACATCTATGACACTTGTATGAAACACAAAGCTTCAATGAAACAATCACATGTTTGATGATAAGCTCGTACACCACGGTACATATAGTCTCGCTTGGCCAGACGCTACGTGCTCACCCTTCGGTAGGAGACCGGGACGTCGGATACACACTGGGGCCGAGTATACGGTACATACGTCATGATGGAAATTGATATATTAACGATCGACGTAAAAATCAAAATCCAAACGCAGCATGATGGTACAAATATATTTGTGGTCTTCAAATTTATTGATTGCCCTATCTTTTTTAAACGCCTCACGAAAAGCACGTGGTGGTTTAAACGTGTCTGTATAATTGCAGGGATATGGAGTCACATGAATAAAGAATAGCAAATGCTTTTACTTGAATTTTGCAATACAAATGCACTAGGCAATGCTGTACAATCTGAAGTAAAAGCATTTGCTAGTCTTTATTCATATGACCCAATGTCATGCGGAAAAAACTCCGACCTTAACATTTCAAGCCAGATAACGGCATCTTCATCTACACTCTCTCTTACAAGACTGCTCAAATCAAAGCATCAACGGGTTAGAATAATAAGAATGATACCTTTTGACATATTAATGGTCAAAAAAACTACCTAGCTTTCTATTTGGCTGACTCGCCAATCGCCATTCGCCACACGCCACACGCCATTCGCCATACGCCATGTTTTACTCCGACCCCGGCATTAGAGCTGGCACTCAGATAGACCACAGAGTAGTCTCTACATCTGACGATAAGAGACTACTGTCGCCCTCTTGATTCTGGCTGTGATTCGTCGGAATACGTCCAATCAGAATACTAATCTGCTCTGATGACGTATCGGCGGCAGGTGTTCCCCAAAGAAGCCAAGTTTCCAAGATGGCGTCTGGCGTCCAACATTTCTCGCTTCGAACATTCAGCGAGGTAGTGCAACTAATGTCAGCGAGATAAACACACAGTGACCTATCCCAGCGATGTTTTGTGTCATTAGCTAAACATCCTGGGGATAGTCCGTTGAAGAAACCCCCCTGCTATCTCATTTCGACTCCTGTAGCTTGCCGTTAGACGCGCTGCACACAGATGTACACGATGTAGGCATGATGTACAGGTCTGCTAGCTGATGCGCGCGCATCCTGCCTGGTAGGAATTCCGACCACACTTCCGGTTTCGAGACCCCGACACCAGTTCCTAACGTAGGTGGAACTGGATGCCGGTTTAGCACTCAGAGTACTGACCCTTGAGGACGGAAGCCCCAACACCCAGGCCCACGTGAAGGAAAAACCTCCACTAGGGCAGAAGGCCCCGGGCACTGGGAGGCGAGGGGTCATATGAATGAAGGCCAGCAAATGCTCCCACTTGATTTGTATTGCAAAATTCAAGTGAAAGCACCCACAGTCCCCATCCACAAATGACCCAAGGGCTAACTTGCTCTTACATGCATCATGGCGGCTTTCCCAACCACAGAGTTTGCTTCCATTTTGCTACACGCCCGAAGCTTACACGCCAACATAAGTTTTCATACCTTAGCACCCCCGGAGGGGCTTGACGCTAGCAGTGCTCACAACGTCAATTTAAGCTTTCATGCAATGGCACCCCAGGAGGGGCTTGACGCTAGCAATGCTCACAACGCCAATTTAAGCCTTCATACAGTAGCACCCCCGGAGGGGCTTGACGCTAGCAATGCCCACAACGTCAATTTAAGCTTTCATACAATGGCACCCCCGGGGGGCTTGACGCTAGCTATGCTCACAACGCCAATTTAAGCCCTCATACAATAGCACCCCCGGAGGGGCTTGACGCTAGCACTGCTCACAACGTCAATTTAAGCTTTCATACAGTAGCACCCCGACGCCGGGGCTTGACGCTAGCAATGCTCACAACGTCAATTTAAGCTCCGTCAATATAAGGGCCGTTTAGACGACAAGCCAAAAAACCACATTCGGATTCGATCAGATTAGATCCGATCGACCTTATCGGGTCTCATTTGCGTTTAGACGAGATTTGAATGTGGTCCAATGTGGTCAAAAATCCACATTAGACCGCATTGGGTAACGTTTACACGTAAAAGTTTTGAACCCACAATCCGATTCGATCGGATCGCATGTGGATTTTTGCCTGTCGTCTAAACGGCCCTAATGATCTCTCTCATATCTCAACGTACGTAGCCTTACGTCTACGTTTCGGAACTGCAAGCTTGGCGCTGATTGGTTTACAGGCACGTGACTGACGGCGCGAAAGCATGGGTCTTTTGTTTGGTTAGGTCGTCCCGCTGATTGGTGGTGGCAGAGCTGTCAAGCGTGAGGCTCGTGTATTGTGAATAAAAAGTAGGCGGAGACATGATGGCGTCACAATAACGGTCATTACGGGGGCCTAACTACTCACGCAGTGACCAGTTCTCGTCCTCTCATTCTTATTCAACATTATGCAATATCTCAGTGCTCAGAGTGTAAAAACTTTTGATCCATTCATATCCATAGGCCTATCCATGGCTGATGAAAGACACCGAGGGGCCCGAGCGCGAGCTGAGATTGCTGTGGCTGAATTCCGTCTCCTTCGGGTTATCGCCACAATTTCTCCAGTGAATCTCCAAAAAATCAATATCATGCCGAGAAAGGGTTGCAAAAAGCAGGGCCGCAGGAACGTCCTGGCGGTTGGGAGGGCAAAGATTCGTTAAAATATCGGACCGTAGCCGTAGCCTATCATAACAGTGAGCGCCGAGGGCGCGATCCGAAATATTGGCGTGGGGTCCGGGGGTCCTCCCCCGGGAAAATTTTAGAAATGAAGAGTGCTTTTACGCCATTTCTCCCGGCATTTGAGATCAAAGTTAGACACTCTAGCCATGTAAGTGTGGTCACTGGTTCATTGGACTTGGGCTTTTTGGTGAGCCTGCCATCTTTTTATTTTTGACAAGCCAAATATTGGGGGGGGGGGGCAGGTGCCCCCTGCCCCCCGTTCCTTCCGCCATGAAAAGATCTTCCTTCATTGGGCATTCCTTGCGTGGCCAGCACATGTATTTCCTCTATCCGCGGGATTGCTAGAGGGACTACATGTACACCTTGATCAGTTGCCATGAATTAGGCTTACTTGATGAATAAAATGTTCAAGTACAGCCAAGGCCTGTAAAGATCAAAACTCAGTGCTGTTGTGGTTGCGCAGTGTGAAATAATAGGCCTACTATTGCTTGAATGTGCCTCGCTGCGACCAGAGAATGCAATTTGATCGCACTCGCTGCTCATGAATAACTGACTCGCCTACCATTAATGAACGGCTCATAATTGAATTCTGTGCAGTGGTCACATGTCGGCGCTTGACCATTCACTGGCCGTGTACCATCGGGCATTGTTATAACGTCTACGTTCGTCCTTAGGTCTACGTACGTTGAGATATGAGAGAGACCTAGTAGGTATGTATCAAAACTAAACGTATGAACGTTCAGTTTTCGGCCATGAACATTTGGTACTACATTTATGACTGGCCGTGCCCAGTCACGTGGGTAATGTGTACGTCCCGTTTTTGTTCGGTTTTGAATAGTAAGCACACTCGATTTCAATGGTAGACACGCCTTATTCCAGTGACCTTTGGTCAGCATGAATGACCTCGATGACGCAACAACAACCGGTAGAGACTCCGCCACATGGCAGGAATTCCTACTGGTCAAAATCAATAGCCGTGGTTACACTACATAAAATCCCCGTGTTCTTTTGCGGTCACACCTATGAATTGCCGGGCTTCAAGAAACCCGTGTCTGAAAAACACGGGTTTTTGTGACACGGCAATCTCGCCGTGCTTTTCGAAATACCCGTGTTTGTGTTCGTTCTTCGCACGGCGACAGATGGCGCACCCATTAAGTGACGTCGTTTTTGCACCTCCAAAGTGTGTGCCAATTCAGAAATGACTGGAGAGTCAATGTTTGCAGCGCAACTGTCGCCGTGTTACTTAACCACAATGTAGTAGTGTGACCTCTCGCTGGGATTTTCGTACACACGGGTTTGACACGGGCCTGAAAAAACACGGGTATTTTCAACAAGTGTAACCTTAGCTAATGATGCAAGTTAATTCAACCTAGGCAGCCAGGTGGGAGTTGTCGTTTTCTGCCTCCTCTTCCAAGATTCGAACAAATAATGACGCCGCCGCCAGATGGCCGTTAAAACGGAAGAGACGTTTTTCTAACTAGTCGCTTCGCATGAAATGGACTTCTGGTGAATGAGCGCGGAGACTGTAAAGTACTTCCATTGTAGAAGACGTACATGTTCATGTACATGTAGATACATAGCGGAAGATTTTTTTGCGCCTATAATATAGGCGCAATATTTTAAACTTTTATATACAATATAATATAGCCCGACCGACCTGGAGGTATATCAGTGGAATGCGATTTGTGGTTGGACTGACACAGCAGTTCCATGTTATTCTGTCTTGAATCAGACGACTGGGGTTAATAAACATTGGCCTATCCACTGTGTTCTCAGCCAGAAGTTTGTGGTCAAAATTGAATGTTCCATTTCCTCACTTGCGGACATGTGTCGCACAATACATCATGCGGTCATTACTGAGGTTGGTTATGGACACCTTGAAATTTCATTACAGTAGCCATGCTGGAAGACATTCCTGGTATTTCTTTGTTCAATATAATAAGGTCGTGAATGTCGTGGGTTTCAAGCGTCAAGGCCCTTGCTTAATCCATTGCAATGACTCTGTTCAATCAAACCGTAACGACACCCGCCAGCCAATGCCCTACACTATTGAATCACAACAGGGGATTGTGCTTTAAAATCTTCATGTTGACCAATCACAAGGTGGACGTAGCAGACGAAAACATAAATTATGGTTACGTTCACCGTCCGTCGCTGCTGTTGTCGATAAGGTGCGGGCGACCAATCACATTCTGTGTTACATGCTGAAGTTAATCATAGGTTCATTTTTCGTTTTCGTTCGTTTAGTTTTGATACATACCTACTAGGCCCTATTAGGTAACTTGCTAAATTGAACGGACGGAACGTATGGCTTACGTCCATGAAAGCATCGTAGGGCACCAGTGATTGGCCCAATATTATGAATATAGACTGAGCTAGTGAACGCTTTATGAATGGGGTTTGTGATGTCATCATTGACTTGGGACCACCCCTTCGCCGCCACCATCGTCTCCAGCAGGTGTATAGCGTCAGCCTGCACTCACAGCCTACATTACCGGTACATGCATTGAAGAACACTGAACAGTGACGAAACTGATTTCTTTCACTCCGTTCTGCGCCATTGAGTGATGTAATCATCAATGCCACTACATTTTCAAATAGAACCCTATTTAAATTGACACTCCATTACCTGCAATGCTCAACTCTGTCAGTTATGCGAGTTGAGGTAAAGCTGACGTTGCGAATTTTTGGAGTGTTGGAAATAAAACATGTCCAAATACCATAAGTGTACAACTTATATGATGAAAATGAACGCGCCTGCGGGGTCTGTCACAGTCGACAGGAATCGAATGAGACGCATCTCAGAATGCACTAATTAGCTAATGAGCTGAAACAAAAGACAAGTAGTCGGAACAGTCAACTTTCCCAAGAAATGTTACATTTTGAAGATCAAACAACATGATGATCATAAAGATCGGGTTTTTTCTACCCAGTACAGGTGTCTTATATTGCCTTTCTCAGAGGGGCCTGGATCCAAGCAATATAAAAATGTACAACAACAGCTTCCCCTTAAGCGGCCTTAGGGATGTTTTTTTAAAATCGACTGACCCGGCTGAATGACGAGTCGACAGTGTGTTGGGTCAGTCGACTTTTAAAACACCTCTAATGCATTGACACTTGCCACACATCTGCGCTTGGCCTCAGCATGGAGAATTTACCAGTGTTTCCACCGCTGCCACCGCCACCACCTCCCCTCCCTCCAATAGAAATCTTAAGTTTGCCTGTTCTACCTCCGCTGCCGCCGCCACCGCCAGTTCCGAAATTCAACGAGCTGATGACATTTCAAGAAAATGGAAATTACTATGGAAAGGATGTTTTTGCAGCGATTTCGACGCACGATATGGACTTTTGGGCAATGACGGGTGAAACAGTCTACTCCTTCAGAGAATTGACAGAGGATATTCGTCCGCAAATTGAGGGTGGTGCAGGCAGACCTCACATGCTGTCCACGGAGAATCGTCTGCTTATGACCCTGTTCTGGCTAAAGAAGTATCCGGATCTCGTCACGTTGTCCACGATATTTGATGTGAACCCACAATCCGTCAGCCGTAATCTACATGGCATGATTGACATTCTTTGGGATTATGTTCAGAGTGGAATACAATGGCTGAATGAAGCAGACTGGCGTGATCTACGTGGAAACTGGGAGTCCATCCCTGTTGCTGTTGGGGCTATTGACGGCACTGTCCACACGATATATATGCCGCAGGAGGACCCTCATTTATACTACAGTGGCCACGCCCACCGTTACTGTTTCAGTACTCAGATTATCGTTGACAACAAAAGGAACATCAGACACATACACGTGAGTATTACTGTATTATGTAATTTCAGTGTTGGGAATATGTAGTCATTTACCACAATCCCTTCCCCTTCATCTCTTAATGCGGTCAGATGAACATTTTCAATTCTGTATCGATTCAAATCGCATTCAAATCTCCCGTGTGCTGCGGCTGTGAAGGGCAAGCTGACGTTGTGAATAGACAGCTTGCGAAATTAGCGGCCACCATCTTTTTTTAAAATACTGGATAGTTCCCCCAATACCGCTTAGTATACGAATCTATAATTATCATACTGAGGTTGCGGACAAGGGCCTATTTTCAACGCCTCCCATGTCCAGGCTCTTCATTCGTGAATATCAGTTGTACCCGCGTGAACTCGGCCAGGAATCTGCCCCCTGGTATCCGCTCCCATTCATGGCAATTCCATACACTCTGAGCGGTATTGGGGAACTATCCGGTATTTTGGCATTGCTTGGGTTTGTCCAATGGGATTTTGCACTGTCAGAGGCATTAAAAAAAGAAAGGTCATAGGCCTACAGTAAGCCATTAGAACTGCATCAAGATATTTCAGCAAGCAAGCAGCGAATAAAATATACTCGAAATATATTTGAAAAAGTTCGAAAATATAAAAAAATCGCGGCCGCTAATTTCGCAAACTGTCTATTTTTGGAAATAAAACATGTCAAAATACCATAAAAGTACAAGTTATAGACGAAAATGAAGGCACCTGCGGGATCTATCAGTCGACACGAATTGAATGAGATGAATGCACTAATTAGCTAGTAAGCTGAAACAAAAAACTAGTAGTTGGAACACTTTCCCAAGAAATGTTACATTTTGAAGATCAAACAACATGCTGAGCGTAAAGATCGTGGTTTTTTCTACCCAGTGCACCCCTTTTGCTAGCGATATCGTCAACAGATAAAGAGTACTCCGCATGTGAATTCCATGTATGCTGCCAGATTATACAAAACAGGGCGACCATGATACTTCCGGGTTTTACTTCCTGGAACTACTCTAATGTCCTGAGTGTGTTTGGTGTATGAAGTGCAGGTCAAGACACCCTTGCCACCCCAGGTTCTATGGGTCAGTGTGACATTGTTGCCACTCACTGAATGTGTCATTTCTCCAAGAAAATTGTACCCGTTTTTCATGTTTGTTGAACTTCGTTTTTGATTATGGAATGTAACTAAGCTGTAATTCCTGGGACTTTCCTCATTTTCTGTTTCTATAAAGCACAGTGATCACATTGGACCATAAAAACTGTCAACTGGAGGTGTCTTTATTGTTTTTCCCAGAGAGGCCTCGATCCAAGCAATATGAAAATGTACAAAAACAGCTTGCCCTTAACAGTGGAGTGGAAATTGCGATTTGATTCCTTTGTAACCATTGCCATTTTTTTGCAGTCCGGATTCCTTGGTCATTCGACGGATGCCCGTCAGTACAGACTCATTGCTCCAGTCGGACCGGGTCAACAGCTGTCGGTTCCGCAGGGATGCTATTTGCTAGCAGACAAGATATATCCAAATGAAGTGCCACTACTAACAGCATGGAAAGCCAACGAACTGCGAGGGGAGCATAGGAATCGTCGCATTCTCTTCAACTTGGAGCACGCGCACCACAGGATCCACATTGAACATGTCATTCGAAAGTTAAAGGAGTATCGTGTCTTGCAAGAACGCTTTCGGCATCCAAGAGGTCTGATGACAAAAGTTGTAGACGTTTGCGCCTGTTTGGCCAACCGACATGTGAAGTTGTTTGGTGAAATTCGATAAACTACTTTGTACTTTTTGAAGTAAACCAGAGTCACACGATCGATGTGCTTGCTATTTTAATCTTTCTTTCACGGGAGATGTACAGGGTGTTCCGGAAGTTTTCCCTCTGTTTCTGGTAATTTACCGCGCACAATCTGAAAGCAATCATGCGCGAGTCCCGCTTTAGCCACTGAGCTTACCAGTAAGTGTATCTATTAACCATTTGTAGCCAAAGTAGGCGGCTACTGGGCAAATTCGAGGAAATGGAAGAAAAACTTTCTGGGACACCCTGTAGAAAACATGATATTTAAATGGCCTTGGCGAGTGACCAGCTGGGGTGCGCTAACCCAGTAATGCGGATCCTAGCTATGATGTAGGGCAGCACACCGAAACCCGGTGTGAAGAGAAAGAATGTCCTAGGAAAAACAGTCCTGGGAATAAAATATCCTATTTTGTTACATTCTAATCTCTGGCGATTGGTTTCTGTACCCATGTCGCTTATTCCGTCATTCAACAATAGAAGTGGACACTTTTTACAGGGGGACACTAGTTACTGCTACACCGGTCCGATACAATGGACGCCTTTCGTGTGTAAAATTGATCACGTCCGGGATGTCAGTTTCATTGCAATAGTTTTAACCACTTGTCGCACCTGAGGCAGTGAGCTAGGGTCATCCCCACTGGGTGACGGAGACCTGGGTGGCCGCATAGAAACTCTGCTAGCGCTAGTGGAGCCCATCTGCCGATCGTGCTGTACATTTTTCCATGCATTTTAACACCGATAGGCTATCGAAGCACTGGCGGAGTTTCTATGCCGCCACCCCTGGCGCAGTGTCTCCAGCGATCGACCTGCTGCATCACATAACAATTGGCGCTCGGGGTATTCGAAAAAGCTGGATCACTGGATCGCTGGAATGTCTGGATAGTGTATCACTGATCACCATCGCCTGAGGGTTGAGAATGGACATGGTGCTAAGGGTCCAGTGTGTCTTGCTGCACAACCGAGAATGCTGACAAGCCTCAATCCGGGTGGTGGTGCAAGCAAGTAATCCAGATCCAGCTTTGTTTGGGGCCAGATTCCAGCCGTTAATTCGGAGAGTTAAAGGAGATTACACATATCAGCTTCAGGGGTACGATGACACCGTCGAAATGCACAGGATAGTCCACAATAGGCCTATGACATAAATACGAACATTCAAAACACCAATTTTACTAGCGTTTCTTAAAACAACCAAAAAATCAACTGAGATACAAAGACGACATGAAATAAACAGGAAGTTTCCAGAGCTTATTTCATTGAATAAAGTATGGCACACTTGCCATCAACTGACCGCCTCCAATCGAAAATAAACAGTCCTAGGTTACATGAAACCTTAAATGGATGTCTAGGTCTATTCTCGCTGCCCCTCCACTGCATCCAGCATCGCTTGGTGTCTTTCTAACAGCTGGTAGTGGACATTGATCAAGTCTTCATAGCGCTCTTGGTTCCGACGTGCAAGTTCCCACAACGGAACACGCCTGGGTCTGTTCTGGGCATCGTCTGCTGGTTGCACATTTGCAGGCTGTTGATTAGGTGGCGCTGCTGGTTCTGCTGCAAGTTCCGGTTCTGGCTCCGGTTCCGCTTCTCGTTCCGGTTCTCGCTCTGGCTCCGCTTCTCGTTCCGGTTCTGGTTCAGGCTCTGCTTCTCCCTCCGGTTCTGGTGGCTGGAAAAATATGTCGATTGGATTTTCTGGGATCTCCATACGCACCCGACGGACTCGATTGCCAACATCGTCTCCTCCTCCAGCGGCGGGAACATCCGCTGGTTGTTCGGCATCTTGAGGTTGCTGGGGAACAGCCCTCCACTCGGCAACGTTGGCCCCAGCGAAACGCATTTCTCGCTGCCGTTCTTGTACTCCACTAGAACAAAAAGGAAGAGTCATAAGAATTCCAAATCAGAGAATATAAAAATACTTTATCCTCGCCTCTAAGAGGTCAGTCCAGAGTACTCATGACTAGGCCTTTGTTTCATTCCATAATTGGCGCCGGTGCTTCTTTCCTTGTTCGATCAATCAGAACGAAGCAGTTTGTTGGAATATTGTACTCACAATGACCTGACAAGGCCTAGACTTGCCTAGAAGTGTCACTTTCTGGACATTAATGACTGACCTCTTAGAGGCGCGGATAAAGTATCAACAAAAGCAAGTTTTTCCTGTAGGATTGGCCATATTTTCGAATGGCGTACAGTCCTGTTCATTATTAAGGGGAAGCTGCTGTTGTACATTTTCATATTGCTTAGATCCAGCCCCCTCTGAGAAAAGCAGAAAAGACACCCCCAGTTGACTGTTCTTATGGTCCAATGTGATCACTGTGCTTTATGGAAATAGAAAATGAAAGTCCCAAGGATTACAGCTTAATTACATGACGTACAATGTAATCAAAAACAAAGAAATTCACCAAACATGAAAACAGGTACAATTTTCTCAGAGAAGAAGCATGTAAATGACACATTCAGCGAGTGGCAGCAGTGTCACAAACCCATAGAACCTGGGGTGGCAAAGGCATCTTGACCTGCATTTCTTATACACCATCACTCAGGACATAAGAGTAGTTCCAGGAGGTAAAACCAAAAAGTGTCATGGCCGCCCTGTTTTGGAAAATCTGCCAGCTTTCATGGAATTCATATGTGGAGTACTCTAGCTGTTGAAAATATTGCTGTCAAAAGCGGTGCACTGGGTAGAAAAACCCTCAAAAAACCTCTTCAAAATAAAATGTAACATTTCTTGGGAACGTGTTCCGACTACTTGTCTTTCGTTTCAGCTTATTAGCTAATAGTGCATTCTAAGATGTGTCTCATTCAATTCCTCTCCACTGATAGACCCCGCGGGTGCCTTCATTTCCGTCATATAACTTGTACTTTTATGGTATTTTGACATGTTTTATTTACATTGCTCCAAAAATTCATAACGTCAGCTTGCCCTTAATAGGAAGTTTAAGAAATCAAACGATAAACGTTAACTTTACGACACATTATTTTTCATACTGCGAATTCACCAGATTATATATAGCATTTTCGGTATAAAAAATAATGTTATCGTAAAGTTAATGTTTGCCGTTAGATTTCTTAAAACTCCCTGGGCGACTTCGATTCAAACTCGAGTTTAACTCGAGTGACCCGAGTTACAATCGAAGACAGTCGAGTTACCAGAGTTGCCTAACTGTGTAGCAAAGATGGCGTCGAAATCTACTCGCCCGACGGGCCCTTGGCCGACCGAGAGTTCAACTCGACCAAGATGGCGGACGGTATCAAAAAGTCCGAAAAGTGAAAGTATTTTTTCAATTTTATTACGCTTTCAGGAGCGAATCATGTCAAAAAAAGCATTTTATGAACGCGTCATCACCACAAGTGTCATTTTATCTCATTTTATTTTATTTCAAGTGTCTTATTTTATTTTATTTTGTCATTTTTATTTTATATCTCCTTCGCGCCTACCGTTTTCGGTAACTTTCTTCGCAAAAGTGTTCTATATTGGCATTCTGCATTGTCTTAGCAGCAGCGCTAACGCCGCCTGGGCCGTAAACTGATTAAAAACCTCCAAATTTGGTACATTGTCATGTAAAAATTCTTCCAACAATAAATTCATATCGGCGGCCATCTTGGCGCTACTCGATCGACTTCGATTCACGACTCGAGTAGGCATGCGCACTTTGCTTTTCTGACGTTATTACCGGTGGCAGATTCTGAACTCCAACTCTACTCGAGTTGTGAATCGAAGTCGACCCCTATTATCAACACCTGGGGACGTCAGCCGACTTTTTCAATGTGTCACCAGTGGTCAAAACTATTGAAATGAAACTGACATCCCGGTCCTGGTCAATTTCCACACAAAGGCGTCCATTGTATTACAACACCGGGTTTCGATGTGCTGCCCTCTGTCGAGTGGTAGGACCCCCATCATTTTTGACGCGCTCGGCAGCCAGACACGACATTTTAATTTTTTTTTTCATTCTGTCAATATTGACTTTGTACACAACCACTTACTCTGCAATTTCTCGCTGTATATATTCCCTTATCCTTCTCCGAAGTTGGCGATCGGTGCGTGTTCGATACAAATCTCTTGTGGCTCTGTTTAACCTGTCCTGATGTTGTCTTGCGTATGCGAGAACGCGGACATAATTGTCACGGTGAATGCGGTATGCCTCTCTCAGGACGGCTATTTCACCTTCGCCAACCTCCACTCTCTCTCGCCTTGCCGCCATACTCACAGTCGACCGTAGAAGCCGCAAGATGTTCATTCATTGCTTTACAAACCGACGACAATGAAATGGTAATCGACATCATGTGCAGTGATAAGAAAGGGACACCCCAACCCCAAATGTGCAATCATAACAATAACAATAGGCCTACACCTCAGTTAACATGATCAGATGGGACCAGCAGGTCACAAAAAGAAAAGAACGCCCCTCAAACAAAATACATGGAAGGCGGGTTTCTTACACCATGACGACAGCCAATGAAAGAGTGAACGGAGCTACGTTCGGTGCAGTGTCATGCTGCGTCCTGTTCCAGTGTCGCCTTCTGGTGATAGTGCCCTGCTCCGCCAATGAAATCCGTCGTAAGAACCGAACTTAGCGCTACGTACTTACGTACGTTCAATTTAGCAAGTTACCTATTAGGTCACTGTCACGACCTAACCTAAACGAAACTTATAACGTATAATTTGTCTTACCGATAGGTGGCCCCACTGTTACCATTGTCTGACATTTTGTATCAAGTCCGCCCCTTTCCTTTGTCACCGTGAAAACGATACCGCCACGCGGTCGTTCGTGGTTACTCGGATGGATTATTGAATAGGTACAGTCTGTAACGGGGAATGAGGCACGGTCTTGTCGTTTTCACTGGAGAAGTTGGCGCAGTGATTTTGAAAACTGAAGACTGGTATGACATGGAAAGTTTGTTATAAGGGTACCGCTCCTCGCGTCTCCACCACTGCCACCCCACCCTCACTCTTATCCCAAAAAGGGTTCCAAGAGGGTTCTTTGGCCTTTCAAAGAACCGTTTCTTCCATAGAATCTAGAACCTTAAGGAACCCCCAGGGTGCTGAAATACGGGTACCGCTCCTCGCGCCTCCACCACTGCCACCCACCCTCACTCTTATCCCAAAAAGGGTTCCAAGAGGGTTCTTTGGCCTTTCAAAGAACCGTTTCTTCCATAAAATCAAGAACCTTAAGGAACCCCCAGGGTGCTGAAATCCACATCAAGAAATCTGTGAATGCGTCAGAATACAACCGATACAACCTGCTCCAGCTGTTGTAATAGTGAGTTAAAGAAATCATACGTTAACGTTAACGCTAACGTTAATGACATCATTTTGACGTCACATCGAATGAATCTGTTGCATTTCTTCTAGGGGTGACGTCATTTTGACGTAATTAGCGTTAGCGTTAGCGTTTGGTTTCTTAAACTCACTTATATCTAATGCACTTCTGCATCGAGCGTTGAAGAGAAATCTACTACATCCCACGTGTAAAGGTCGAGCTCTCACCCCTTTATTTTGGTAGTCGATTTTTTTTTCGTGTTCAGTGCATAAACGATTTTGTTTGTTTCAAACCTCACAGATATGGTTGGCAAATTAACTGAGCAGGGTAAATCAGGTGCACTCCCTAATTTCTCTACATGGTTTTAATACCTCAAAGTTCCTCAGGGTTCCAGATGGAACCTTTTAGTAGCAGAAGCTTCTATGACAGGCCAAAGAATCTCTTGGAACCTTTTTTGCTAATAGTGTACCACCCCTGCCCAGATTTTAGCCCCCTACCCGCCCTCCACCACCTCCGCCCGTGCATGTTCCTCTTTTCGAAGAACCCATGGCAGGAGAATGGCCCGTGTTTTGGTAGAGACATTTACAGGCAGTTGTCGACCCTTCCGATGGAGTATTGGTCGATGATGGGAGAAACAACAGAGCCGTTCAGTCAAATTGTGGAAGACGTGTCCGATTGTGGATGCGCAGGGGATGGAGGTCGCCATTTATTTTCATGCGACCAGTCTTCAGTCTTCAAAATCACTGCTCCAACTTGTCCATTCTCCTGACCAGTGAAAACGACAAGACCGTGCCTCATTCCCCGTTACAGACTGTGCCTATTCAATAATCCATCCGAGTAACCACGAACGACCGCGTGGAGTATCGTTTTCACGGTGACAAAGGAAAGGGGCGGACTTAATACAAAATGTCAGACAATGGTGACAGTGGGGCCACCTATCGGTAAGACGGATTATACGTTATAAGTTTCGTTTTGGTTAGGTCGTGACAGTGACCTAATGGGTAAAGGACAAAAGTCGACGAACGAAAACCTAAGTTTTCGGCCGAGACGAGATCTACCGAGCATTATGATTGGATAACAAACCATTCATTTGAAGAATACTAGGCCCAGCCCATAACCACAAGTCAAGTCATTGATTATTTACGTTGTTATGCATTCCTATTATGACATGAAATGAGGAACGCCCAATACAAGTTTGTTGAGTAATCGGCGAGGCCACACAAAAAAGATACTTGTTTTAGCGTCAAGTCATCTCAAGTTTAGGAGAGAGCATTGTGTCTAACAGGTCGGCGCTAGGCGGCGCTGGATATGCACGCACCAACCTGTGTCCGCACGAGCCGCATCACGCCGAATTTGGCGTGTTTCTAAATACGCAAGCCGAATCAAAACTAGAAATGGGTAATCACGTGATCTACTGCGCCACGAAAGTAAACCCAAGGAAAATAGCGATATGAGGCTTATTTCTTGCAGACTTTGCAAATAATTGACTGATTTTTCATTTCTGATGAAAAATTGTCATAGATATGACATTGTTGAGAAGAAAAGGATGATATTTGGGTTGTGACCGACCCCGGCAGCTATTCACAGTGTAGTGTGGTGACGACGTACCAACTACGTCGCTGGCTGTCAGTGGCTAACATGACATGTACAGCATATCTCATACAATAGAAGCCTATGTATGTCATAATCATCATGGATTCTGGGATTCCCAATGAGGGCACACATCCTAGGTAGGCCTGTTGAGGAAATTTTGCAATTTATAAACTTCAACTGGGGAATCGACCGCCATGACCGCCATCTTCAAAATGCAACAAGTAGTCCCAAAATTGTCCATGATGTCTTGCGCGCGCGGTGACAGGTCAGTGTGAGGTACGAGCGCTACCTGTCGTGACAATGAGGAGAGAGTTTATTTTCCTTTTTTTATCAGGACATGGTATATGTTCTTTTGAAAACAGATATATGGTGCAGATGTGAGCATTACAGTGTGAAATGCACTTCAAGTGGCTATACAGAGAAACCCATCCGGGAAAGGACGCCAAACATATTTTCTTGTTTAAATTTTATTTGCCTGATAGGCCTATTCCTCTTGAAATACCGAAGGACTATAATGATGAGGGTATATAGGCTACCTCTGTCACACACACCAGTCTCAAGTCACCGACGATGGACGGAAACCTCTTGTACGTTTCTGGCAACCTCCACCGCCACCACTTTTTCCACCACCTCTTCCACTTGGACTTATGATGCCTCCACCTCCACCTCCACCGCCACCACCACCTCTACCAAGATTTGAGGACTGTAAAGTCAAACTAGCGGTCACAGCCCAAAATTATTACTCCAACTTTTTGACAGTACGCCCTGTAGGCCTATTCATTGAACATCTTTTTTTCACCACACCTTGACAAACATCTTAATAGAGAAAAGTTATCAGAGTGTACATTGGCCTTTGTGTTCTCATCGTCAAGCCGGTAGGCCTATTCAAGTTTTGGAATGCGCGTAGGATATTGAGTTACGTGGCCTACTGTTAACCTGAATGACACTGTGGGGTGGAGATTACATGCCAGCAGACGGCTGACAGCCAATGGCGAAGAGAACGAAAAATGAATGACAGTAACATTACTGGCCGGATGGCGTAAGCGCATAACGTAATTTGTAGGCCAATCACATGCAAGGTAACAACCCTATCCGTTTCGTTCGTTTTCGTTCGTCGACTTTTGTCCTTTACCCAATAGGTCACTGTCACGACCTAACGTAAACGAAACCTATAACGTATAATTCGTCTTGCCGATAGGTGGCCCCACTGTAACCATTGTCTGACATTTTGTAATAACCACGCCCCTTTCCTTTGTCACCGTAAAAAATACACCGCCACGCGGTCGCTCGTGGTTACTCGGTTGGGTCATTGAATGGGTCTATCAAAGCCGTAGTCTGTAACGGCCGGGGTAATGAGGCACAGTCTTGTCGTTTTCACTAGAGAGTGGACAAGTTTGTGCAGTGTTTTGGAAGACTGAAGAGAGTGGTCAGGACTGACATGGAAAAATTGTCGACCAAAGGTCCATCGGATGGGTGGATAACTGTCCGTAAATGTCTCTACCAAAATACGGGTTCTTTGGCCTGTCATGGAACCCTCCAGTTTGCTACTAAAAGGTTCTATCTGGAACCAGGAACCATGAGGAACTTTAACTTTAAACCATGTAGAGAAATTTATTATGAAGTGCACCTGATTTTCCGTGCTCGGTTGATTTGCCCACCATATCTGTGAGGTTTGAAACAATCAAAATGATTTATGCATTGAACACGAAAAATAAATTGACCACCAAAATAAAGGTTCTCCCAAACCAAAATTTAAACGGTTCTCCCAGTGTGGCAGACAAACAACCCCCTAGGGTTCTTTGTCTGTCATAAAGGCAGAACCCTTACAGATGTATTCCTTGTAGTACCCTCAAAATTTAATGTATTGCAGATTTCTCTACGACGCTCGATGCAAAAGTGCATTTATTTTATTATACCTCATGACATGCATGAATAAAGGTATTACATCAGCTGGAGAACGGTGTATCGGTTGTATTCTCACGCATTCACGGATTTCTTGATATGGATTTCAGCACCCTGGGGTTCTTTAAAGTTCTAGATAGAACCCTATGGAAGAAAGGGTTCTTTCAATGGCCAAAGAACCCTCTTGGAACCCTTTTTGTTAAGAGTGTAAGGGTGGGGTGGCAGCGGCGGTGGAGTCGCGAGGAGCGGTACACGTAGCAAACTTTCCATGTCAGACCAGTCTTCTGTTTTCAGAAACACTGGGCCAACGTGTCCACTCCGGTGAAAACGACAAGACCATGGCCTTGATAGGCCTATTCAATAACCCAATCGAGCCACAGACAACCTCGTGGCGGTATACTTTTTACGGTTACAAAGGAAAGGGGCGTACTTATTACAAAATGTCAGACAATGTTAACAGTGGGGTCACCTATCGGTCAGACGGATTATACGTTATAAGTTTCGTTTACGTTAGGTCGTGACAGTGACCTAATAGGTATCCTCCACGAGCCAACCTTAAAACCAACGTATACAGTACCGCGACCTAACACTCGCCAACCCCAAGACCGCTTAATGTACACGTCAATAGCACTTTTTCATATCACTATTTGTCTATGCCTGGTAGAATGTCCATAAGTCGCGCTGTCTATTGGCTCTAAAAGTGAAGTCATTGTTCGAGAAGACCGCCCATGCATGATAATAGGTCATCTGAGCATGGCACAGCCAGGATTCCCCGGTCCTATCGTCGGCATGTCATTATCGATCATTGCGTAATATTTTAACCAGGCAAGGATTCGCACATAATTGTCTCGATGCAGACGCCATGCAGCACGAATAAGAGCCCTTTCAGGCTCTGCCATAGCTTCACGACCTCTTCTTGCTGCGGCCATTGTGACTTTGAATCGGCACATGAAATACCTACGTTGGCATAGGGCTGGTTCATACTTGCTTGCGGACCGTCAAGCGCATGAAACTGATCGCAGGTTTCCAAGGCGTGAATGTCGACACACATTGAATATTGATCATAGTCGGCGTAGTCTCGCACCGCCAGCCTCTGATCTCGCTCCGCTTCCTACGTTTGGATCAGAGTCTGGCCCCAAACGTATCCATTTTGGTTATGCTAACGGTTCCGCAGGTGGCGCTCAGACACAGACGTGATTCAAACGCGCCATACGTATTTCTTAGCGTACCGCAATAAAAAACTGAAACAATGTCTCAAATTAGCCTTATCGGGGTTTGTGACACATATTATTTACATTTTAATAATTTTCTGTATTTTTGGTATCACCGTTCCTGCGACATAATATAGGAGCTGAATCGATGCTCTGACTTAACGCATAGCTCTGTATGAATTTACATCCGGGTATGCGCGCCCAGAATCGGGGTGCGGGTACCCGGATGTGATTACAAAAATACTTCGATTGGGGCCAGACCCTCCGGTTGTCTGCTGCGCGAGACTAACCGAGGGTCTGACTGAGCGAGACTATAGTCGGCGTAAAATCCGGACTGAGTATGAGCCAGCCCTTAGTTTAGTTCGCCGGCCGCAGAAATAAACCACCCTATTACCATGGTTCGAGGGTACTATCTATTCATGCTATTACACAACGTTGTATTGTCTAATTTCATGCAAACAAGACGTGGCGCACCGGAGGGCTTGGCCATTGAACAACTGATAGTGACCCTGCTGACCAATCGTGAAGCAGGATTTTAATGAGTTTGTAACCTATGTTTATAAGTGCCCATACGTCCGCACACTCGCCGTGGCAGAGCTTGCATAATCCCATGTAATACACACTGTCGGTATAGACCAGGTGGACTCCTCCTTTGTAGAGTCCTCATAATCATAAGTCTATAGGTCGGTTTTAAGGTTGGCTCGTGGAGGATACCTATTAGGTAAAAGACTAAAGTGGACGGTACAGTTACTTATAATGAACGTTAGGTTACGTTCAGCTTGTAACCTGGAATGTGATTGGTTACGCCGCCATTTTCCACCAGAGTGGCGCTGCGGTCGTGAACGTAAGCTTGATTATATGCAACGTGCAGCTCGTGATTGGTTCAATGTCAGGCTTTAGGACAAGCCTTATGAATATAAATGAGCTGTCTGTAGTTGTATGACTGGTGAACGAAGGGTATGTAGAATGAATACCTCGTTATGTTTTGCTGGACGCAAGGGCCCAACGCGCCGCGTAGCGGCGAACAGCGAAGCTAGCGAAAGGCTTGTCACGGGTCAGTCATTAGAAAGGGACTCATATTCAGTTGTACCTAATGTTCAGTTGGAATATATCGGGCGGTTGGTTCACGTTTTTAGCGGCTGTGAACGTTGATGGGTACATTAGGTAGCAATATACTGACAGATTTGCCGGGGAATTGCTCTGTGGATGTTGTACAATGTGATTTTTGTAAGATTTTTCTGAGTTGTGACGTCATTTCTAATTATCATTAATATGTTGAGTATCTGGAATATACTATAAAAATTTATTAGCAGTCAACATGGCCCGCTGGCGCAGGCGGTAGAGCGTACGGCTATGAATCCGGGGCGCCGGGTTCGATCCTTGCCAGGGGCTAGCCTATTTATCTACGCGTCTGTTTCTCTGTTAATTTTTTTTTGCTAAAAAATTCTACAGTCGCGCGTCATAAATATTCGTCACTTTGACGTCGCAGAGTGTTTGCGAGCAGTACCAGTCGCAAATTTGATGGCTCTGTACGTTAAACGATACAGTCATATACGCCAAATGTATATACTTTCGGAAAGAAAAAGATACATGACTTCTGTCAATAGAAAATTTGGGGGAAAATACCGAAGTCTGCAACCTCGGGGAGTCAATTTGTGCGCTCTGTTGATGATTTTTGAATTTTTGCGGATGGTTCAGAGAAACAGTTCCCAAATAAAATTAAAGAATACAATCACGTCAAAAATTCAAGTGTGGGTAGGGGGCATCTTCGGCTTTCATACAGGCTGATTTTATTTATTTCTGTTTAGCTGTTTAGAAAAAAACGACAAACGCGTCAATTCAGAAAGTGAGGTTGGCGTCACACGTAACGGCGCCGTCAGGGAAGAAGTCGGTCCACCGTTACAAAAGTACTGTGGCGGCATTATCAACACTTCATGGCTAATATTCTTATTGTCATATTTTCACTTAGGAAGTCCCCTTTGGGATAAAGTATCGATATAGTCCAAAACAAAGCAAACATCGCAAATTGAACGGTTTTTCTATAGGTGCTGAAATTATACGTCAGATTCTGTGGTGCGGCGTAACGTTCTTTATTTCTTCCGCCACCTTCAGCGAACGTTTTTCCAGTGGTTCAGACTGTTCAAATCTATCAATAATGGATATGTTATACTTCTAGCGATTCATAATATCATGGAAATATTCGTGACATGATATTTTTGGGTATGTTCGTACTACAGCCTATTTGAAATGGATTACAGATGTTTTTGCATTTCCTTCCGACGTTTGTAAATTACGTCACAACAATGCGCAAACGCAATAATGGACGTACTTTACGCGACAGACGTCATTCTCAATACTAAGACGTCATGATGTCCGAATATTAGGTTGATTGGATGTATAACAAGAACGCAACAAGCGATACACTAGACCAGTTGTTTTACGCGTAAAACGCAAAACGCCAAAGTGACGAATATTTATGAAACATGACTGTAAGTCGCAGGAGGAATGTCTTCCCCAGGCCTTCCATTTCCCTACCAAACTGCATAACCATACTTGCTAAATAAATACTTATAACCACAGATCCCTATCAGCTGCCCTGCATTCAGAGAGACTACTCACTTGTCTCTCTGAATGCAGGGGCAGCTGACTACCTTCCCCCCGTCGCAGTACAGTCACCAAAAATATCAACACCCCAACTAACGTTTAAGACTACTGGGTAATGACTGCACTGTGAAATGAGACATACTGTTGAGTGCATCCAGAGCTGCGTCATTCTGGGGGTCGTTCTCATTCTTGTATACTCATGCAGGCAAGAAAGCACTGTCTTGACTGGCGCAGTAAAGAATGAAGATTGCCATGGCAGGCGCAGGCGGGAGGGGAGATTAAAATCCCTCATGAAGCATGGCAGTTGCCAGGAAAATTATGGAATTTTGCGAATGTCAGATGCGCTTCATGGGCGTGGCTGGTCCCTGGTGTTTGAGGCTGTGGATGGGGGTGAAGATCTACGAATTTTTCATTCGTCCCTTGTCGCACGGACTGGATCATTTCAAAATTTTGTTATATCTTATGACTTGGTGTGATCAGGTGTCTGTGTTCTAGTACCCTCTGTTCCTGGAACTAATGCTTGCCCCAGAACATTGTGCTTTAACATTTGTCATTTGTTCTTCTGGTACAGTCACAGTAACTCAGGTGAGCACATGGTCCATGGACCATTTCATTATTGAACATAATGCAATATCTCAGTGCTCAGAGTGTAAAAACTTTTCATGGAAGACATGGCTGATGAAAGACACTGAGGGGCCCGGGCGCGAGCTGAGGTTGCTGTGGCTGAATTCCGTCTCCTTCGGGTTATCGCCACCGTTTCTCCAGTGAATCTCCAAAAAATCAATATCATGCCGAGAAAGGGTTGCAAAAAGCAGGGCCGCAGGAATGTCCTGGCGGTTGGAAGGGCAAAGATTCGTTAAAATATCGGACGTAGCCGTAGCCTATCATAGCAGCGAGCGCCGAAGGCTCGATCCGAAATATTGGCGTGGGGTCCGGGGGTCCTCCCCCGGGAAAATTTTAGAAATGAAGAGTGCTTTTACGCCATTTCTCCCGGGATTTGAGATCAAAATTGGACACTCTAGCCATGTAAGTGTGGTCATTGGTTTATTGGACTTGGGCTTTTTGGTGAGCCTGCCAATTTTTTTAAATTTTCGACAAGCCAAATATTGGGGGGCAGGTGCCCCCCTGCCCCCCGTTCCTACGGCCATGAAAAGATCTTCCTTCATTGGGCATTATCTTGCGTGGTCAGCACATGTACTTCCTCTATCCGCGGGATTGCTAGAGGGACTACATGTACACCTTGATGAGTTGCCATGAATTAGGCTTACTAGATCAATAAAATGTTCAAGCACAGCCAAGGCCTGTAGAGATCAAAAGTGCTGTTGTGGTTGCGCAATGTGAAACAATACTACATATTGCTTGAATGTGCCTAGCTGCGACCAGAGAATGCAATTTGATCGCACTCGCTCATGAATAACTGACCCGCCTACCATTGAAGAACGGCTCATAATTGAATTCTGTACAGTGGTCACATGTCGGCGCTTGACCATTCACTGGCCATGTACCATCGGGCATTGTTATAACGTCTACGTTCGTCCTTAGGTCTACGTACGTTGAGATATGAGA
Source organism: Notospermus geniculatus (assembly GCA_002633025.1). Lineage (NCBI taxonomy): Eukaryota > Metazoa > Nemertea > Pilidiophora > Heteronemertea > Lineidae > Notospermus > Notospermus geniculatus. Next base: position 182,398 of record NMRB01000616.1, read on the forward strand.
GAGATCTTATGGCACCCTGACGCCAGGGCCTGCCGCTAGCAAAGCTCACAACGGCAGTTTAAGCCCACACCACAACCGACAAAGGCATAATGCAAACCATGCACCGTGCCCACTGCCCACATCCGCGAAACCTCGCAGGCCCCGTGGCTACACATAAGCTGCGGTTACACTACATAAATCCCCGGAGAATCTCCGGGGTTTTTGCGTTTACACCTATATGAATCGCCGGGTCTAAATAAAGAACCCATACATCCCACATGCATTCTCAAAATCTCCGGGCTTATTTTAGACCCGGGGTTCAAAATCTCCGGGTTTTTCAGACAGGTGTAAACAGGGCTATAAACTACCCAGTTTATGCAGGCCAGTAGTGTACACCACCAGCAACCAACCAAGCGAGCAAGGTTCCACGAATATGGGCGCCGACAATGCACTGCACAAGAGAGGTTACAAGCTGAGACCGTTCCGCACGGGAGCGAAATACCGAATGAACACCCCGCCTACGTGTCACGGTATTTATAGGGGCGCTCGCCATTAGAAGGCGCTGAGGGTGCGTGAACGGCATGTGAAAATATGCTTTATCTACTTTTTCGGATATGAAAACCTTTTTTCAAGTCATTTAGGTAGGGTAGACAATTTCCCGCTTTACATATTCATTTTCTGCGATTTCGTTGGATATGGAATTCTTTATGGGTCTTGTGTTCGGCAATAGGCCTGGTGCACATGCATGATTAAGTGAATAGGCCTGCATGTATGTCCCCGTGTACGCCTGTAGAGAACAACACGTACTCACCCGAGTAGTGCTCACCATACCGGAACAATTTGATATCCGTCTTCCTCGGTTCCTCATGGTTGAATGACGGCGAAACCTAGGGTGTATTTTCAGTATATGGGGTGATATGAATAAAAACTAGCAAATGCTTTTACTTCAGATTTGTACAGCATTGCCAAGTGTATTTGTATTGCAAAATCCAAGTAAAAGCATTTACTAGTTTTTATTCATATGACCCATGGTGTCTGGAGGTGTCGTCTGAAGAATGACCAGGGCGTTTGTACTTAAAGCTGAACTCCATGAACAAAAATCACAGCGCCGCAGTATGGTGGTCTACAGAATTGCAAACGCCCTTCGAAACACCTCCAGAACATGATAGACTACCAGCGTATTTGGTGGCGCCACTGTATTCAATCTCAGGCTTTCTATCGAGACACATCAAGAGATAGTGCCCAAGTGACAGAGCCTGGTAGACTTAGTACAGTCCGTAGGAACCCGAGTGTGAGGTTGGTCAGGGTTCTTTAGTGCTTGCACGCAGTTAAAATATGTGGTACAATGGCAAAAGCTTCGGCATCAACAAATAATACACCACTCGTCTGAGTTTCAGAAACTCAATTTGGTATCATTGCAAATATGTTGCACATAAATCTTATTTTATTTCTTTTACCATAGTTTCGTTTTTTGAATATATTTTCTCAGAAACGCAATGTACTTGATATGAGCAATAATACATACGTGACTCGCGCGATATGTGTCTATTTGGAGGAAGAATATTTAATTGATTACGGTAATTATGGCCAAAGGGATAAAATAAGAATTATCCTAAACCTATATGTAATGATATCTGATGACGTTGATATACGTCAAGTGAGTGTTGTATTGTTTTTGAATGCATAAATGTTTTCAACTGGTGCTTTGATAACACCATAAATGTCAACAAGAAGTGAATACTATAGAATAGTGACCGACTTTACTCTCTGGTTCGGTAAGAACCTAATGCCTTCGACCTGCAGACGTCACTGGATGCCATGTCTTGATGTTGCTCCATTGACAGACTCAGGGTGAATACAGTGGCGCCACCAAATAGCCTGGTAGTCTATCATGTTTCGGAGGTGTTTTGAAAGTGCCTTATGGGCGTTTGCATTTCTCTTGACCACCACCGTGGTGTGGTGGTATTTTTTAGTGCTCGGATCTCCAGTTTTTGTTCATGCAGTTCAGCTTTAACCTTCCTGCCGTGCTGTGGCGCGGCAGGAATTTTTTGTCACTCTATGCGTTGGGGTAATGGAAATAGGTCAGCTTTAAGAAACCAAGCAATTTACGGCCGGGGATATCAAAGTATGCCCTCATGTTAAAGTATATTCCATATACGTTTTGCGAATCGCATTTACTTGAACTTGGAAATTGATCAAATCGCAAACACGAATGTTATATCCTACCACAGGTGTTAAATAAAGAGCAACCTAATAATTTTGAAACGGAGTATTACGGCGGTGACAGACTGGCGCGTAAGCAACGCGTTGGAGAAGCGTTCAACCAATCAGGGAGGGGGTAACACGGACCGAATACCGAAGAATGTGATTGGCTGACGCCTGCTGGACGCCCCGCGTACGCGCCAGTCTGTCACCAGCTTTGGTTTTCAACACTGAGATCCCTTGTGTCATGTATTACACAAACCAACTTACTCTTCATCATTATGATATTGTCGGTTACCCGAGGTCAGTTCAGTGCGAGTATTAGCCAAACGCATATGGAATAAACTTTAATATGACTGACCCCTGACCCAAATCTGCATTGTACCCAGGGGGCAAAAGGCAAAAATGGGGGACCAGCTGCTGTAAAAAGCCACCCCCTGGTAATGTGTTCAGGGGATCCCCCTGGGTCGCGCTAAGGTGGGTGGCCTTTGAGATTTTTTGCAAGACGCCGAAAAATTGACTTTGAAGTTCAGGACACCGACTTTATCATTGGACCCAACAACTGACAAATGACTGAGCGTTGTACAGGAGAATGGGATGCTATGTACAGCTAACTTTTGAACGGTTGGACTTACACCCCATAAATGTATTACAAATAGATATAAACATGGTGCCTCTTAAACCGAATGGCTCGCGGGGTTTGTTGACAGTTGGTCCTCAATATCAAGCACCATTTTGAGAAAAAGGCGAAGGAAGGATTTTAGTTTAATGGGAAATGGATCGGACAGCCACACTTCGGAGGCATATTCTGCAAAATCTGCCGCTTCAAAATCAATGTGAATGGCATAAAATGTACATTCTGACCTACTGAATTTGAAAACGTCATTAACCCATTTTAACCCATTTTCAATGGAACCTCGTCCCCAGTGTTTACGTTCGAATTTGTGCACAGGTTTTTGCATATGGCTGGAGCACGGTTTGCCTGGAGGCGGGATTCACTCTCTATGGAAGGTACCACCAAAAATGTAAACAAACCCCACGAGCCATTCGCTTTAATCAAATAAGCATGTGTTTTGTAGTTTTTAACTAATTACGTAATTGGAAATGGCGGTTTTATGTACTTTGACCCATTTTTTGTTAATTTGCATTAAAAAAATTCATTTCTACATAACTACCGAAAACAATTCAAAACATGCTTATTTGATTAAGAGGCACCATTTTCCATCTATCGGTAATACATTTATGGGGTGTAAATCCAACCGTTCAAAAGATAGCTGTACATCGCATCCCATTCTCCTGTACAACGCTAAGTCATTTGTCAGTTGTTGGGTCCAATGATAAAGTCAGTGTCCTGCACTTCAAAGTCAATTTTTCGGCGTCTTGCAAAAAATCTCAAAGGCCACCCACCCTAGCGTGACTCAGGGAGGTCCCCTGAACACATTACCAGGGGGTGGCTTTTTACAGCAGCTGGTCCCCCATTTTGGCCAAAAATGGGGTTTTGCCTCCTGGGTATTGGGGACAAGTGTAGGGAACAAATTTATCGTGGAGTCTATTATGTAGAAGCTCCTTTCTGTTTCACGTCCCGGTGCAGCAGTAAAAAGTGCCCCCTGTAAAAAGTGTCCACTTCTATTGTTGAATGACGGAATAAGCGGCATGGGTATAGAAACCAATCGCCAGAGATTAGAATGTAAAAACCTGGATCTTTTGTTCCCAGGACAGTTTTTCCTAGGACATTCTTTCCCTTCACACAAGTGTGAAAGGAAAGAATGTCCCCAGGAAAAACTGTCCCAGGAACAAAAGATCCTATTGTTACATTCTAATCTCTGGTGATTGGTTTCTATAGCCATGAACCTTAATCTGTCATTCAACAATAGAAGCGGACACTTTTTACAGGGGGACATTCTTTACTGTTACACCGGCATCACCGGTGGAATATCATCATCGTTTGGATTGCTTTCCGATCTCCCCCGCTAGGGATTGTACTGAGCAAAGTATCGCCTGTCGTCCATTATCATGTGTGACCGGTCACAGCAAAGCCAGGCGCAGCCTGGCAGGTTGAGACCAAATGTTTGTCAGTTTCAATATTGTCTGTCTATTAATGTGAAATCTGAAAGAATCTACTTCTTCCATTCTCTCTTGGTGTCATCTTAACCCTTTCGCTACCGGATTGATTTGAAAAGTGTCCATTATGCATCATGAATTTCGCATGTGTTGACAAAAAGGCGCCTAGCTCCGCGAAATGAGGAACCCGGACACTAACGTCACGACGTGGCGCTGCGAGCACTTGTACCGAAGTCTCTTTTTTTCTAACGTTATTTCCATTTATTTCTGCTGTGAAAATAAACCATTTGTGTTGGTCGCCCGACAGTAAAACTTACATCATCGTGTAGCGGATGAAATTTTCTTTTAATCTCATAACTTTTTTTCTTAAAATGAAGGGATAAAATGGCGATTAAAGCAACCTCTTTCGTGTCATTTTTCCTGTAGAAAAATGTACAGGCAATTTTTTCACGACGCAACGTCAGCACCTAACATGACGTCAATGACACCTAAAATGACGTCAGTGACGTCGTTTCGGTACAAGTGCTCACAGCGCCGACCTGTCGGGATAAACCGCAGGGCGGGTTCCCCATTGCAGCCGAATCTGACGCCAAGCCACTCGATCCACAGGGACTTGAGGCATGCGTTGCAGGGGTGATGGGTGTATTACAGAGGTCCAATAACACACCCCCGAGTAATGACACGGTATACTGACGTATACCTACTAGAAAAATAACAAGGGATACAACTTCACACAAGACCCCAGTCGGACATTGTCACTTCAACGACATGCCAAGAAGCCAAATCTCAACCAAATTTCACAAACAAGGTACCGTTTTGAAGCTGAGAATGTATAGATTCAAAATAAACCAAAATTAATTTCATATCATGATACCGTACATGGATTTGGGCACTCGAAAGGGCCAAACACCCCCCGAAATTTCCCTCTGCGAATGAATTCAGCCCGGGAAATCAGGCCCCGATGATCGACAAAAGTGGCGAGATCTCCACAACCACACGGCCAATTGGGATGAAACCTATGTCAATGTACACAGAAGAAAGATTCAAAACTAACTTACCACCGCTTGAAGGAATTTAATCCTAATCCAACTGTGTTTTGGACGACTTTTGAACAAAAAAATCTGCCAAAAGATGGTCAACTGCTGGTCAAGCATGTCAAGAAATCATCAACTGGCTGATCACGCCGGACTGAATACGATCTCGCTGCTGATTGGTCAAAAAGAATTCGAAAAATTATACTGGTATTTTTCGACCAATCAGCAGCGAGATTGCTAGCGAGTGCGCACTAGTCGTCCAGCTGATCAATGTTGACACCGGTTGAGGATATTTTGGCAGATTTTTTCGTTGAAAAGTCGTCCAAAACACAGTTGGATTAGGATTAAATTCCTTCAAGCGGTGGTAAGTTAGTTTTGAATCTTTCTTCTGTGTACATTGACATAGGTTTCATCCCAATTGGCCGTGTGGTTGTGGAGATCTCGCCACTTTTGTCGATCATCGGGGCCTGATTTCCCGGGCTGAATTCATTCGCAGAGGGAAATTTCGGGGGGTGTTTGGCCCTTTCGAGTGCCCAAATCCATGTACGGTATCATGATATGAAATTAATTTTGGTTTATTTTGAATCTATACATTCTCAGCTTCAAAACGGTACCTTGTTTGTGAAATTTGGTTGAGATTTGGCTTCTTGGCATGTCGTTGAAGTGACAATGTCCGACTGGGGTTCTGTGTGAAGTTGTATCCCTTGTTATTTTTCTACTGGGTATACGTCAGTATACCGTGTCATTACTCGGGGGTGTGTTATTGGAGCTCTGTAATACACCCATCACCCCTGCAACGCATGCCTCAAGTCCCTGTGACTCGATCTGGAGGCAACGGGCCACGACCCCATAGCCAGAGGGTTAAAGCCACACAGTATGCACCGTTACTCACTATGATTTCGGCCGAAATCATAGTGCAACCTCATTTACAGGCGTACGTAATGCATAATTACCATAGAACCACATAGCAATATCCTGCATCGAGGTTGGGGGAATCCCCGTGGGGAATCACCAGTGCTGCCTGTAGTCTCGCGCAGCCAGCCGTTTCGTTTTGCAGTAATGCTGCACGGATCCCCTCATTCGAAAGTGCTGCTGCACAGAAAGAAAAAACGATCTCATCTCGAGCCAAAATGTTAATCCAAGCGCGTTGGAGTAGTGGAATTTCCATTGGATGCAAGGACCAAATCAGGCTAAGTAATGTACGATCTTATCTCGAGCCAAAATGTTAATCAATGCATGTTGGAGTCGTGGAATTTCCATTGGATGCATGGACCAAATCAAGCTGAGTATGTGCGATCTCATCTCGAGCGAAAATGTAAATCAACGGCTGACGGAGTCCTCGTATTTCCACTGGATGCATGGAACAAATCAGGCTGAGTAATGTGCGATCTCATCTCGAGCCAAAATGTTAATTAACGAATGTCGTAGTCTTGGAATTTCCATTGGATGTGTGGACCAAATCAGGCTGAGTAGTGTGCGATCTCCTGTCGAGCCAAAACGTTAATCAACGCATTTCGGAGTCAGGGAATTTCCATTGGAGGCATGGACCAAATCAGGCTGAGTAGTGTACGATCTCATTTCGAGCCCAAAGTGTTAATCAACGCATGTCGGAGTCGGGAAATTTCCTTTGGATGCGTGGACCAAATCAGGTCGAGTCATGTGCGATATCTCAGCTCGAGCCAAAATGTTAATCAATGCATGTCAGAGTCGGGGAATTTCCATTGGATGCGTGGACCAAATCAGGCTGAGTAATGTACGATCTCATTTTGAGTCAAAATATCAACGTATGTCGTAGTCGTGGAATTTCCTTTGGATACGTGGGCCAAATATTTAATAGAAAAGCACAACGTTTATGAAAACAAATGCATTAGAAAGTTACTTAACTACCATTTGAAATATAGGACAAAAAATTAAAGTTGTGAATGTTTCTGTTTCAGAATTGTCAAGGCGATAGTTGTACAACATTGGTTTTTGTCCGTACCAAAGAAAAGATACTGTTCTACTCATTGGTATTCCCCAACTATCTAAAACTGTTATAGCTTCTCGGCCTATTGGCTAAGGTTAAAGTTATTTATAATGTAAGGTTGCACCCGATGGTGGCCTTTTCCTTCTACATCTGACACCGGTCAGGTGATGAAACGAAGAGGGAAAACGGTGGATGACCAACATAGGATTGACTGGAGACAACAGGACTCTCATTTTGATTGTCATGTTGCATCAAGTTAAAGATTGAAGTAACATCTTTTAAAGATTATTCTTGCATTGACTGGAGACAACTGGAGTCTCATTTTGATTTTCATGTTGCATCAAGTCAAGATAGACGTAATATCTTTTGAAGACAACTCTTGCATTGACTGGAGACAACTGGAGTCTCATTTTGATTTTCATGTTGCATCAAGTCAAGATAGACGTAATATCTTTTGAAGATAACTCTTGCATTGACTGGAGACAACTGGAGTCTCGTTTTGAGTTTTTCTCAGTCCTCCAGTCGATGGAACAGGGCGTCAGCTGGAGAAAATTTGTGTCTCATTCTGGGGACAAACACAAGTCTTGGAAAACAAATCGAGTGGAAACAAAATCTGCTCATATGGAGATGTAACTTGTTTCCGGTGGAAACAGCTGAGAATCCTTGCATCCTTAACAAGTTGGAGACAATTTCATCTCAAGTGGAGACCCAGTTATGTCCACCTGAGTACTTAAAAGACCATCGATTCGATTAGGAAAAGAAACTCATTTTAGGGACAAGAGTTGGAGAATCATTTTAACTCGAGCTGAGATCGTTATTTTTTTCTGTGTGGGTGACCGAGACTGTGCTGCGTGTTGCGCTGTCAGCTGTCTATACTGCGCGGCTTCAAGGCGCCTCTCCACGTGAGAGTTTTCTTGCGCAAGTTGGCTCTCTATGGGCAATTCAACTAGTGCGAGCAGGCGTTTGATTGGTCCCAGCGTAAGCCGTGAGGAACAAATAACGCATCCTCCAACAGTGACCAATCAAAGATTTATCCCTGCCAGAACTCACTTCCATATTGATGACGTCACAGTGCCCGGGGCAGTAATCAAACGGGTACGTAGGCCACTGATGATGTGACCATGGCGACGAGCGTCCTCCTTTTCATGTTGTGGCCAAAATGGCGGCTGTGTTGCCGAGACACTGTTGAGCAAGTCCTGTCTGAAACTGTCTCAGAATATGGGCCAGGTTGTTGTTTTAAATTAAAAGAGTGCACAAATGGGAACTTTTCATCATCTCTGAGCGCACATCACAAGAATCATGATGTGATGGTAGCCCCACAAGCTGTCGGGGATGCATTTTAAGTCGCATTTTTAAATTTCGTCAACCGGCGTCCGCCATGATGGTTGCAATGAACAAACCTGACTACATTGACGGCGTGATCATCGCACATCGAAGAAATAGTTCCTGACAAATAACTAGACTACTGACACATTTAGCGACTGTTCGTAAAAGTGACGAAAATTAGCAATATTCGGTAGATAAAGTAGTTTTGGGGAGTAAAATTTTTACATTCAAAGCAGCGGCCTAGGAGACAAAAATTGGCCGTATAAACCAAGATGGAAGCCAATTCTGGCAGGGTAAGATACACGCGAAGGATTCTGGGATACACACGCATGCGTTTTGGGAAATCCGGAGCGTGTTCGACCCTGCTTGTAGGATGCAAATAATGGTGAATTGCCCATTGAAAGCCAACTTCTGCAAGAAAACTCTCACGTGGAGAGGCGCCTTTAGTTCGTTGAGGCTCACCTTCTGAGCGACATGCGCCTAGTTTTGCTGTCACGGGTCACATGTGATCGGCCTAAAAGCGGCCGATGTAAACGCGCTGATTGGTTGATCGATTACTCCTTAATTGAACAGGAGCCGACCAATCAACGCGTTTTTCAAGCGGGGGACACGTCTGCCGATCACGTGGTAGCTGTCTTAACGTCATAGGCATCATCGGCCTCACATTTGCGCCGTCATTATCATATGCAAATGACAGGTCGAAGTTAAGCCAAAGCAAGGCATTGTCGGATTCTGCCTGGCAAACAGAGTTGTTTTTTCGATTTTTTTGGAACTTGCCTGTCACATTACTCAACATTCGAGTTCGTGACCTTTTTTACCAATAACATATACATCGTAGAGACAGAGTACGTACTTTCAGTATAAATTAACAGCTCGAATGACACTTCTTCCCCCGATTAGTGTGAATAAAAAACGCCTTCAGGTTCAGTTCCATCCAACTGAGTTTTTGTTATTGGTGACCTATAAGGATGAGCCAATTCCCTGGATTAGGGTAACAGTGTACAGTTTTCAAGACCTAGATAAGACATTCCGTGCGAATCTCAGGTACAGGCAGTCACATTATTATGTTCCACAGTCCAGAGTCTACCATGTAATTCGCTTCCCAGTGTCGAACTATCTCTTGCATTTCACTGCGCGCCAAAGAAACAATATATGTTGCATTGAAAAAGTGATTGACATGTATGATTTTTCGGTCGGGAATTATACTGGTCGGTTATTTATGCCAGGTAATGAGAGTTGGTACAAAGGATCTTGCGTACTTTACTCTGAGGGGTTTTGGAAGCTATTGATATACTTCCATAAAAACATGAAATATGTCCTCATTGAAAGGGGATCGAAGAATTTAGAAAAAGCAGGTTATTTTTTATATAATTTGTATCAGAGAAAAGTGGGGAACGAAATAATTGTTACAACTGTGTACAATAAGACATTATGTTGTACACCAGGACAAGGTGTATTTAAATATGAGTATGGGTTGTTTAAAATCTATGGAGATTTTGATGCCGGCCTAACCATGTTCTTTGATCAGTCGTCTCTTGGGGTGTTCGCATTTCGTAACATACAGAGCAACAGACCCTTGAAGCAGAGAGGTCTGATGAAATTACCCCCGAGATGCTCGTATATGGCTGTAAATTCCGCCTTAAGGGTCTACCTCATGCAGTGTTATAACGGCCATAGAACCATGTCACGAGCAGTGGGATTTCAGTTATCTTGCTTACCAAGCGAACCTTTCTGTCCTAATCATCAAAATCCAGTGGAAGGAACTGCGCAAGGAGCTATGTTGTGTGTTGGGTGTGTTGTTGGTGATGGGCCACTGGGCTGTTTCCCTGGCTTCAGTGGACACGTTGGTGTCCCTGAAGCCAGGGAAACAGTTAGTAGTCTACGTCATTATTGCTTTTATATGGGTAAAACCAGTTACATTGTACTGCTATTGGCAATTTTTGATATACATTTGCCATCAGGATTAGGATTAGGCCAGGCCCAGAGTGAAAATACTGACTGCTGTACCCTGTCGTAATTCTCGATTACCCTGTGCCTTAATTGAATGACTTATTTCGCATATGGTAGCAATTGCAACATCTCGAAAAATAACTTAATGAAAAGAAAAAAAGAATAAAATACAAAAGATGATAAAAGAAGAAAAGACAAAAATGAAAAAAGCAGTGGACGGGATTCGAACCCGGGGCGCTGGGTTGTGAAGCAATGATCATTACGCCCTGAACCAACCGTGCTACGCCACGAAGACGTACAACTGCAGTGACGTGCGCTACACCTCAACGGCAACGCACGGTAGCGTTGCTATGATGCGCTTTGGGTAAATCTGTGACGTCATCGTGACGTCATCAAATCATAAGTTTGAAATTAAATCTAAATTTACAAACAAACTGCTGAGCGAAGTGACTAATTGCGCAATCGATACATCATTTCCAGTCCTCCTTAACTTTCATGCGAAGTTTGAGCGCTTAACAATGCCGTATTGTGTGTTTTTGGCACGCTGTTTTCCACAGGCCGAATTTCTTACATGAGGAGAAATTCAGAGTCGGACCGCCTGTGACGTCAGCAGCTTCGCTATGGCCGCTGCGCGGCGTTCCGGGTCCTTTGCGTCAAGTTCTTTGGAAAATATTTATAAACTTACATGGATTAAACTATAAACTACGACCAACATATCATGTGGCAATTGACCGATATAAAAACATTTTTCACATTCAAAAGACCAAATCATTTTACAGCAAAGTAAATGTGTACAGTGCCATAACTCCTGATTAGATATAGATACACTCACTGGCCATAAGTATTGCATGCAACATAGGGTTTTTTCCTGGCTTTCTCTCATGCCTTTACTACATACTTTTGCATCTATTTTCAGTAAGAGAACAAGAGCAACGCAGAGCGTGGCATATGCCCGCGACTGGTATGTTGAATGGTATGTTGGGCAAAGCAATCTCAAGTTAACTGACGGAAACCCAATTTCAAGATGGCCACCATAGCCGCCATCTTAGATGGGCAGCAGAGGTGGTCATCAAAAGAAACGTTCCCCTCACAGATGCAAACCCTCACCAAAAAATTCAGGTTGATCGGTCGAAGTGTTCTCAAGTTATTCAACAGAAACCGATTTGAAGATGGCCACCATAGCCGCCATCTTGGATGGGCGACGGAGTTGGTCGTCGAAAGAAACGTTCCCCTGATAGAGACCAACCCTCACAAAAAAATTCAGGATGATTGTGCAAAGCGTTCTCAAGTTAATCAACGGAAGCCATTTTCAAGATGGCCACCTTATAGCCGCCATCTTGGATGGGCGACTAAGCTGGTCGTCGTAAGGAACCGTCCCCTTATTGAGACCAACCCTCATAAAAAAATTCCGGTTGATTGCGCACAGCGTTCTCAAGTTAATTGACGGAAACCAATTTCAAGATGGCCACCATAGCCGCCATCTTGGATGGGCGACAGAGCTGGTTGTCGAAAGGAACCGTCCCCTTATCGAGACCAACCCTCACAAAAAAATTCAGGTTGATTGCACAAAGCATTCTCAAGTTAATCGACGGAAACCGATTTCAAGATGGCCACCATAGCCGCCATCTTGGATGGGCGGCGGAGCTGGTCGTCGAAAGGAACCGTCCCCTCATCGAGACCAACCCTCACAAAAAAATTCAGGTTGATTGCGCAAAGCGTTCTCAAGTTAATCGACGGAAACCGATTTCACGCTGGTCACCATAGCCGCCATCTTGGAAGGGCGGCGGAGCTGGTCATCGAAAGGAACCGTCCCCTCATAGAGACCAACCCTCACAAAAAAATTCAGGTTGATCGGTCAAAGCGTTCTCAAGCTCACGCTGGGGAATCAGTTCTGCGCGAAGCCGTGCAGAAGCCGTATTCCGAGTCCGTGTTTTCCAAGCCTCCGTCTCAAAATGGCCGACTCGGAAGAAAATGAACAGGATCGACAACAAAAACCTGAAACTGGAGGTTGAAATGTCATCGAACCCGAGTAAGTAACACGTACAGTCGGATCTTAGTGGTTTATTGCAGCTCTGTGCGGAATTTGGTGTTGTAACTCATTTTCATTAACGAGTTTGAGCTGTAAAACCGCCGTGGTGTCATAATAATAATAATGTGTGGGCTTATAGTGCCTTTTACATTTAAGTGTCAAGGCACTTCACAATTATTACCCCCAGCTATAGGCCTGTTCATTCCAATTTCATATCTCCACTCCCCAAGGAGTATTACAGTCCCGGCAGCCGATTTCAGCGCACTTGGACTAACATTCACATAGACCATCACTACCAGCCAGGTACCCCTTTTACACCTGGGTGGGGTGAAGCATGTGAGGCAAAGTGACTTGCTCAAGGTCACAAGCGAGCGTGTTTTTTTCTTGGTCAGGACTGGGAATCGAACCCGGGATCTTCTGATCAGAAGTCCGTCTCATCGCTGTCGGCACCGGCGTCCCCCGTCACGGCGTCAGCCATGCCGTGCCGTGGCCATGGTGGCCATGCACGTCCACCACACACATGCCAGATGACATGGTTGTAGGCCTGCCGGTATTCATGGTCGGCTGCATCATATATGCCTAGGCTAGGCCTACGGGATATGTATGTAGGCCTCATGATGTATGACGTGCACTGGCATGACGGGGGCCGTCGGTGCCGACAGCGATGGGCATGACACCTCGCCGGTTTTACAGCTCAAACTCGTCAACGAAAATGAGTTACAACACCAAATTCCGCACAGAGCTGCAATAAACCACTAAGATCCGACTGTACGTGTTACTTACTCAGGTTCGATGACATTTCAACCTCCAGTTTCAGGTTTTTGTTGTCGATCGTGTTCATTTTCTTCCGAGTCGGCCATTTTGAGACGGAGGTTTGGAAAACACGGATTCGGAATACGGCTTCTGCACGGCTTCGCGCAGAACTGATTCCCCAGCGTGAAGCTAATTGACGGAAACCAAATGTTAACGGACACCGACACCGACGCACGCGCCACGACATAATGCCCCCGACTTTTTCGGAAGTCGGGGGCATAAAAAGCACATGGGTTGACACAATAATAAATGATAACTAAGAAGTCAACTTCCAAGAATTCACGAATTTTCGACCCCAACAGGGGTATTCCTCAGGCACTTAATAGTTAGACCAACCAGAGAAGAAGGTTGCTCTAACTATCAAGTGCCTTTTAGAAGGCCGGGTTTACATAGAGCCACACGAAACACGATAACTCGACACGGTACGTTGACACACGCGTGTCTTGATAAACTGACAACGGATTTTCCTCTTGCCGTTTACATTGGTCTATACGCGTGGGGTTACGTAGAGAGTGGAGTATACACACGTTTTGAAGAGAACGAGCATGCTCGTTCTTTTAGGCGTGTACTGACTTCGTGGGAAGATGTTGCGTTGTTTCGAAGTCCGGAGATGGGCATTTTAGGATGTTTCCTCATCAAATATCACATGTTTTCTTATTAGCATCACGAAATGCATGAGACAGAATGAAAATAATGCCAAAATTCAACGCACCGTGTCAAATGATAACGGCACGATGAAGGCCTATGTAAACCGCCGTGTTGGCGTGTCGTAATATCTACGCCTTCCGTAGCGTGTCTTCCGTGTATCGAGACGCTCTATGTAAACCCGGCCTAAGGAAGACCCCGGTAGGGTTTTAAAAATTCTACCTTGTTATAAATGATGTATTTCAGTTAGTGCTTCTATTAAAATGTGCATTGTACGTGAACCTGATCGCCACAAGTGTTGTCTATATCTACAGTTACACCTGTTGAAAATAGCCGTGTTTTTCCAGACCCATGTCAAACCCGTGTGTATAGCTAAGGTTACACCTGTTGAAAATACCCGTGTTTTTCCAGACCAGGTGTAGCAGTAAAGAGTGTCCCCCTGTAAAAAGTGTCCACTTGTATTGTTGAATGACGGAATAAGCGGCATGGATATAGAAACCAATTGTCAGAGATTAGAATGTAACAATAGGATCTTTTGTTCCCTGGACAGTTTTTCCTAGGACATTCTTTCCCTTCACACCTGTGTAGTGTAAATGAATGTAGGCCTACCCGTAAACCAGTGCCCGCATTACAAAAGGTTCTATTGTATCCTGAATATTGGTTTCTCTCCTCGTGCGGCTTATTCCGTCGAACACAATAGGGTACGGCACTGATTTATGGGGGCACTGAATTACGTTACACCGTGTCAAACCCGTGTGTACGAAAATCCCGGCGAGAGGTCATACTACTCTTCGGTCATTTCTGTATTGGCACACATTGTCGGAGGCGCGAAAACGACGTCACTTAATGGCTGCGCCGTCTGTAGCCGTGCTGAGAACTAACATAAACACGGGGATTTCGAAAAGCACGGCGAGCTGGCCATGTCTCAAAAACCCGTGTTTTTCAGACACGGGTTTCTCGAAGCCCGGCAATTCATAGGTGTGACCGCAAAAAATCCCGGGGACTTTTTGTAGTGTAACCACGGCTTATTTCCCCCTCATTTTCGCAGGATAAGCACAGAATTGACTACTTCAAGGCCAGTGCTATCGGTCAGTTTCGACCGCCTCTGGAGATTCGCCATCGAGACCTTTGGTTCTGTGATTGGCAGAGTGGAAACATCCTGGTATTTAAAGCTCCCTCTAAGACTTCACCATATATCCGTTCACAAATATACAAGGAAATACCTCGAGGAGATTATAAACTTGTACACAACAGAAAGTTCTTCCACAGATTTCATGGATGGTACCAAGGAATACTTTACAATCAAAGTTTTGTTTTCCTTTACAATGACCTGCATGGTCCCCGAAATTGGGACCTCTATGATGCCGTTGGGGGTACCATATCGGGTAGGCTTGCGGTACCCCTCAGTGAACCCTGCTACAAACCAAGGATTAATTACGGATTGACACTGGGAACTAGAGGGAACGTACTGCTGACTTGTGTCCGAGATCGCGAGTATTACACTTTGTACGACATACAGGTAAAAGAGACGAATAAATCGGGTCATTTTGACCTAATTCTGATCAATGGCGTACGCGTACCGTTACGACAGATTCTTCGTCGTTTTACAGTATCTATTCATTATTGCCAACTGTTCAATGGAAGGGTATACCTCTTTTCCCATTTTCGAGAGTACGAATACAGGCCGATAATGTGTCGAATTAAAATTAATACCAATTGTCGTCATTATTTGCAACACTTTGATAATAATTTAAAACGGGTTTATTTCATAGGGGTACCCCTGCCTTGCGTCCTCATATTTCGCCAAATCCCCGACCCCAAGGACGGCCTACTTAAGGAGGGAACTGGTAAACTGACGTATTCCCAGACCTCCGCCAATCTGCACCCTGCAATCAATGAACAAAATATAAAACACCTCGAGTTGAGCCCGCGTGACGGCTCGTTAATGCATTTCGTTGTGATTCCTGGGAAATCACGTGGTCAGAAAGAAATTCTCGCGCGAATTGAGAGATATCGTGCAGTAATCAGTAAAAATGAATGAACTCGTGACGTCAGCGCGAAGATTTCCTTCGCATACTTCTTTCCCCAAAGGCCCCCTCCAAAGCCTGCGAGACATTGACAACATGCATTTTTTTCATAAAAGCCAATCTGAGCTTATCACTGGCTGAGCCTGTCAATAACTGATCATGGTATAGGAGGGGCATTGAATTCTGTCAGGCACCGGGCATGCATGGCCAATTAGAAAAGTTTACGGTATTTTCGTATGCGTTAGTTAACTGATGTTCTCGTCTTTTGTTTCTCGCACTCTAAGTTTTTAATTAGCTTACGTGAGCAAGGACAGTAGTTTAGAGATAAGACAAAAGTGTAAAATGATGATTAGACCAGGATACCTTTAGGTAACCTGCAAGTCATATTCTATCTCCTGAATTTTGTCACCAAAAATGGAAATATTACGTGCGCCCTTTGGGTCCCTCTCCTGTACCCTATTTTCTCTAAAGTCACTCAAATGGTTGCTTCTTGTAATTAATGTAGCAACACGTTAACCCCTTGGCGCCGTATCTCGACTTTGGTCGAGAGTACCCTACACCACACCCCTCGCACATTCAAACTGACCTAGAATCGCAACCAGTCGACCGATTGACGTCTGCTTTGCATATTTTTTAATGCGAGACTACCCCCCCCCCCGCCCTCTCAATACGCGATTTTGCTGTGTTTGAAGAAACCTGGCTAAAATTGCGGTTTAACCCTTTCAGGCCCGGACGAATTTTAAAAGTGTACACTTTCGGGACAACCGTTAAAACGCAATTTTAGCCAGGTTTCTTCAAACAGAGCAAAATCGCGCATTCGGGGGGGGGGTATTCGAAAAACCTGGATGACTGGATTTACTGGATTGTGACTCATTGGTCACCGCCGCCTGAATTCGTTCATTACGGTATAACTACATATAACTACAAAAAGGAAAAGTTTCCGCTTCCTCGTCCGGATTTTAGTGAATCTCTTGGAAATAAAAATTCTCTCACCTACTGTATAGATTTAGACTTGGTTTCACAACTCTGAACGGTGACCTTGCCAGGAGAAATATGATTGATTCTGCTTTGTGTGCTTGTCAAAATGGACAGGAAACATATTATCACTACTTTTTAGCTCACCTCTGTGAGGTGAGCTTCTCTCATGGTGCGTTGTCCGTCGTCCGTCGTCGTCCGTCGTCTGTCGTCCGTCGGCGTTAACAGGGGTGGCACGTTTCTAAACCGCTTGGGTTAGAGACTTGAAATTCGGTGTACAGGTAGCCTATGGTAAAAACTATCTCTGGACCGAAACTTAGCGCTCCCAGTTTTTTTTTTTTTTTTTTATTAATCTTTTATTAACACTTTATGAGAGGCCTACAGTTCTCCCGGCCCCTAGGAGTTACACGGGTATTTTTTTCCTGCCTCAAGACATCAACTTCACTTTTTTACTTTTTAACAGTAACTTGAAAAAGTACAAATACCGAAGTTAGGCGAAGGGTTTCAGTCTACTTAGCTCATAAGGTCTATTCTAATTTTCATCAACGGATTTTCTAATCACGTTAGGCCTAATTTCACATCTATTTTCCCTTTATTTTCTCGATTTATAGAACATAAGGTGTTACCATCAATGAAAGTCTCTGTGAATACATTTCCTTCAGATCTAAGATTGTAAATGGTACATAGGTTCTCCAAGTGACTTTTTAGCATGTACTTAAAGTTGAAGTGGAAGCTTCTGGTATCTACTGGCATATTACTGAACTTACACTTATTTCTCAAGTCCCAAATAACTTTTCTACAAATGCCTAAAATATAAAATTGTCTAGTATTGACACTATCATGCCAGTTTGTGTCTAACCCTTGGTTTTCTAGGGAATCTACTATATCAATGTTGTCACATACATACTTGAAGAAAGGTTTAACTACATCACATTGTATGAAAAGGTGATTCTTGTCCTCTTCATTGGACTTACAAAAAACGCACAAACCATTTTCCTCGTTCGGAAACCACCGTTTTAAATCAANACTTTGGATTCAATTCCATCAGGTAGAGTAAAACCGTTAAGTTTTCCATTTTTCTTTATTGTTAGAGATAACGTTTCAGCCACAATCACGTATAGCAAAGGAGACAGTGGACACCCCTGTCTTACCCCTCTTGTCAGAGAAAAAGGTTCTGACAAAAAACCATTGGTCAAAATTCTACTTCTTGTATCCGTGTAAATGATTTTAACCCATTTTATTAGGTCTTTACCAAATCCAAAATTTTCAAGACACTGCAAAACAAAATTTCGATTAACTCTGTCGAAGGCTTTACTCTGGTCGATGCTTACTATAGCCAGAGGTTTATTATTCTTGTTCGCATAAAATATTGTATCCTGTGTGAAAATGATGTTTTCGAAAATTGAACGGCCTGGGACGCCGCAGTTTTACAGTCTGGCCTGTAGGGGGCGCTTTGTGAAAATCTTCTTTTGGCCATATCTCCTGAACGCTGCTAGCTAGAACCACGAAACTTTTATGGTAGGTTCCTCTGATGAGGCTTCATCACATAAATCCCGGGTTTTTATTTGACCCACTTTTCAAGGTCACAGAGGTCAAAGTTCAAAATTCACTGTTTGGTGGCACATTTCGTGGCTATTTGACACAGAGTGTTTTAATTTGGTGTGAAGATATATCTAATCACCCTCTACAAGTGCACCAAATTTCAACCCAATCGGACTTCAAATATGGCCGCCAGGAAGCCATTTTGAAAAAAGGACTTTGACCCATATCTCATAAGTAGGAGTAAGGTGGATGCTATAGCCTTGCCACAGCACGTATCTAGGTACCTTCTACACGTATGGCAAATTTTCATCAGAATGGACGTCAAATATGGCCGCCAGTATGCCATCTTGAAAAATTTGCTTCGGCCCATGTGTAATCATTACATGTAGTAAAGGTTAAGATAGTTTTATGTTGCCTGAATATCTGTGTAAGTATCCTGTACATTTATGCTAAGATTTCAATTCCAACAAACTTCAAATATGGCCACCAGGTGGCCGGCTTGAAGAATAGAATTTTTGACATATCGACAGCCAACAAAGGAAGGCAGTTTGCTCCTTCTGACAGTCATCGACTGAGTTTATGTCATTGATTATTGCTGATCAGATAAAATACGAGTACTTTGGTGTGTTCAGCTTTATCTTATCTGTACTGATTCTTCATCATTCACCATGAGTGTCCCAGTTTTACTTTACCACAGACACTTACCACAGAGGTGAGCACAATGGCCCTGGCCATTTCATTTGTATGTGGCAGATATCGTACCCAAAGAGAAAACATGTTATCCTCTTTGAATGACATCCTTACTGCCAATGGTATTCTTCTGACAAGGTCACCACAATATGAACAGCTAAATTATATACTGTACGGCATCGCGCCAAAACAACGTGATAACAACTTAATTTTTAGCTCACCTGTGGTGAGCTTATATACAATGGTTGTGCGTCCGTCGTCCGTCGTCGTCGTTGTCCGTTAGCAGGGCACGTTTCGTAACCGCTGGGGCTATTGATCTGAAACTGGGTACATATATACCCCTAGGTCAGAGGACCTACCACACCCAGTTTCGGTCCGATTGGTTTGGCCACCAGGTGGCGGAAACCAAAAACACAAAAAGTGCAATAACTCCTGAACTAATGGCCGGATCTTCTCCAGATTTTTATCATAGGTGTATCTGATGAGGATACATAACATATTTAACGGGTTTTTGATTTGACCTACTTTTCAAGGTCACAGAGGTCAAAGTTTAGAAATTTGCCTTGTGGTGGCACATTTCGTAACCGCTGGGGCTATTGACCTGAAACTTGGTACATATATGCCCCTAGGTCAGATGACCTAAGACACCAAATTTCGGTTCGATTCGACTCTTAGATTGGCCACCAGGGGGCAGAAACCGAAAACACAAAAAGTGCAATAACTCCTGAACTACTGACTGGATCGCCTCCAAATTTTTATCATAGGTGTATTTATTGAGGGTGCATTACATATGTAACGGGTTTTTTGATTTGACGTACTTTTCAAGGTCACAGAGGTCAAAGTTCAGAATTTCGCCTTTTGGTGGCACATTTCGTAACCGCTGGGGCTATTGACCTGAAACTTGGTACATATATACCTCTAGGTCATATTTATTTATTTATTTATTTCATTCGTACGGAGTACACTTTGAGGTGAGATTCATATGACCTATGATACCAAGTTTTGGTCCGATTCGATTCTTGGCTTGGCCACCAGGTGGCCAAAACCCAAAACACTAAGTGCAATAACTCCTCCCCAGAACATTGTGCTTTAACATTTGTCATTTGTTCTTCTGGTACAGTCACACAGGTGAGCACATGGTCCATGGACAATTTCATTCGAATTGTTTTGAACTATCTTATTGATACTGGCCGATTTTTGGTGGCACAGAGATAATTCATACCCTATTAACTATTCATAGTGGTTTGGTTGGATCTATGAGGTTCTCTGACTGCCCTGTAGTTCATGCTCTTCAACCAGCGAGACCAGTGTGTTTTCTTGTTATACTTTTTCAGTGCACCCTGCCTTACCTGCCTTAGCAAATTTATTGTACAACACCACTCAAAAGGGCTGCGACCGGTACTACT
Source organism: Notospermus geniculatus (assembly GCA_002633025.1). Taxonomy (NCBI): domain Eukaryota; kingdom Metazoa; phylum Nemertea; class Pilidiophora; order Heteronemertea; family Lineidae; genus Notospermus; species Notospermus geniculatus. Next base: position 203,043 of record NMRB01000616.1, read on the forward strand.
TTTAGGAATACTGCGCATGCGCTTTGTCAGCATTAGCGCATCGATATATACTAATTTTGAGGCAAATCACACCGAGGCTGGCTCCCGCGGCATAGTTCTCAACTAACTATTCATTGAAATTGCTCTAATACTCAACCAACTTCGTGTTTTGTGGTATCATATGAGTTTTTAGGCATATTCAATATTTTTCTGTCATCAAAGAACGAAATATTGCGTGAAACAAATATTTTGCCACGCTGCCAGTGGTTGACCAGAAATTCTGGTCAAGTCGTAGCCCTTGCCAGAGATATCCTCGGAGGAGGTATCTGGGTGCCGTACGAGATTGAGATGTGCGTACAACTGTGCATGCAGTGTCGCCTTCCCTCTGAATGTTCCCTATTCACCCATCATGTCAACGTATTTTCCCATTGTGTGACTTGATTGTTGATGTGTTTCAATTCATAATTGGAAAATTAAACAAAACTTACCTGGAAGTTGCAGTTTGATTGCAATTTCACTGAACGAACTTAATACGGAGGGATTACATGAGATGACGTCACTATTCCCGCCTCAGAATTTAGCGCAAAATTGATGACATGACAGTCATATACGTGCAAGTACGAAACTAGGGGTGGGTCTTCCAAGGGAGGGCATGTAATCCCTCCGTATTAAGTTCGTTCAGTGAAATTGCAATCAAACTGCAACTTCCAGGTAAGTTTTGTTTAATTTTCCAATTTCACTTCACTCACAATACTACGGTATTACATGAGACATTTAGAGCTCATGACATCAATTTTGGAAAAACCAATCAGTAAAACACAAGACCAATTCATCAAACCTTCTTTATTCAAAACACGGAATAAACTTCCTAAACTTCAAAAATTGAAACCAACTTAACAACATAAGCCAACGTGGCTGTTAAAATCGTTAAACCTGAGCAACATGCCAAACCGGCTGTTACAAACTTATTTAACATCTTTCCTGTCCAAAGTCCTCATTTCTCAAACATATGCAAGTACTACTCGTACATGCAGATCTGGCAGTCCACGTTCAGGCGTGCTTCAAAACGGCCTCGGACACCATAGCATCATTGTTTACGGGTTTGTCATAATACCTGCGAAATACACATTCTGCACTCCAGCCTGCTGTGCGGAGGATTGTTTTCAACGGTACCTTAGACTTAGCAGCACAAGACATACTGGCAGACCTAGTAGAACAAGAAAAGGACATCGGAGCGATGTCAATGGTTTCCGATGAGAAGTTTACTACTGTAGAGCTGGTTAACTGTGACCTTGACCTCTGACCTTGATAAGTATTGCGTAACTGGAACAGGCATCCGTGATTAAACTTATAGCAGATTGTTAATTGAGGCTTCCAATTAGTTTTATCCTGAAATTCTGAGCAGGTTTGCACTTAAGAAGTATTTGACCTTGACCTCTGACCTTCAAGGTCATTGCGTAATCTGAAAACTCATCCTTGATAACCTAGGTGTAGGTGAAGGTTTTAGCCTTCCACCATCACCAGGTTCTGACCTATCTCATGATATCTGTGACGTTTGACTGTGACCTTGACCTCTGATCTTGAGAAGTAATGCGTAATTGGAACATGATCCTTGGTTAAACCTATTATATACGGGATGGTTAATTTAGGCTTCTAATTAGTTTTCTCCTAAATTCTGAGCAGATTTGTACTTTAGAGCTGTTTGACCTTGACCTTGACCTCTGACCTTCAAGGTCATTGCGTAATCTGAAAGCTCATCCTTGATAACCTAGGTGTAGGTGAAGGTTTTAGGCTTCCACCATCACCCGGTTCTGACTTATCTCTCTCATGATATCTGTGACGTTTGACTGTGACCTTGACCTCTGATCTTGAGAAGTAATGCGTAATTGGAACATGATCCTTGGTTAAACCCATAGGGGATGGTTAATTCAGGCTTCTAATTAGTTTTCTCCTGAAATTCTGAGCAGATTTGCACTTTAGAGCTGTTTGACCTTGACCTTGACCTCTGACCTTCGAGGTCATTGCGTAATCTGAAAGCTCATCCTTGATAACCTAGGTGTAGGTGAAGGTTTTAGGCTTCTACCATCACCATATTCTGACTTATGTCAAATTATCAAATTTGAATATCAAATCTCGCCATGATATCAGCAAATATCATGCGACTGGTGCAAACGGAAAATTTCAGTTGCAATAACATCCGTGGATGAGCTATGATGTTGTGATACCAGTTTCAAGTCGCTTACTGTGACAGATCTCCCGATATGTCAAAATATCAAATTTGATATATCAATATCATGATGATGCTGACACTGGAGGGAAAATTCGTTGATGCCAGTATCTTGCCAAGGGTCATAAACATAGGCAAGGAACTTGTTGCTAGTGCCCTACTTGGCCTTGGAGACAAGTTATTCAAGAAACAAAAGTGTGACAGACAAAATCTCAACTTTTGATATATCAATTTCACCATGAACCAGGTATCGTAGACCTGAAATTTTCATTCCATCTTGTAGATCAGGTCATGTTACCCGGGGGTAGGTCACATTTCCAGGTCTGTAGCTCTTGCAGGAACAAAGTTACAGGTGCGACAGACTGAACAGACAGATACACACACACACAGATACACACACACACACACACACACAGACAGACACCATGACCAAACACAATATGGTTTCCGATCTTGAGATCGGAAACCATAATGAGGCGCAAAACAGTTCATGTTCACACCAGCCTTCTTCATAGTTTCTCTCACCCATCTCGCGACAGTTGATTATGCATAGANTGAGTCAGAAGTCAAACTAAGTTCAACTTTGATACAGTAGTGGGAGTGACTTTACTCATCAGATATGAAGGACCATTGGGGATTTGCTTGAAAGGAACTTCCCATAGAAATATGTTGATCATAAGAGAAAATTATGTCTATTGTCACTCACAAACTTCTTTTTCGCGGCATTTTTTGGAGAGAAGTGGGCGAAAATGTATTTCCTACTGTCAGCACTCATGCTATCATGTTTTATGTGCCAAAATTGAATTCCTTGACCCAAAAAACATAATAGGGGATATACTACATGCCATAGTTTTAACGTTAATTGATGATACACCCTTAAAAATCCGCATTTTGGCAGCCATGTTTAAAAATGGCGACTGTACTGACTGAAAACGTACCTTTAAGTAAAAATACTTGTCGGATTCGGAATCAGCACTAAATTTCGCCTAGGAAACCACTTGTAGACAATTGATTTTCAGGAAAAAGCACATATTTGCCCTACCCTAGTATTAGGCCAACATAATGGCTCATACAGGCTCATATGAATAAAGACTTCAGATTTGTAGCTACAGCATCGCCTAGTGCATTTGTATTGCAAAATTAGGCCTACTAGTCTTTATTCATATGTCCAAAAACTCGGGCATAACATGAAACAGAGACAGATTTCTTCGCACTATGCTTCCATTTGTACTTCTCTCATGCACGACTCAATTCATTTTATTGTGTTTTCATCTTATGCTTATAACGTACAACCTAAATGGAGGCCATCGGACGCAATACGTCATGCCCCCCCCCCATCGCTATACTGTATTGCATTTTATTTATTCTGCTGGATTATTTCTCCAGCCACTAGGCCTATAGCTACATGACCGGTAGACCTGCATATTATTTTATGGGCCCAACCGATTTGAAGCTGTGCTGTCCGCTTACACTGTTATGGTATAGGCCCTCGCCTGTTTGAATTTGGAAATATAGGCCTACACATTTTAGACCGGCCCTTGTTCATGTAGCTATAGTTAGTTAACTGGGCCTCGGCCCTATTCGATATCATTTTTATAGGCCCTGCATGATTTCATAATCTATCTTACCTCGGCAATCATGAGGATATTTGGTTTAGGCCTAGGCATCATTGTAGGTTATACCGTATACGTGTTAGGCTAGGCCTAACTGTACTGAGAGTGAGCAAGCGATATTATTCAGCTAGGTTGGTCTCTTGTTAGAAATTTTGTGGCCTTTAGAAAGGCCGTTGTGATTTTGACAAACAGGAGACAGTGTTTACTTCTTGGCGGCTCCAGACTTCTTGGGCAGAAGAACAGCTTGGATGTTTGGCAAGACACCACCCTGGGCAATGGTGACACCGGAGAGAAGCTTGTTCAACTCTTCGTCGTTACGGATGGCAAGCTGGAGATGTCTTGGGATGATCCTTGACTTCTTGTTGTCACGGGCAGCGTTGCCTGCCAACTCGAGCACCTCTGCGGCCAAATATTCCATCACAGCAGCGAGATACACTGGGGCACCAGCTCCAATACGCTCAGCATAGTTTCCCTTTCTCAGAAGACGGTGAATTCTGCCGACTGGGAACTGCAGTCCTGCCCTTGAACTCCTACTCTTCGCCTTTCCCTTCGTCTTTCCTC